>OV656873.1:1200000-1676054 GCA_927399465.1 Sarcophaga caerulescens | reverse complement strand
TTATTAAGTAGCACTTCTCCAGCCATCGCTACTCTTGTATATGTACATATATATTTCACTTACACACACACACACATACACACAGAGTCTCATACGCATACAGTTGGCTGCATGTACATGTAAGTACTTGTAGTAATTACCCACTCTCGCTGTATAAGAGTCAAGAGATGAAGAATTTTATAGTTTTTCTCAAGCAACAACAGCACACAAACACACTTACATTCCATGCTTCGCAACTATGTTCGGAGATGTGGGATTATTTTGGACTAATAAAACAAAAATAAAAACTAAAATGGAATTAAAAATAAAAATAAAAAATAAGAATGAAAAAAGAAAACAAAATTAATACCAACAATAACGATGATATTCATTTCATTTCATTTTAAAGCCAACATTTCGCATTAGGCATGTTTTAGTTCTAGTTTTTCTCTCATTCGCTCTCTATCTCACTCTCTCTCTCTCTTTCACACACACACTCACTTTCATGCTTATCTTTCTTTTTGTGTTTTTGTTAGAAAATCAAGTGAAATTCACTCGTTTTTCTGAGTACGATGCTGGAAGTCATTAATTTTATTTTATAAAATCTAAGATTTGTGCCAAAAACGAACACAAACAAACAAAAAGGAAAATAAAAAGGAGAAATTTATTAAAAAAAAAAGTAAAATAAAAGAAAATAAAAAACGGAAAGAATAAAAATAGAATGCAATGAAATTTAAGTTATTTTAATAATTAGTATTCGAGCAGCAAAGTTTATGAATTACAAGAAAAAAAAGGGAAAATAAAAAGAAAAAAATTATTCGAATTTTATTTTCGTAAAAAGATTTGCTTGATTAACGAGAAACGAAGGCGTTAAGTTATTATATTCAGAACAAGTGATGAAACTAAAATGATTATGAAAATTACTTTCAGATAAATTCAAATGTAATGGTGAAAAATAAAAATGGAAGAATTAATTAAGCGTAAAACTTTGCCTTTCAATTGGAAAGGAATATAAACGTTCAAAATAAATGTATACCTATTATAAGGTGTAGTAGAAGTAAATTCAATAGTTATTAGTCATTCATATCGTATAGTATAGTAATGCTTCGATGGCATTACGAAGTATACGATTTTTTACTTAAAAACAGAAGAGATTGCTGACTGATGATGGATTGTGCGCTACTTATGTAAAGTCTTTTGTAGGGATTAATATGGAATGATAATCTGTGAAATGCTTCCCTGTGTTTAAACTGTAAACGAAACAGAACATCCTTTACAAATGAATAATCTAAAGTAAGCTGTTGACCGCCAGAGAGGTAGGGCTTTAGACATCTTTTAAGGGCTTAGATGTAACAAATGATTATCGTGTCTTCCCATTCCAAAATAATAGAATAGAATTATATTGTTACGTTTTTACCTTTTTTTAATTAAAACTCTTTATTATTCGCACAATTCTGTGTGCCACTGTTCACAACTTTATGTATACACTCAAACCTCGCAAAAAATCGCATAATTCAAATTCGCATAAAACGATACACTAGCTTCATACAAAATCCACTAATAGGGATTTAAAGAAAAAAGCGCATAAATTCAAATTTAACCCTTAAAATTCAAACAAAATCGCATATAAAAAATCAACAAAAAATGAATCCCTTGCTGAGACCATACCAATTAAGGAAAAAGATAGGAAATAAACACCAACTAATACAAAATTCCAAATAATGAAGAAAATACATAATTTTTCAATAAAATAAAAATATAATATTACTCCACGTCCATAGCGTTTGAATAATACTTTATACATCAGAACCGGAAATGCCGAAAAAATTTAAAGATTGTAGTAACTTTGTTACGAACAACACATTTTTTTGGAATTTAACATTCAATATTTCCTTAAAATCGTTTTTGAAAACAAAAAATTTGAGAATTTTGAAGTCACATAAATTTGAATTCGCATAAAATAAATTCGCATAAAACGAGGTTTGAGTGTACAACTACAATTGCTTTTCTTTGTTATTCCTATGTTTACACCCTTTGCATAAACAATAACAATTTCTAGACAATTATTCGACAGATCTTTGTAACGGAGATCTTCAAACCACGATTACTCTCTTCAAACACACCGCGTCTTCACACAAGACTGACTGAACTTCACTCACTCACTCGCTTGCTTTGTCTTGCCTTGCCTTTTATATGGCAGGGTAAACAGTCTAATGAATGTTCTTGAAGGCGAATGTTCGTGACTTTGCCTTCTCGAAATCTCTATAAATGTAAACATTGTTGTTTACATTCATTATTGTTGTTTGTGTATATTGTTTACATTTATTCTTGTAGTGTTGTTTGTGAATTTTTGTTAACTTCTTTGCCATTTTTATTATGCTGATGTTTGTTGTTTGTTTGTTTGTAAACAGGTTTGTTTACTGCATTGTTTTGTTTTTGTAGCTTTTGTTTATAATTTTAATGTTAAGCGATGTAAAAGCAAAACACCTGTGTCTAGATTTTTCATTTTTGTAACAATATTAAGTTATTGAACAACACGGTGCTTATCTGTTTAAATCATGCACCATTTGGTCACACGATACACAAATACATTAAATTTTTCTTACATCATCTTACATTCAAAAATATTTGAATGAGAGAAATAGAAAAACAGATGCACTGGTCACGACCAAGTAAAGGAATACTTAACTCCATTTGTTTGAGAGTCTAATTTTTGATTTTAATTTTAAGAGTTTTATCACGTCATTATGCTTATCTCTTAATTCCAACTAATAATAGTTCAAGGTTTTAACAAATCAACTCAACTCAACTCAGAGGACAAATCACTTAAAGCCGATTATTGAACTCATTTTCGTAATTGGTTTCTTATAACATTTCAACACACATATGAAGGAAATTGGTTTGTTAAACGAAAATGTATTCTGTGGAGTAAACTGTCGCAAAAAAAAAATAGAGGAAAGAAAAAGGAAACAACAAAAACAAATAGAAATAATCTTTGGAATATTAATTTGAACACAAAGTCTTTTAGGCCTTCTTGCCTGCTGCCTGCCACATCAGTCTCTTGTTTTTATTTTGATAAAAAGAAACATTTTCTTATGCAAATATTATGTGTTGCCCGTAGTAAATTCAAATCCCCTGAGGGTTTATATTGTATTTTTAAAGAAAATATCAAAAATAATACCGGAGATTAGATACCAAACTGAAGAGTTATTATTTTAAGGCCAATGTTTTGTAGGTGATGTAATACTCTTCTGATTTCTAGTAAATTATCACCTCATAAAATGATTTAAACGATTATCGAACAATACTTACATATGCAAACATATTATAAACAAAAATTTAAGGAAATAAATACAAGAAAAATGATGAAATGAGAAATTGTCAAATGATTATCATAGAAATGGAGAATAGGGACGAATTTTGACTTAACCTTAGTGCGTGTAAACTTACGTAATTAATTTGCCAATATAATTAGAATTTCTAAATTTTTACAACATTCATGTTCTGTGTGTCAAATTTATCTATTAACCCTTTCCCTGTCCATGTGATGCACAAGCGTATGAAACCAACTTGCTGTGCATCACATGTGATGCACATGACAGGGAAAGGGTTAAAGATGGGACGTACGGTTTAAGCTTTTGAGAACCTTTTCCTAGCAATTATTTTTACTTTCACAGTTTTTGTTTGGAAACTGTAGAGAGAAAGTCGTCGAACGAAATAACTTTTTTTTCAAAGTGCTATAAAGCTACGATTTGAACTCATGAGCAACGCGCTACCACATACGTTGTACAACGTCGTGTGTATCAGAGATCAGCAATGAGTATTCAAAAAGATGAGTAGAATCGAATCACACTCATACTTATACGCATTCATACTTATTTGAATTTGGAACCTCTACTCATTTTCAAAGTTTGAAGTACTCATCATATTCATACTTAACAACATGTATGATGTTGTTGATTTCGACTTTCCATTACCCAACATATATATGAATCACAAAGTAATTATGAATCGCTTACGAACACTAAAGTACTTACTAGAAGGTTGTTTGTTTGCTCTGCTTGCTGCTCTGTCTTTTTTCTTCTTTTTTGTAAATGCAACAACAATTAAGATTGTAAATTTTGTTGAATAATTCGAGTCACTCGAATCATTTATAAGTATTATTAGTATTTTTCTAAAGTTATGAATCTTATTCTAGACTTATGAATCAAACATATTTCGAATGGTATGAGTTTGATGTCAACGTTGTACGCATACTCATTGCAACCTGAAAGTTGTAGTGAGGATGAATGAATCAGAGTACATAGTTAAATTTCAATATTGTTGACTTACTTAGAAGTCGCCGTAGTCTAGTAGGTAGTGTGTTGGCTTATAATACTGAAGGCCCGAGTTCGAATCCTAGGTCAGACATCAAAACGAAAGTATGAAAATATTTCTTCGGCGACTTCCTCTCAGCAGATTTCTGGCAAAAACTCTGAGAGTAAATAAAATTGCCATGAAAAGCTTCTCAAAAAACTGTCGTTCGGAGTCGACTTTAAACTGTAGGTCTCGCCACTCATGTATAAAATTAACGCACACAACATAAGTGGTGTGAGAAGCTAGGTCGTAATCCTGACTGAAAGGTTGTAATGACCAATTATTATGACTCACTTATATTAAAAATTTCATGAGTGCTTATGAGTAGCGAAAAATCAATTCATTGCTGATCTCTGGCGTATATATACTGCTGATAGTTATTCACCAATTTGCGTAATTAAATTGCTTGATGATCGTTTTTTACATCAATGAGCCTGTTAAAACGATATAAAATCAGTCATTTTGTCAATATATTTTTCTGTTTTGTTAAATTAATGTCTCATATGTTTTTTCCCGAAATATAAATGACAAGCGTTGGTTGCATGTATGTACATACGTGTGCCTGACTTTCTACTTTAAAAACATTTGGAGTTGACCTTTTGTAAGGACTTAAATAGTTGTAAAAACAACTTTACTGTGCTTAATCAACTGACCTTTGTGTGAGTGTAAGTGTGAGTGTGTATGGCACATGATCTCATTATCTGTGTGCTAAATGACACACATGTTTTTCCAACTCTTTCTCTCTCTCTCTCTCTCTCTGGCGGATTATTTTTCCACTAAATCAGGCAGTGTTTTCATTAAATGCGATGAGTTTGAAAATTTTAAAATGTTTTTGTGTTGAGTATTAGAAAACATTAAAAGCCCTTATAAATTTTGCTGAATAAACGAGCTGTGCAAACATTAAGACAATGACAAGTTCATTTTAATGCTGCTGTTATTGTGGGATTTGCTCACTTTTATTTGAACATGAACATGAATGATTCGAATGAATCTGGTATCTCTCATATTCCACATCAAATTGTTAAAAAGTTAAATACACATGAATAAATATGTAAGTGGGACAGACAACGGCAGGTTCAATGTGTCTCGCTTTCTCTCCCTCTCTCTCTCTCTCTCTCTCTCTTATTCTCTTAGTTTTTAAACAGGGTTTAAGTTAAAAACACTAATGCACTGGTCAACTGGTCAACTGGCAACGTGGTAACCTCGTTAACTAACTGGTTGACTGGCTGATGTGGTATCCATGATTCTATTTACATCAAAGTGGCATTTGTGTATGAGGTTTCACTCTACAACAAATTGTTTCGGCAATGGCAGGATGATGTTTGGGGGGGGGGGGGGAGAGAGTATGAATGCTTAACATTCATGTTGGCAGCAACGAAAAACATTCATTCAACACGTTTGATAAAACTGTAACATGATTGGGCGATGCTAAAACGATTTCTGGCCTGACTGTGACAGACTGTAGTCATTTAATTTGTTTTTTAGTTTTTGTTTTTACGTTGATTTCGGTGTTTTAGAGTGTTTGTTTGAATCACAAAATATTAAAAAAGCTTTATTATTCATAACAATGTGTTCTCATGCCAACAAGGACATGATGAGACTGATGTAATACTTTGCATTCTCGTACTCATTTGTATGTGTATGTGTACGGTGAGTTGTTTTCCTGCACACTCTTCTCTGTATAACTCTGTTCCACATTAAGATTTTCTGTTTTATTTTTCTGTTTTTTTTTTATTTGAATTGGTTTGATGTAGTTTTTGGCAGGATTAAAGAGTTATAAAAAGGAGTTACATGCCATACTGTGTATGTATGTATATATGTATGTATGTATGCATGTATGTATCTGTATTCCTACATAGAGTATTATAAATACATACAACAACTAAATTTGTATTTGTAAAAATGTTCGGTATATGTGTGTGCGATCTAATAAAACAAGTACAAGCTTGTAAAAATAACAGCCCAAAAACACTAGTAGCAGTAGCCAGTAAAACACTGAAATCCAAATTGCAGCATGATGATGTTGATGTTGGCCCGTATTAAGTAGAGCAGCAAAACTGGCGCCTTTTAAATATTTTGCCAAATAAAAAAAAAAAACAAAAAATAGCAAAAGTGCACAAATATTGGAACAAAAACACAGCATCACCAATGAAAAAAAAAAAAAATGAAAAATAAAAAAAAACTTAAACAAACAACACCAACAACAACAACAATATGGATAGAACATTGGTAGTATCAGGATCAGCATCAGCACTCTGACACCAACAACATGCAAGAAAGTAACATGTCAAGAGTGACAATATTTATGACTGTAATATATAAAAGTAATTTGTATTCTCACCAAATACACACGTATATATGTATGTACGTACACATGTAAGTTGGCCTTATTGTAGCGCAACTAAAGAGGTGTATGTTCAATACACCAAAAAACTCAAGCCAAAAATATTAACAAATATAAGTTATGTTCTGTTCTGTTCTTTTTGTTTCTGGTTTGTTTTTGTCTTATCATTCACTCACTAACACATACATACATGATAACATTTATTTATACGTTATGTGAGGCCAACTATAGCCAGCTAATGGTAACTCAAAATAAGTGGTACCATTCATACATACGTTTACAAAACGCGATTTTAATGAAAAATATTTCTTTGTATATTGGAATATCGATTAACTTAACTTATGCAATCTAAGCTGATTTAAAAATTGTCTTATGTCATTAAAATTTCATATTTTGTAATATACTCATACCTCTTTATACGGCTTTGACTTATGTACTTACTTAATTGGCCATTAACAACCCGATTAACGGATTTCGGCCTGCCGTAATACAACCTTCCAGGCGCCTCTGCTTCTTGCGCGCCTACGCGTTGAGGAGCACATATAGCTCACTGTTGGATCGGACGCGGAAATCATTGCCAACACGCTTACTTACTTAGTTAATTGGCCATTAATAATGCGATTAACGGATTTCGGCCTACCACAACACATCCTTCCAGGCGCCTCTGCTTCTTGCGCGCCTTCGCCAGTTCGTCACACCAATCGATGACAAGGCTTCCTCGATTTGGTCCTTCCAACGTATACATGGTCGTCCTCTTCGACGACTTCCGCAAATCCCCGCACCAAATACACGTCTCGCCGGAGCATCCTCCTCCATTCGAACGACATGGCCGAGCCAGCGCAGCCGCTCGATGTTAATACACTCCACAACGTCTATGTCGTTTAGGATCTCATACAGCTCACTGTTGGATCGAATGCGAAAATCATCCCCAACTCGCACTGGACCAAAGATTTTAGGTAGGATTTTTCCCTCGAATACTCTCAAGGCTGCTGCATTAGTGCTTAATAGAGTCCATGTCTCTGGGCCTTAAAGAAGCACGGGTAGGATGAGCGTCTTGTAGAGTATTAGTTTTGTTGTATGAAAGAGGTCTCTGCTACTCAATTGCCTACGGCCTTGGCTGGTTCCGAAAATGTTGGCCGTAAACCGTAAAGCCGCAAAATGAGGTAATAAATGTCATACATATCCATATATGTTGTAAAGATCGGTTTCAGTTTAATTAATTTAAAAATTAATTTGGGCATTAAAAAAATTAAACACGATTGCGATTGATTTTTCGTCCCTCTTTGCTGACATTTCTGCTCTGGGCTGGAATGAATGTTGGTATTATGCGTCAGTGGATGATAAGTTGAACGTACTTCTTGCAACATTGCAGGGCGCTTATGATCGTCATGTACCGGAACGTAGTTTTGCTGTAAATAATCGCTCTTGTCCGTGGTATACGGCTGCTGTCAAAAATGCTATTCGTGATCGCAATTTAGCTTACAACGTTTGGAAAAGGAGACCCACGTTGATAAACAGAGCTGCTTACAATAGAGCTAGAAACCGCTCCAACCTCATTGTCAGACAGGCTAAAAAATCATATTTCTCCCGGAAACTTAATTTAAATCTCCCTGCTGGCGAATTGTGGAGGAATGTGAGGTCGTTAGGTATACACTCCCGTAGTTCTTTTGGGTGCAGAATAGACCCAGATGAGCTTAATGACTTTTTTTGTATTAATGGCGTGACAAATAATCATACCGGTCCTGATCTACGAAATGAACTCTGCTGCAATACTAACTTCTCATTTTCTACAGTGTCAGAGGCTGATGTAACCAGGCATATCTTGAAAATTCGATCCAATGCCATCGGTGCAGATGGTGTAGCCATTAAATTTGTTAAACTTATATTGCCATATATTTTGGGAGCGCTGACTCATGTCTTTAATCATTGCATTACAACCACCCAGTTTGCTACAGCCTGGAAAATTGGAAGAATTATACCGATAGCAAAGATTTCCAATGCAGTGAGTGCGAGCGATTATAGGCCAATAAGTATTTTACCAGTTTTTTCGAAAATATTTGAGTCCCTAATTGCTGAACAGATTACGTCATATCTGAATGACAATAATCTCTTGTCCCCATTCCAATCTGGTTTTCGCATTGCTCATAGTTGTACTACTGCGGTCTTGAAAGTAATTGATGACATGAGACCCGAATATGACAAAGGAAACCTCTCTCTTATGTGTCTACTGGATTTTTCAAAGGCCTTTGACAGGGTTGATCATTTAATCTTATGTAAAAAGCTGGGGCACTATTTTGGATTTACAAATACCGCTTTATCTCTTATGAGGAACTACTTATATGGGCGAGCCCAAAGGGTAATTATTGGAAATAGGCAGTCGGGGCTGGGGCGTATAACATCTGGTGTTCCACAGGGGTCCGTGTTAGGCCCCCTGCTATTTAGTATGTTCGTTAACGATTTATTTTCAGTATGCAGGTATACTAAGGTACATGCATACGCAGACGATATTCAGCTGTACATCTCAAACCGTATTGGTCTGATAGAGGATACAAGTTACAAACTTAATTATGACTTGAGGTCTATTTTAAAATGGGCTGAGGATAATAACCTTATGCTCAATCCTGGAAAATCTTACATTCTACCAATCAGTAGATGGGAATATGATTTGAGTTATTTTCCAACAATTTACTTGGGGAACACGTCTCTTGTGTACGTTAGTAAGATTAAATACTTAGGATTTTGGATCAATTCCACCTTGTCATGCACTGACCATATTAATCATGTTGTGCGTAACGTATACCTCTTGCTTCGTAATTTACGAATGTCGTCTAACTTCACACCAGTTGAAGTTAAGAGGAAACTTATAATTCAATTAATACTTCCACTGATTAATTATTTTGCAGAGGTTTACAGTAAATTGGACTCTCTGTCACTACATAAGTTGCAAGTATCTTTTAATAATGCTACGCGGTATGTGTATGGTTTAACTAGGTTTAGCAGTGTATCGTCCTGGAGGAAAATAATCTTGGGCTGTAACTTAATCGACTACCTTCAGATGCGAAATATAATATTCTTACATAATCTTCTTTATCGTAAGAAACCACCCTATCTCTCTATGACTATTAAAAACATTTCGAGAAATAGCAGTTTTAAGAAGTCACTTTTTGAATATGTGTCCTCAAATAATTAAAAAAAAAAAAAAAAAAAAAAAAAATTTATATTACTTTTAATTTTTTAAATTTTATTTTAGAAATTTTATGTGAAATATAATTATTGCTAATTTGTGTATATCCTACTGAGCTATAAAAGAATAACATTCTTAAAGCTCTTGTAAGCAAATAAATAAATAAAATAAAAATAAATAAAAAAAAATTCAACACTTCATAGACATTTATACATATGTACATTAGAGCGACTCAAGTTGTATGGAAGCGAAATTCGTGCAAAGTGTACCCCCCTTAAAATGAACATTGGTATTTTGTATGATGACATTTAAAATATTTCGGCTCCAGCTTTGACCTCTCTCGTGAGCTGGACCATTTTGAAAAAGGGTCTATTTTTGAATATTTTGTTCATTTAAGAATCTGTTTCCTTACCAACATATACAATATGGGTATCATAAGAGAGGTTTTTTAAGGCGCGTCCAACAATATATACAATTTGTCCAAGGACGATCATCCATGTTCTTTTTTAAAGATATTCTGTAAAAAAAATAACGGTTTTTGAATTTTTTGTTCGGGGTTGTTTGTAATAATAATGCCAAATTAACATATTTTAATCTTTAGTTGATTTAGGGCCATTATTACAACTTGCCGTTAACTAAAGGGAGGATTTTAACCGGCAGATAAATTGTTTTTCATTATTATGAGTACCCAATAAGATAGAAGTGATCGTTAAGCTAAAGGGAAGATCATCCTACCTTTAACATTTAAAGGTCACTTTATGTTTGAACTTGCCATATTATATACTATTTGCGATATGGCAACTTCAAATTTAAACAAAATGAGCATATACAACAAAAAAAAAACGAAGTCCGCTGTTGCCACTGCGTTAAAAAAAAACTTGTTTAATTGAGCAGTGTTATCGACTTTGCTCCGGCACTGCCATATTTTAATTTTATTTTATCTGTAAGTTGTAATAACGAAAATCAGTTAAAGGTAACTTTACAGTTCCCTTTAGCTAAAGGTACCTTTAACTAAACCCAAGTTTAACGGCAAGTTATAATAATGGCCCTTAATTAAATACGGGTCTCAGCTTTTTTTGAAATTCACGCCAGGTCGCGTTTTGAAAAAAATACAATGCGGTGGTAGCCCTTCGTTATAAATAGGGCAATTGGGTATCAAATTTTTTTTTTTGCCAAGTACATCATCTTTGTATGTAAATAATTCAGATTTTTGCAAATTAGATGCATTTTACGCGGTGCTTTGGAATATATAAAAATGCAATTTTGTGGTAACTCTAATATGATAGCGGATTTAGTTTCTAGATCATGTATGGATGAAAATAGGACTAAAGAAAGAAAAAAAAGAAATGATCCACGACTTTTTGGCGGCATATTTGTTTCCCAAATTAAAAAAAAGTTATAAAATTTTATTGTTTATATTTACAAAACTACAAACTACAACTACTACAAAACCCGAACTGGCGCGAATTTCAAAAAAACTTGAGACCCGTGTTTAATTAAATCGACTAAAGATTAAAATATGTTAATTTGGCATTTTTATTACAAACAACCCCGAACAAAAAATTCAAAAACCGTTATTTTTTTACAGAATATCCTTCAGAAAAGGACATGGTTGATCGTCCTTGGACAAATTGTATATACAGTTGGACGTGCCTTAAAAAATTATTTCTTATGATACCCATATTGTATATGTTGGTAAGGAAACTGATTCTCAAATTAACAAAACATGCAAAAATGGACCCTTTTTCAAAATGGTCTAGCTCACGAGAGATCAAAGCTGGAGCCGAAATATTTTAAATGTCATCTTAAAAAAGTCCAAGGTTTATTTTTAGGAGGGTACATCGAGCACTTTTTTTGGTGAGTCGCTCTAATGTACATACATACATACATACATATGTATATTGTTTCTAAATATATTTTTTTTTTCAAATATTCTTCATTTTGGCATCGAAAAATTGATTTTTCTATGTTCTATGTGTTGTGACTTCCTCAGTATCTTCAAGTGCGTGAGCTAATTTTAACTCGTTTGTTGAAATTCTTCGTTTGTTAAGGGCTCAACTGTGGCAATTTAGGCAAGACAATACCCTCAAGTCAAATTAATTTCCCACTCCTGTTTAACGCTTTTGATTGGATCTCATTCTAAATCTCGCTTACATAATAAGGAATATATGTTGCTTTTGCTTGCACTGCACTTTGTTTAAGCGATGAATACCGGAATTTTTTAACCGTATAACGCAGCTAGTTTCGTCGTAAAGTTAATGTGTTCCATATTTGGGAGAAGCCGTTGAAAGGAAGCTTAAGGAATCTGAGTACGACCATAAACATAACACACTTTCGATTGATTTTAAAAAGTACATTTGAATTATGATTGCTTTTAATATTATTCAGATGAATAAGATAATTAATTCATGCATATAATTGTTAAAACTATGAAAATAATTTCATAAAACTTTACATACATAATTGGTCATTACAACTCTTCAGACAGGATTTCGACCTAGCTTCTCACACCACTTATGTTGTGTGCATTAATTTTACACATGAATGGCGGGACCTACAGTTTAAAGTTGACTCCGAAAGACAGATTTTTGAGAAGCTCTTCATGACAATTTTATTTACTCTCAGAGTTTTTGCCAGAAATCTGCTGAGACGCAGTCGCCGAAGAAATATTTTTTCATATTTCGTTTTGATGCCTCACCTGGGATACGAACCCAGGCTTTACGTCTAATAAGCCAACACACTACCTACTAGACTACGGCGACTACAATTCAAAAAACTTTAGGTCGGACTAAACATTCATTTGATTCAAAAACACTATCAATCAGCCGACTTCATTAGCTTGTTTGTCATTTCATACGGGACTAAATGTATTGAAAACATTTAATTTTTCTTTTATTTAAACAAATCAATTTATTTTTTGTATGAATGCAAAGGCAAACTCAAGTCACTACATTGAATATTGTCAGGCATATCACCATATCACCAAAAACACAATAACGAAATTGGTTTCCGGATTAAGTATCTAGCAATTAGTGAACCGGCATGAATAAATTATACAGCGCGTCAGTACAACACAAAAGCAATGTGCAGAGAAGTAAATTGAATCCATCTTAGTTTTAATCCAAGAGATATTAAGAACAATAAGAAACTAAATAGGCCTTTGATTGATAAGTGATCATTATTACACTCTCCATGATGAACAGTATGTATACATACAAGGGATATAAATATTTGAAAAATCTCCAAATAGTGTCTCATAAGAATGACAAGCAAAAAGTGTCCCAAATAAACAAAGAAAAATGTTCAAAAATAGATAAAACCGTCTGTCTCTTTAACATTATTGCAGTGAAATTGCCTTTGGCAGCAATCGTAACAATGGCTCCATAATTAAAAATGTATTACAAGTTTTGTCACGTTCCAAATTACTAACCAACTGTACCTGTATCTCGCCACTAATCCTTGAATTGTTGATTTTGCGTACTTCACGCATAGTAAGTATGCTTTTTTCTTTCATTTTCTTTTGGCAATAGAAACATGTACGATTGCCATTTCTATGGCCGTATAGCTATTAAAGAGATTATTTTTCTTATCGCAAAATTGGTTAGAAATTTGGAGACAAATTAAATTCAGATAGAAAACATTTCTTTGCACAGCTTCTCTGGCATCCCAAAGTAATTCAAGTGATTTTTAAATATGATGAAAATAAAATTCCATCTTTAGAGATGAACAATTTGTAAGCATGACAGCTCTCAAGGTCATTCCATAAAAGTTAAACATGATTTTATTTTACGTTCGTATTTTATTTTAAAGACCAAAGGAAAAAGCAGCAATTCCATCAGATTTGAATTTTTCGTTTATTATTCGAAAAATGTTCGAATTTTAGTTTTTCACAGGGAGACTTTAATAATGGCGAGTTAAGGTGGATTAAAGAAATATTGGAAGTTGTATAAAAGAGTCTTTGAGTTTCTAGTTGCTTTTTTAAGGTATTTGAGTTGTTTCGTAATTAAACATTTTGTGAAATATTGCTTTTTGGGAATACTTGACTGATGAAACTGAAGTAGATTAAACAGAAATAATAAGAAATTCATTAAATGCCAAAGTATGATGTACATATTCCGATTCCTTCAGAAAAGAAAAGCAGAAATAAGCGATCACTTGAATTTTTTTAATTTCTACAAAAAAAAAAAAAAAAAAAAACCCGCCTCTATACGCCTAAAATGTATTCCAATGAACTATCTCTTACAAGACAGGTGTGTTTTGTTTATATTGCCATCCTGCTATGGCACATGGTCGATTATTTTTATCGATTCTTAATTATACGTGCACAAACAATGTCAGTTAAATCGTTCACAGACATCTTTTATAAACACAATTTCTGTATAAAACTTGTGTAATTAATGTGAAGCGTGCAACACACAGTTATCCGGCAAAAATTATACTCGTACTTGACATGCCACACTATTGTGGTTTGTCGTATATGAAATTAATGTCTTATATAAATTGTTCCTATACAACCATTACAACCAACAACAACAAATAACATATAGCAGTAACAACAAAAAGGTGTCATCATTATATTTTTGCGTCTCCAGTGGAGACTCTCCATATCTATATCGGTATTCGTGTTCGTATTCGTATTAGTATTCGTTTCAGTGTCTATATTCCAGTACGAAATTATCTTTGTATTCATATTGAAACCTTTTACTATATCGAATACATATACACACGTATGACTTTATGTTTTTGTTATTGTTGTTGTTGTTGTCTTTGGTCTCTTCAACATGGTCGTTAATTTATTTGCGGTACGTGTTCACATAAATTGGTGAGATTTGCACATGTAAAACAGATTCATGCCAAACAACAACAACTTTAGGGGCCACACATTAATAAGAACAAGAAAAATAAATTTATAATTGGTTATTAAAAGGACGTGAGGCAATTCTTTCTTCCAACCGCATCAAGTAGTCTTTCTCTCTCTTTCTTTTAATTTTGAATGTTAATTTTTATTTGTATTTAATTTGCGGCATCCAATACAATTTCTTATAGCAAAAATAAGCATCAACTCTATACTCTCTTAATTAATCAATATTAACGTTATGTTGCGTATACTAACTGCATGGTCACTCTATCGTTTTGATATTTGGCAGGACATTTTAGAATTCATATCAAACAGCTTTCGGTAGCGTTCAGAATTATAAAATGCAAGTAAGCATCAAAGATCAGCAATGAGTATTCAAAAAGATGATCATTTCTGATACTTGTACGCATTCGTACTTATTTTAATATCATTGAACCTCTACTCATATTCAAAGTTTGAAGTACTCATCGCGCTCATACTTAACAACACGTATGATTTATTGATTTCGACTCTCCCTAACGCGTGCAAACAAAATATACTCACTAGAAGGTTGTGTGTTTGATCTGCTTGCTGCTCTGTCTTTTTTGTTTATGAGTCTTTTTTAAGGCGTGATTTTTTAAAAGCTATAGGAAAATTAAAAAAAAAAAACATAAAATTCAGAAAAATGCATGAAATCTTTATTTGAATCGATAGTACAGTCCATATAATTTAATGTTTGAAGATTATTTCATGCAAATGTTGATCGCGACTGCGCCTCAAATGGTCCATCCGCTTAGTCCAATTTTGGTATACTCTTTCCAACATTTCGGCCGGTATCTCACTTCAATGCTTCAATGTTGTCTTCCAATGCGTCAATTGAAGCGGGATTGCCTGTATATACATGAGCTTTAACATAGCCCCACAAAAAATAGTCTAAAGGCGTTAAATCGCACGATCTATGCGGCCAATTGACCGGTCCCGAACGTGAAATAAAATGTTCACCGAACTCGCCTCTAAATAAGTCCATTGTTAAGCGTGCTATGTGGCATGTGGCACCGTCTTGTTGAAACCACATGTCATGCAAGTCAAGCTCTTGCATTTTGGACAAAAAAAAGTTGGATATCATCTCACGGTAGCGCTCACCATTCACAGTTACGTTACGATTCGCAGCATCTTTGAAGAAGTGTGGTCCAATGATGCCAAATTCAATGATTTGCAAGCGTTGTTCGTTTGTAAGACGATTCATGGTTAAATTATAGACCAAACTGAAGATGTTTGACAATGAAACAAAACACGAAACGTGCGTGAGCTGTTTAAACCAGTGTTGGCAAAAAGATAATAGCTAAAAAATCACCCTTTATTTTTTTTGTAACTACAACAATAGCTAAGACTATAAATTCTGATAAATGATTCGATTCACTCGAAACATTTATAAGCAGACGTCGGCACCAATGTCCCTCAGGGGAAGATTTTCTTCGGCTTTATATGTTCATATGTTCTCTTTGTGCCGACGACTGTTTATAAGCATATTTCTAAAGTTATGAATCGAAATGAGTAGGGGCTTATGAATCAAACATATTTCGAATGGTATGAGTTCGATGAAAACGTTGTATGCATACTCATTACAACCTGTACTTAAAAATCAACGTTATAGTGAGTATGAATACGAATCAATGAATGTTTACTCACTTATATTCAAAATTTCATGAGTGTTTATGAGTAGCAAAAAAACGATTCATTGCTGATCTCTGGTAAGCATACGTTTACGGCAGTCAATAATACGATATTTTTTTTTGCAAAATGATAAAAGGTTCATTGAAATATCACAAAACTGTATTCTATTTCTATTGAGTAAGTAAACATTTGTTCTGTTGATGTAATCTAACATCAAAACATAATTTGATGTAAAATTTGGTAATATAAAAATTTTCTTCATTTAATAATGCTGAAGTTTATTTATTTCTTTAAAAAGATTTAATACCCAAGCATAGGCTGCATTTTATGTAATCTTTCCATTTCATTGCCAACTTCATACATACAGTGGCTCCCAGCTTATTTCAACCAGCACCTTTAAAAAAAATTAAGCTCGTATAATTTCGTAACGAAACAAGATATTAAAAAAATTTGAATAAGAGTTTATAGAAGAGTACTGCACATTAAAAGCACAACTACCTTACGCTGGAAAACCAGCCCGAAAGTTTGATAAACAAGGATTGGAGAGCCAAATAACATATATCTGCACCTAGCAAGATACAGTTGATAGGTTATTTTGATGACAAAGAAAGTGGATAACAGTCTCCTATTCCTCAGCGGATATGTACCCACGGCAGAAGTCGCTAGATGGTAGCTGCATTCTCCGCGTGTCTTTCCATAACACAATGACGTTACGACCAAGCATGAGTAACTGGTTGATGCGTCTTGTTTCCATCGTGGGCCAAGTGAGTCTAGCGGTGGAGCAGGACTCCTCATTGACCCAGGATAGGTTGGCGTCCTGAAAGAATTTCAAAGCCAATGTTATTGTACAATGGTATATGTTCTATCCGATGCTGTTTTTCTATAAAAACTTGATTCATATTCAGAGTTCAACTGTCCAAAATGCAATTTCCACAATAACAAAATGACACAATATTGTACAAAGAGTTCATGTATATCTCACATAAATTTTACTTTTATTCGCGCACTGCATTATTTAAACCATGATTTTTATGACCGTTTAGCAGCATGTGGTTAAGGTGGCCGACCTTAATATTATTATCCTTTCAACCTTTTAATGTATTAAACTTTTTGTTTCTCTTGTTCTTGTTTTTTTTTTATTTTAATTTTTTTACATGAACATGAGCACATTCTGAATAATTAACATTATTTTTTGGTGTTTGTGTGTGTGTATTAACATAATTTTTAGTTACATATTGTAATATAATTATTTTGAAATGAAAATTAAAATTAAACAACAAAAAAAAAACAAAAAAAAAAAAAAAATGAAAAATCACACTTAATTTACAAGTGTGTGTCTAATAAATTAAAATTAAATTTATACATCATTAATTAGTATAATTTTATTTTATTTTATTATTTAAATAGAAATGCAATTATATTGCGTGTGTGTTATGTGTTATAATTTGTGATGATTTTATTTCTACATGTTTTTTTTTATTATTTTATTTAAATTAATTATGTTTTGCCAATTAAGTAGTAACTATAATGCACGACTTGCGTACACATACATTCGTAGGCAATGAAATAATAAGGGTCGGTGCAAATAGAGGATGCCCACAGAGTGGACATCAGAATTCAGCAACGAAGCATTTTTTCGCTACTCATAAGCACTCATGAAATTTTGAATATACTCGTGAGTCAATAATATTGAAATTTAACTATGTACTCTGATTCATTCGTACTCACTACTCACGTTGATTTATAAGTACATGTTACAATGAGTATGAGTACAATGTTGACATCAACCATTACCATTACCATTACCATTACCATTTCATAGCACAATTGTGCAGAGAGAATTCACACACATTGCTTATGCTCTTTTATTTAGTCGTCGACCAGACTGCGACAAGCACACATTTCAGCGGATGCTATAATATTTTTTTTTATGTTTACACTCAAAAAATATTTTATGTTGAAAAATCCTTTTTTTAAAATTCAGTCTTCTATGTTCTTAAAACACATTTTGATTGTTTTAATAGTCAAGTAAATAGTTTTGGATGATATGGAAACAGAACAGCCTTTTTATAGACATAAAGCAATATTTTGGAAAAATTAAAATGTTGGTTATTAGCAGGAGAGGAAATTTATGAACCCAAATTAGTACCCAGCAAATATCTAAAAAACATTACCTAATTATTAAATCAAAGATGTATAACTTTATGTATGTTGATGAAATGAAAATCAAAATAGGATATATTACTAACATTTTTCTATGACTTTAAGCTCTCAACATATTTTCTCTCTCTTACTCACTAATACACAACCAAAAAATTTTTGGTAACCCCTGTTGTAAATGTTGAGCTATGGAGAGTCTAAATCAGGGATTACCATTTCATAGCACAATTGTGCAGAGAGAAATCACACGCATTCTTGTGTTCTTTGATTTAGTTGTCGATCAGACTGCGACAAGAGCACATGTGCGGCGGATGCTGTATCATTTTATTTCAGAATAACACTCAAAAAATATTTTATGTTAAAAATGTTCTATGCCATTAGCTGGTCGTATTTAATTTTTTTTTTCTTTTGTCACATAGTACAATTTTTTTAAATGATTTGGAATGCTCGCTTTTTTTCAATTAATAAAAAATGGGTTTTTTATTTTTTTTATTTTTGTTTATCTAAAAAACTAGGTGTAATTTTTAAGCCAAAGATGGATAGCTTTAAGTTCTTTTAATAAAAACAATGGATTTTTTATTTTATCTTTATTTATCTAAAATTATTAAGCCAAAGATAGATAGCTTTACATATGTATGTTGATGAAATCAAAATAGCGTATATTACTAACACTTTTCTATGGCTGTAAATAAATAAATTCTCTCAACTTATTTTCTCTCTCTTACTCACTAACACACAACCAAAAAATTTTTGGTTACCCCTGGTCTAAATCAACAATATCATACGTCTTGTTAGGATATTCATACTGAGATGAATCAAACTTTTAATATGAGTAGAGGTTCCATGATATTAAAATAAGTATGAATGCGTATAAGTATCAGAAATTATGAGTGTGATTCGAATCTATTCATCTTTTTGAGTACTCATTGCTGATCCCTGGTTCTTGAGAAGTCCTTATTGCGTGGTTAATTCAATTTTATTTTCATTTAATACTGTTGGGGAGTTAATTCTCTTGAGTTGTAGTTTTTCGTTCAGTGTCGGTCGATAGGTATAATGGCTTTTGGTTTGAAATGCTTTGGTGGACAATTCCCCTTTTCTGCCGTTGTTATTCTCTTCCATCCTGTTGCTCGCATCTAAACTAATCTAAGGCTTAGATATCTCCAAGACTGTAGTTACTTTGCTTAAGTAGGTAATTTTAAGTTGAATTCAACTACATATTTGATATTTTAAATACTAAATTTGGAAGGAGTAGAACTGAATAATATGTATAATAACGGTTGTCTTTACAATATTTATGGCTCTGTGCACATACATACATACATATATAATAGTAGATCGTATTTTAGTCTCTTTCTGTTATGTAAACTCATATGTATATACATACATACGTACATACTTACAGTTGTATACTGAAATAGAAATTTTAAAAGTCTTGTCTGTATATACATATATACATTTCAATTCTAATATGTTTATTTTTCTTTTAGTTAAACACTCAAAATTGAAATGCGATAAAATATTAGACATGTCTGCCATATGCTGATTTTGATCTCTTAAGTGGTAAGTAAAAAACAAAAAACAAAACACAAAAACTTTAACAATTTTTACTCTATTGAATTTAATACACTGTGCGGTACAGTTAATGAAATTTGAATAGACGCATTATTAGCAAAATTTTTTGTTATAGTTTTTTCTCTTGACGCTCTCTGTATATGGATCAGAGATCAGCAATGAGTATTCATTCATACTCATACAGCCTTATCATGAGTGTCGTTGTCCTATCGTTTTTGTGTCGAAAATTAGTCGTTTTGTTCAAATGGCACCATATTTGTCGAAAAACGACAAAATATAAAATTTTTTACAACTCTATTACAATTTTCGGTACCACGAGTGGCGTCAATAAATGTCAAATACTACAAAAATCGTCGTAAGGTTTTTGTTAACGACAAGTAAAAAAATTAATTAAAATCAATTTAAAAAATGGATTTAAACAAAAAGTAAGTGGCTGTTAGTTGAAAAATATAATCATAATAAATACCTATTTTTACTTTTTAACACTTTTTTATCAAATGCACTGCATGAGTAGGGGCCATCCCCTGAATGCTGGTTTCACAAAAAAAAAAATATAGATCAAAAATAACAAACACTAAACAGTTTACAAGGATGGTAGAACTGTTAGAACAGAATCCAAATTTGGCAAAAGGATACACAAGTGGAAAAAATAAAGTAAACGTGAAGGAAGAGTGGAGCAAAATTGCCGACCAGCTATATGTCTTAGGACCATCAACTCGTACAAATAAAAGCTGGATAAAAGTTTGGGCTGATTATAAGTTTAAAATAAAAAAGAATGATCCACAACAAATCCGAATGCCATGCTACAGGAGGTGGTCCATATAAACAGTTTACATTGTCACCTACAGAAGAAGCTGCCGCCAATTTATTACAACTAAAACTTACAGCAAAGGAAGTAGAAATTGAAAAACGACGAATTGAATTGGATGAACTAGAAAATGGAATACAACGCTAAAATAACTGAAGTTTTTATTTCTTACTTTATTTGAAAAGGATAATTAACAAATGTGAATGTACATACATACATATATACATATTTTTTTGTTTTGTATTGTTGTTTTAAAAAAGTGAAGACGTAATATTAAAGAAATAAAGATGAATTAAATATTTAATGACTGCATTATTGATGATCTTATATTCAATGCGCTGGAATCATCATTTACCACAGAATTACCTACTTGCAGTTTGGCATGGCATAACTCAGCAGTAGTATATTCTTCATCATCTTCAGAAGAATAAAATGTAGCAACACTTAAGATTTTATTTTAGTGGAAAATGGTCTTAAATCAAGATAATTTATAATTCATATTTTGTTATTTCTTACCGCCAACAGTTTATATTTTAACAGTTTGTGCACAGGGTCCCTGATAATTTTTAAAAATTATGAGAATTTTGAAACAATCTGTGTTTTCTCATCTATTACAAAAAATGTCGTTGTCGTAAATTTTACATGGTACCGAAAAATATTAAAAACGCCAACGACTACGACAACTGTCGAAAAACGACTTCGACAGTTATGATATATATCAAAAAAAGTTATGACTGATACCGTATAGTCAAGTCAATAGAATTGCAATAATTTTTAATTTGTGTGACACTGCAAAAAGTCAATATGTATGTCATGTTTGAAAAACGCAATGACCTCGAAATATGAACATTAGAAGTCACAATTTCCTTAATAGTTAGCATACGAAATTTATAGTTTTCTTTGGTATCATTTCCTTTCAACTCAATTGCACGCTAACAAATGCTTGTGAGTGTAGGCACATGTACATAAATGACATCGATCCGTTATAAATTCATTACTTTTTTTATCAATTTCGTTCGTTAGTTATCTTTAAAGAAAAAGGAATACAAAGATAATATAGACATATAGAGTAATGTGTACATATGTATACTGCTATGTATGTATGTACATACGTGTTGGTGTAATTTTTGTCAAATGTAAAAATAATAAGAAAAACAGAAAACTGAAACGAAAAACTAAAATTGTCTAAAAGTAAAATAAGAAACAAACAAACAAACAACAACGGAAACATGTGCATTTAATATAACGCAATACATTCAAATATTACTTTATAAATATGTACATATGTATGTATGGTATAATATAAATATTTTTGACTACATAAGCATACATTTACATACAATCCATAGGCATGTTGTATTTGTTAATACTTTGATGGTGTGCCGAAACACGTCACAACATCATTTTAACCCAAAAGAGAAATTCTGAAGAGAGAGAGAGAGAGAGAGAAAAAAAAAATGAAAATATTCTCTTAGTATCGTATATGTATGGGTGTAGGCAAGTACTTTTGTGTGTGTGTGTGTGTTTGTGTTGTTTACAATGTAATTTAAGAAATGTCTTATTTATGAAAATTGTTACATTTACAATATAACAACAGCAACAACAACCACAATGTGTGCTCATTCCTAAATTCATTCACACAGCAACGTACACATAACTACATTAAACACTACACAACATCACATATGTATATACATACATATTTCAGAGTTAATAATCAGTTTACGCAGTAGAGTTTGGGGATTCCGAGATGATATGTGAATCGGATGATCTGATGATAGTACAATGAGAGTGTGGTGTACGTTTTAAATTCTTCCAGTGGTTTAATATGACTTGAAACTCTTAATAAAAGCCGTCAATCTGTTTTCAATTTGATGATGACGTTTTATAGTTTCGTAGTTTCGTTTCATTTGCTACTTGGTGTCGTATTTTACAAAAGGCCGATTAGTGTTTAGCAAACAACACTTGACGTGACTTGAAAGGAAATATCCGACCGAGTAGCATGAATAACAGCCTCACTCTCACTCTCTCCCTCTCTGACTAATTTTCTTGAGAAAGTAAAGTCTCTGGGTGTATTTGTTTCTGTTTTTTTAATAAACGCTTATTTTCGTTTGTAAAATTAAAGGGTTTTTCAATATTCTTCGGGCAGAATAGTATGGAGGAAAAGGAAGTGTACGTTTGCTGTATTGGAAAAAGATGTCACGGCCAAGTGTTTGGCTAGAAAACGAATTCTTCGAATTTGTATGCAAAGAATTTTTCAAATTACTTTAGCTGTACAAAACACACACAATTTCGATGCTTATCAATATCAATATCAATATCAATATTTGCCTAAATAATAACTTCTACTGATGCTGACTGGCAATACATAATTAATTAAACCCTTTTGGGTTCTTAAGTATGCTTGTCAGACTTTGGGTATCATAATTTAATTGCTTGTTATCTGTAGTTGATAAGTATTGATTTACATTTCGATAGCTGTTGATGTTGAAGACTTCAGTTGGTGACATTTTGTCGAAGCTGTCTTCCAATACAAGTTTTAAACTTTTAATTAATCATTTAGTTTTGATTAAAAATTCATCAATCATCCATCAACTTAACATAAAATCAAATTCATATTCATTCATTCAATAACGTTGCATATAAAATAAATACATATGAAATGAAATGTAGTGAGTATAAGAGCTTCAAAACATTTCATATTTAATTTGATTGCATACAGCTACTTTAACTTTTAGTTCCCTTAAGTCGTTCTACAGTTAACTGTTTATAATTAGAACCAA
The DNA here is from genome assembly GCA_927399465.1 of Sarcophaga caerulescens. Taxonomy (NCBI): domain Eukaryota; kingdom Metazoa; phylum Arthropoda; class Insecta; order Diptera; family Sarcophagidae; genus Sarcophaga; species Sarcophaga caerulescens. The sequence continues at coordinate 1,652,357 of OV656873.1, read as the reverse complement.
CATATTGAAATAGTCTCATAAGAATAATTTTTAATCTATAAGAGCATTACAAAAGTGTGTTGCCACTATTATCCTTTTTTTTTCTATCAATAAATTATAGTCATACCCCCATTCTATAGCTCTATGATCTTTTTGTAAACGAACGAAAGATTCTTAGTCGTATCTAACTGCCAGATACAATGAGAATAGCTCACATGGATCTACGACACTTTGCTTCAATGTTAGTTCATTACAAATCTTAATTTTTATGTATATTTGACCAATGTCGCCGTAGTCTAGTGAGTTTTGTGTTGACTTACAATACTAGAGCTCGAGGATCAAACCCCAGCTCAGATATCAGAAATGCCAAAAAATATTTCTTTAGACAATTTCCTCTTAAGAGGCTCTGGAAGTAAATAAAATTGCCATGAAAAGCTTTTAAATCTGTCGTTCAAAGTCGGCGTTTAAACTGTATGTTTATGAATAAAATTAATGCACACATCATGGGTGTTGTGAGAAATTAGGTCCTGACTAAAGGGTTGATTTATCGTCATTTTGACGATTTTGTGCTCCAAACATATCATATTGACGACATGACGATTTATGCCCTTATTTTGACGATTTTTAGAAATTCCAAATTTACATCATTTTCTTCAGTAAAGTATTATATTTTAATATTAATTAGTATTATGACCAGGGATCGCAAATAATTGTTATTGATAAATTTTCTAGAGAAAGAAATCATGCAATGATTTTTATTTTTTAATTTTTATTAAAAAACTCAACAAATAATGATTATTCTCTGAGTTTTATTTTTTGTTCAGAGAATAACAGTTATTGTGAGAGTTTTATTTTTCGCTCAGAAAATAATAGTTATTATGTGATTTTTATATTTCATTCACAAAATAACAGTAATTTTCGGATTTTTATTTTTCACTTAGAAAATAATAATTATTTGTTGAGTTTTATTTTTTTGCTTATAAAATAAAATTATTTTTAGAATTTTGATAATATAGGAGAAAACTAAGATATTTAGTGCAAGATATATGATTCCTTATGGTACTTTTTCATTATACAACTGGTAAATTTTGAAAATTATATAATATTTAATATAAAAATATGAAATTCAACATATAGGGTTCTAATTAAACTTATTTCAGTATGAATGTACTTTTTGGGTACTTTTTTATTCTACAATTGGTACTTTTTGAAATTTAGGGTCCTAATTAAACGTATTTCAGTATGAATGTACTTTTTGGTACTTTTTCATTCTATAATTGGTACTTTTTGAAATTTAGGTAATATTTAACTTAAAAACATGAAATTCAACATTTACGGTCCTAATTAAACTCATTTCTATATGAATGTGTTTTTTCATTCTACAATTGGTACTTTTTGAAATATAAATACCCATATTTATACAGATTGGCAAAAGTGCTACACAGTGTGCCTGCAACACAAGTTACAGTTGAAAGGGCATTTTCAGCTCTAAAATTAGTATTCAATGATTTAAGATCAAATTTGTCTAGCGACTCTATACAAAAACTGAATTGAATTGTAAAACTGAATTAAAAATATTTAATTTTGTAAGAAAATTTGATTTAATTTTTTTTTAATAATAAACAAATAAATAGTGGTTATAACTTATATAATCATAATATTGTTAATAATATATATATTCAGAGGTCTATTCCCAAAAGTACCAATTGTAGAATGAAAAAGTACCAAAAAGTACATTCATACTGAAATAAGTTTAATTAGGACCCTATATGTCGAATTTCATATTTTTATATTAAATATTATATAATTTTCAAAATTTACCAGTTGTATAATGAAAAAGTACCATAAGGAATCATATATCTTGCACTAAATATCTTAGTCTTCTCTTATATTATCAAAATTCTAAAAATAATTTTATTTTATAAGCAAAAAAATAAAACTCAACAAATAACTATTATTTTCTAAGTGAAAAATAAAAATCCGAAAATAACTGTTATTTTGTGAACGAAATACAAAAATCACATAATAACTATTATTTTCTGAGCGAAAAATAAAACTCTCACAATAACTGTTATTCTCTGAACAAAACATAAAACTCATAAAATAACTGTTATTCTCCGAACAAAAAAATAAAGCTTAGAAAGTAACAATTAAAAAGTAATTTTTTTAATAAAACTCAATGATTACAGTCCCTGATTATGACTACTTAGTTTCATAATGACAAGCATGGGACGTATGAGTAATATTCAATTCGATTTGTTTCATACAGAACAAAATGAAACTTTCTTTGTTGCATACTTTTCAGAGTAATAATACCAGTACGAGTAATACGACGCGTATAAGCAATATATTTCAAATCCAATTAAATATAAAGTATCCGGTATTTTGGAATTAAACATTTACAAGCTAATATGACAAATATGTATGTGTAGCGAATGTTTTAAAATTTTAAGGACCATTATTATTATTATAACTTGCCGTTAACTAATGGTAGGATTTTGTTTGTTATAAGTACCCAATAAGATAGAAGTGATCGTTAAGCTAAAGGGAGGATCATCCTACCGGTAACTTTTAAAGTGAAGTTTATATTTAAACTTGCCATATTATATATGTTGTATAATATCAGAGTAAAGTAGTATATTTTTAAGTTATTTTCGAATACCTGTGATGATTTTTCTGTATTTTATGGCTTTTTAATCCCTTAAAAGCCAAAAAATTTCAACTCTTAAATAACATCGCAGTTGAGCATAAATTATCATATGGCATTGCAGACAATTTCAAATATTCGATTACAGCTTCCAATATTACCATCGGAAGAACAAAGGCAACTGCCATTATTTTTTTTTCATACGACCAACAATCAGGGGATGGCATTTTGTTTGGACACTAGGTTTGAATATTTTTATACGATAAGTAAGAGGAAAGATCTGTGCAGGAAGGGAGTTCTACATACGAATAGTCCGTCTAACAAACGAACTTTGTCTATAATGTAGTGTGCGATACACTGGCCAATCGACCACATGCGGATGCGCTGGCCGAGAAAGAGAAGTGTTATGTAGGAATACATGATTTTTATAAACTAGGCCCCTTATTTCGCTACAGCAATATCCGGTGTGTATTATTGCTGCTTAAAATTGACTTTATATGTTTTGGTTTTTAAAAACCTTTCAATTTATTTATTTATTTTCTCTGACGATTTTTTTACGATTTCAATGAACGTCTTTGATGATTTTGACGATTTGATGCTTCATTTATCTGGCAGCTATGGTTGTAATGGCGAATTAAGTAAGTAAGTAACAGGCCATCTGACCGGTTGCCATCTTTAGGTTGCTTTCGGATAGTCTGATAAATAACTTAAATTTCTTAACCAGTGAAGAGTTTCTTCGTTTTTTTTTCGAGTATTTCCTTCCAAATCCCTCTTCGTGTCCAAAGAAACATTCTGGCCTCATTAGCAATTAATTTCTACAATTTCAATTTGTGGGATCCAGTAGACGGAAGGTTGACTGTCAAATGGTATTGTTATGTGTCGTCGTTTGTACTTCCTTAAACTTTCGGTGGAAATGATATTTACAAAATCTTTTATTACCTGGGGTAATTATTGAAATATTTGTTTCAAGTTTTAAACTTTCCTATAGAAATGGTGAGCCTACAGCAAGCCTACTTGATCGCTTCGGTGAATGCCTATTGTATTGTAGTCGCCGTAGTCTAGTAGTTAGTGCCTTGTTTTATTAGATGTAAGGCCACATCGTTCAAACCACATCTTTCAGGCCACATATTTTCAAAAGAAAATATGAAAAAAAAATATTTCTTCGGCGACTTCCTCTCGACAGATTTCTGGCAAAAACTCTGAGAGTAAATAAAATTGCAATGGAAAGTTTCTCAAAAAATGTGTTGTTTGGAATGGACTTTAAACTGTAGGTTCCACCACTCATGTATAAAATTAACACACGCAATATCAGTGGAGTGAGAAGCTAGGTCGTAATCCTGACCAATTTTGTATGTATGTATGAATGCCTATTGGCATGAGATCTTCTTTTGGTCTCCGCTCTTTCAGTCTACCTCATACCTACCTGCCTAACTTTCCAACATTAAATAGAAAAATTGAATACCAACCTAATGAAATGTAAAGAGTTCTTAATTTCAAACGATATTTTCGCAAACTTGCGTCGACAGTGCCTCCTACCTAGATGGCAGAAAAGTCTGAGGCCACTTCTCTTGATTAAAACCGCTGATTGTTTTTTTTTTTTTATTTTTAATTTAATGATTACACGTAATTGATAAAATAAGAAATATGTGATCAAAGAAAAAAAAAATTTTTTTGGTGTTTAAATCAATCCACTTTTGTATATTGGTCTTCTTTTCTAGCAGACACTGTATGTTTGCGTGTGATGGGGCCATAGGAATAAATCTGAACATTTAACCGCGTCGTTCATATAAATATTTATGGCATTAAATGTTACAGACAAGGGTCAGTACATTTTGATTTCATCTATTAAACAACACACCCACATACATATAGAGAGAGAGAGAAAGAGAGTGATTGTAGGGGACGTTCGGGTGTCATAAATAAATTATTTTCGATTATTTCGCAAAAAGCATGTGTAAACATGGGCAAAGAGCAGAAGAAGAAGAAGAAGAAAAATTAACGGGAATATAACAGAAAATAATCGTTTTCCCCAATATTACGTGAACTAAATACTACGCTTCCTTAACACACTTCTTATTTGATTTGCAATTTTTTTTTTTTTTTTGGTACTTTTTTCTTGGTACCCTTCTTATTTCTAGAACACCGACTCATGTGCGAAAGTTTGTGGGTATATGTACATACATGTGCTTATGTATTGGTGTAAAATGCTAAAGCAAGTGACTTCACATCCAGCTGAGAGAGAGCGAGAGAGAACGAGAGAAGGATTCCTTTGTATAGTGATGTTAATAAAGTTTCTTAAAGTGAAATTAATTGAAATCTCGCATACATTGTTTGTGAATGGGGTGTGTTTTATTTCTTTGATTTAAGCATTGTTTTCGTTCATGAGTACCACTTATCCGTTTCGCATGTATGTTCGTATGTGCATGTATGTTCGTATTATACGATACGATACATAGGAGTGTTGACCACCATATGCTTGTTTATTTATGCCTTTAAGTGTGTGTACTTTCTCTCAAAAGTGTAGGGAGAGTGTTATTTTATTTGTGTGTGTGTGTGGTGTGTGGGTATATTTCACCACGATAATAATTTTTATTGATTAAGAAGGCATTTGGTGTTATCGTTGTTGTTATTATTGCTTTTTATTGTTGGCAGAAGGTATTTTGTGAGTCTTACAGCAATTTCATTTCATGTTTTTGTTTATTTTTTGTTTTTTTTTTGTTCTGAATTCCATTCCATTTCATTTGATTTCTTGCCATTTTACAAATTTAATACCTTTTAACTTTATTTGGCAACTTTCCTAGGCGTTTTTCTTACATAGTCCGGTACTGTTTTTATGGATTCTCATGGATTTCATAACATGTACTGCTGCTTCAAAAATGTTCTTCTTATTGTTGTTTGCTATTGTAATTGTTTTATGTAAGTAAGTATGTATATTTTGTGGGCGTATATATAAACATTAAAACAGATTAAAATAAATTACTTTTCCTAGTTTCAATCTTTCCCGTTCCCGTTACCGTGTCCGTTCTCGTTCTCGTTCTCGTAAAGCAATTGAGGCATGATTTGTAGGACTATATGCTAGGGAGTTAAAGTGTTAAAATATGTCTGCCATTATTATTATTTGTTTCTGGCCTTACAGGGCTGTAAACACATTATTAACACGGTTATTTATGTATTTAGTTGTTGTTAATTTTTGCGTACAAGTTGTTCGTAGTGATTAATAATAACACAACGCAACTTTACACTTCTGGATTAACTTTTCAAAAGCTTTAATGCAAAGCAACATTAAAAATGGCCATGGAAAAAAATAAATATCAAATGAGCCTGGCCATCACAAATTAACTCTTCTTCTTGATATGCCTACGAGTACAATCACTCTCTCAAACCCTTCAAAGTTAAACAAAGTTTTTAAGTGTTTAAATTTTATTCTTTAACAGCATTGAAACTAAAATACAATGTGTTTCTATTTTGTAAATGGCTTATTTAATATTTAAGACCCTTAGTTTTGAAAGTAAATTTGTGTTATGTTTTCGCTTGCTTTTTGGATTAAACTTGAATCGCATAAATAATGAAATTCCTTGAAGTTGTTATCGCAGTAAATAAAATTTATATTTTGAATACATTTTGCTTTCTAAGTTCAAATAATTCACAGTCTTTTATGGCAATATGCTTAAACAACTCCAGTTTATAAATATTACTTTTATGTATGTTTTGAATTTTAGTTTTATCGTATGATTTAATTCAAAAAAGACGCATAAAGATGTCAGCAAACAATTGGCTGCATAATTTGTATTACATACATACATAATTGGTCATTACAACCCTCCAGTCAGGATTACAACCTAGCTTCTCATACCACTTATGTTGTGTGCGTTAATTTTTATATATGAGTGACGGGACCTACAGTTTAAAGTCGACTCCGAACGACAGATTTTTGAGAAACTTTTCGTGGCAATTTTATTTTCTTTCAGAGTTTTTGCCAGAAATCTGCTGAGAGGAAGTCGCTGAAGAAATATTTTTTCATATTTTCGTTTTTATGTCTGACCTGGGCCAACACACTATCTACTAGACTACAGCGACTTCAATATGTGGAATATAGCATCGTTTAAATGTCCGCAACGGAATCTTTAGGTGGAGCGCATCCCAAAATGTCAAATTTCTCATGATTCAGGCACATAAATTACACTGAATTTGATCGATGGCATGGGTTATGTTGTCCTTGAGGATCGCTGTATTATGATCCTTAAATACTGCGTGGATTAGAAGCGGATAGTTTGCATTTGCAAGATAAACTAAGTTTTTACCGTGTTCTTAATTGCACACGATTGAAGTTTTCATCTTGGTTTAATGCTGGAAAATCATTTAGTTTCATGGATCAATATAAACAAAAGTGATGATAATTCTTATGTAGAAGCAATAATGATTGACTAAATATGAAACTTTGAATCAGAGGATAAAGTGGAACACTAATAAGAACCTTGTTTGATATTTTAATTAGACATTGTTTGAGATCCTAAAGTGAATATCAGAGAACAGCCATGAGTATTCAAAAAGATTAGTAGAATCGAATCATACTCATAATTTCTGATACTTATACGCACGCATTCATACTTATTTTAATATCATAGAAGTTCTACTTATATTCAAAGTTTGAAGTACTCATCATATTCATACTTAACGACAACACGTATGATGTTATTGATTTCGATTGCACCATACCATATCTCAAAATATACACGAATCACAAAATAAGTATGAATCGAGAACGAACACTAAAATATTCACTAGAAGGTTGTGTTTTTGCTATGTTTGATGCTCTGTCTTTTTTTGCTTATGTGTCTTTTTTTCTTTTTCTAAATACAACAACAACAAAGACTGTAAATTTTGATGAATGATTCGAGTCACTCGAGTAATTTTTTAAAGTATGAATCTAAGTGAGTACGCTGGCTTATGAATCAAACATATTTCGAATGGTATGAGTTTGATGTCAACATTGTACGCATACTCATTGCAAACAGTACTTACATAAATCAACGTTGTAGTGAGTACGAATGAGTATCAGAGTACATAGTTACATTTCAATATTGTTGACTCACTTTTATTCAAAATTTCATGAGTGCTTATGAGTAGCGAAAAAACCATTCATTGCTGATCTCTGGTATGGATTTAATCCATAGCATAGAATTTAAATTTCTTTAGATTTTCATTTAAAATTTAAACATATTCATATTTCTATGAAATTTTTAAACCATCACTACGTTATAATATTTCCACACCAGTACGTTCTATCTTCTATGATTCGTTTTACAAATGAATTCTGTTGTTAGCAAACCAGCACAATCATCAACCATTAGAACGTTGATCCACAATGTTCGTGTTCGTGTCTCATTTAAATGAGCATTTGTATCCTCAGAGTAAGTCATTTACTGAAAATCTCAAAATAATTTGTCATAATTGCGGTCACTCTCAAAATAGACAAATTATTTCAGACTGTTTTCATTATGGCCACTAAACAAGTTTATGGTTTTTTTGTTTTTTTTTGGTTTTAATGTCATGCCATCCCAACCAATTGAGACCAATTGCTCAACAGCCAGCATTGTGAAGCAGGGAATTTTAAGCGAAAATAGAATATAATAAGAAAAGTCAGGATAGATGTTAATTATCACTTAAAACGTTTTGTGCCATTTGTGACATTTATCACTGCGGCTGTTAAAAAACAATAAAAAGCAATAATTTTCAGCAGCTTAATTGAAGTTTATTTGTTCAGTAATCAACATTATACACACACACACATATACATACATACATACATACATATATATACATGCACACAGCACGCATACGTGTACAACAGCAAGTGTAGTGAGTGTAGTGGTGCTCTATTAATTAAACATAAAATCTATGAATTTAATGCCACAGGAAAAAAGGAATTGAACGTAGAAATGAAAGAAAATTACCAAAAAAATTATTGCGGATGAAATGGAGAGCGAATAACGGAACAAAGAAGAAAATGAACTTTTCGGAATTTATATTCTTTAAATGGGAAAATCTAAAACCATGTAAATGTACACGCTATATTCGTTTAAACACAAAATGAAATGTAAATGAACGTTTTTTATAATATCCACCAGACTAGAACGCCAAAGGATGGCCGTAATAGCAGCCTACAATGCTAAACAGCTCACGTTTGTATCCTTCTTTTTTACATCGTTTATAATTAATTACAAAAAAAAAAAAAAACAAACAAAAAAATAGACGCTGGGAAAAGCACGAAATTCGTAATACGGAATGAAAAAATAGAAAATAGCGACTTGAAGGTGTTAATTCTGAAATTAAACACTGTGCAGACACAAAATAGAGTGCAAAACAAATATCAGATACACACACATACACATACATACACGCACTCATATATAGGCATACAGCGTACATAACAGATACGCACACAAACTCATGCAGCATGTAGGAGTGTGAGAGAGAGAGAGAGAGAGAGAGAGAGAGAAAGAGTTAAAAATAAAACCAAAAGAAAAAACGAAACAAATGTATAATTAAATCGTGCCAGCATGGTTAAAATTGGTTTTTTTTCTGTTGTTGTTGTTGTTGTTTTATTTTAATTTTTACGATTTTCATTTTCATTTTGTTCACTTTTTGGAGTACAATTTAATGTTACACACACACACATACTGGTATAGACACACACACACATACACACATAAAATATGAAAACAGAAACAGCAGCTCCAGCAGCAAAAATCAAATAAAATATTTTGCTTGTAGGAGGAAGGGAGGGAGGTAGGGAGGTATGAGTTTGATAGGGGTATCAGATATGGAAATCATTATGGCAGTTCTGTTTTTGTTGTTGTTGTTGTTGATGTTAATTAACAATTACACAAACCCAACCAAGTTCTCTTTGCCAGCCCAATTGCCATTGAGCCTCAAGATTTTTATATGATTTTATTCGCTTTAAATGGTTTTATTAGGGTTTCTGTTCTGTTTAATCATACAAAAGGGGCCATTTTTATAAAAATTTCTTTGGAAATTTATTTGCCAGGAAAGGAGCGAAGTTAATCTGAATATTTGGAATTATTTTTTTTTAAACTTAAAGCCTTCTTAATACCTTCTCTACTAGCATACAAATTTTAAAGAAAATGCTTCAAAAATCAAAAAAAAAAATTGATTTATTCGAATGAATGGTTTCACTAATCTCTAGCACACATCTTTCCATATGATTTTGTATTAAAAAAAACAGTTTTCGAAAATTTTCAAACTACTGGAACCCCGGCATTATTAAAAGGGCACCAAAAGTGTACTCTTGCAATACAGTCATACGTAACATACATATATACATACATAACTGGTCATTACAACACTTTAGTCAGGATTACGACCTAGCTTCTAACACCACTTATGTTATGTGCGTTAATTTTTATACATTAGTGGCGGGACCTACAGTTTAAGGTCTACTCCGAACGTCAGAGATTTTTGAGAAACTTTTCAAGGTAATTTTATTTGCTCTCAGATCCTTTGTCAGAAATCTGTTGAGAGGAAGTCGCCGAAGAAATATTTTTTCATATTTTCCTTTTGATGTCTGAGACCTGGGGTTTGAACCGTGGCCTTACGTCTAATAAGCCAGCACACAACCTACTAGACTACGGCAACTTCAATACAATACAAGCAAACTGAGAATACCTCATATGAGACAGATAAAGTGGTGGCATGACATAATGTCTGACATGTTGTTCGAATAATTTTTACTCACCTTTGCCATCCACTGTTTTTCAAAATAATTCATAAAAGTGTTAAGGCAATACTGTTTTCTTTTTGACATGTCCAAAATTTCGCTTTTAAGGCATAAGAACATTTCTTGTATTTGGAAGGCTTAATATTTTTCTGTACCAGTTTGAACAGACTTTATTGGTTTTCACTAAAGTCTCAAAGGTCTCTATTTTTTGACTTTGTCGCCTTACTGCTTGACAGTGGTGAAACCAACAGCCTTCTAAAGTTTGTTAAGTTGAAGTAAAATTAAAATATAAATACCTAAAATTGATTTTTGAAAATTATTATTTTTTTTTTTTGTGAACCAGCACTCAGGGGATGGCCTCTACTCATGCAGTGCATTGTGCAGGTTTTTAGGAAAATGGGTTATGTGAAGGTGGAAGAGAGGGAGTAGTGTTTCTGGACATCTCAAGATGTGAACGGCAAGGAAACGATTTGCTGCTGAAATGGCCAGTGCTATACCTTCACCATTAGACAGTCTACAGCAATCGTCCCCAAGAAGCCCGCACCCTTCAGTCCTAGCTTCTCACACTACTCATGTTGTGTGTGTTAATTTTTATACAAGAGTGGCGGGACCTACAGTTTAAAGTCGACTCCGAACGACAAATTTTATTGAGAAGCTTTTCATGGCAATTTTATTTACTCTCAGACTTTTTGCCAGAAATCTGCTGAGAGAAAGTCGCCGAAGAAATATTTTCGTTTTGATGTCTGACCTGGTATTCGAACTCGGGCCTTCAGTCTAATAAGCCAACACACTACCTACTAGACCACGGCGACTTCAATTATGGACATTATGTCACTCCAAAAGTGACACTTTTTAGGCCGATAAGGTTACTAGTACCTCAGGGTTTATCGCATACAATTTTGATTCCGTCAAATATACATATGTATGCATTAGAGATCAGCAATGAGAATTCAAAAAGATGAGTAGAATCGAATCACACTCATAATTTCTGAATTAATATCATGGAACCTCTACTCATATTCAATGTTTGAAGTACTGATTATATTCATACTTAACAACATGTATTATGTTGTTGACTTCGACTCTCCATAAACATATAAACGAATCCGGAAATAAGTATGAATCGCGTGCGAACACTAAAATACTCACTAAAAGGTTGTGTGTTTGCTCTGCCTGCTGCTCTGTCTTTTTTGCTTATGTGTCTTTTTTTCTTTATTTGTAAATGCAACAACAACTAAGACTGTAAATTTTGATGAATGATTCGATTCACTCGAATCCACATTAGCACCCTATTACTAGCATATCTATGTTGATCTCATAGCTATGCATAAAGTTCCAAATTTCCATTAAATAAATAATTTAACTGATATAATATAATAAAAGAGAGAAAAGAAAAAAAATAAAATATTAATTCCGCAACACGTTTTCTACTGTAATGGTAATGGCATTAATGGTTAAATGTTCACTTAAGCTCTGTAAAAATTCTCGTAATCATAAACTTAAAACATGCTCCCGTATTAGAGCAACTTCTTCATGGAAACCGAAAACATTTTCACATAAAATTTTAAAATTTACACGCAAAGTGTATAGAAATTAGGATGTCCGAACGAACAATTCGGATTTAAAGTTCCAAATGAAAATCTTTTAATATCGTATTCACGTTTCGTTAGGCTTTAAACCTTTTTAAAGTTTTTTTTTTTTTTTGTAATTTTGATTAAATGTTTTGGGGAAAAAGCATTCCTAGACACATGTCTACGGCTTTATAAAAGGTATTGATAATTTAGGATAAAAGGAAATTGAAGCAAAACCATAAATTGTAGTTTTTTAAAGCCGGTAAAAACTACGAAACTTAAACAAACCTTTTATTTCTCTCTCAATAGCCTCGGGTTAAAATATTGTTATTTCTATGGCAGCAGGATGTAAGGATGAAGCAAAAGAGTAAAAACGTATTCGTTTGCCTTTTTTCTCTTTGCCTTTCTTTTATTTTATTTTTTTTTTATGAAAGGATTTTCTTCTCTTTTTTTCTTTTTTGTTTGAGACGACAGGATATGAGTTTGCTTTCTTTGTGATTTTTTCTTTCTGTGCCTGTGCCTGTATCTGTTTTTATTTCCCATTTCTTTGAGGCAGGCAGCAGGCCTTTTTTAAATATTTTATTGAGTTAAATATGCGCCACCAATCTTTTTATTTTTTTTTTCTGTATTTACGTTGTTAATTTATAATAAAATTTCATTCGAAAACGATTTTCAAAATAACTGCCGAAACTCTAAATTCAACTTCTATATTGACTTCAAATTCTTTTTGGTATTCACAACGGTTCACAACTGACAACAAGTCAATGTTGTTGTGCAATTAGAAAAGAAACAATCAATTTGACTTTATAAATATATGCTATGACGCCTGCGGTTAAAAACCGACATGAATTATACTGCCGTAGACTTTTAAGGAAGAGCAGCAGAACAGGAGATTTTGAAAAAAAAACCGATTTGGAATCTTGTTAAAATGAAAAGTTTTATCTTTTCTTTAGCATTCTTTTTTTATTTGATGTTGTTAAATGGAAATTTATTTAGAAATTATGTAAAGTTGGAAATTTAGCGTTTTTACCTTTTAAACACATTTAAAATATGATCTCATATAAAATAAAAATAAATTTGTATTTAGTTTTAATTAAAATTCTTTATTATTCGCATAATTCTGTGTGCCACTGTTTATAACTTTATGTAAACAACAACAATTGCTTTGTTTGTTATTCCTCTGTTTACACACTTTGCGTAAACAATACATGCATACATACATAATTGGTCATTACAACACTTCAGTCAGGATTGCGACCTAGCTTCTCACACCACTTATATTGTGTGCGTTAATTTTATGCATGAGTGGCGGGACCTACAGTTTAAAGTCGACTCCGAACGACAGTTTTTTTGAGAAGCTTTTCATGGCAATTTTATTTATTCTCAGAGTTTTTTGCCAGAAATCTGCTGAGAGGAAGTCGCCGAAGAAATATTTTTTATATTTTCGGTTTGATGTCTGACCTGGGATTTAAACTCGGGACTTCAGTCTAATAAGCCAAAACACTACCTACTAGACTAGGGCGACTGCATAAACAATAACAATCACAAAAGAATTATTCACACCACAATTACTTTCTTTAAACACATCGCGTCTTCACACAAGACTGACTGAACTTCACTAACTCACTCGCCTGCTTTGCCTTGAGGAAAACAGAGAAAACAGTATGATGAATGTTCTTGAAGGTGAATCTTCGTGGCTTCGTCTTCTCGAAGTCGCTATAAATGTAAACATCGTTGTTTATATTCATTATTGTTGTTTGTGTATTTTGTTTACATTTATTCTTGTAGCGTTTGTTGTTGTATTTTTGTTTACTTGTTTACCATTTCTTTATGCTGATGTTTGTTGTTATATTAAGCAGTACGATAAATTGTGAACAGGTTTGTTTACTCCAACGTTTTGTTTTTGTAGCTTTTGTTTATAATTTTAATGTTAAGCGATGTAAAAGCAAAACACCAGTATCGAGATTTTTCCATTTTCGTAACAATAAGAACACCTTTGCCTAGAACACAGAGCAAGTTCGTATAAATTTTGTTTGAGAAATTTTCTTGGATATCTAATTTAGACGATATTGAACCCTTTTAAATTTTAAAATTCTATTAGTATGATGAAAATTGTTTTGTCGTCTCTAGGTTTTGAGCACACCACTTGTATGTGAGCAAGACATGCTAGTTTATAAAAAGGAAGTCAAGTTCTCTTTTGCAAATCCATGTAGAAATTCTAAGCGCAAAATCATCACAATCTCCATGGATTTGAGTTGCAGCACAAAAACACCAACTACGTCCTTAAAGACGCTGCCAGATATAAAAACTTTGTCAGAGGCTGAATTTTTTAAGGTGAACTGATTAAGAAACCCATCAAATCAGTCGATGCTTCATAGAAACAAAGGGATGAAGGGAGTTTGTTGCAGCCCTTCAATCAAATCAAATGAATCAAATATCCTTGATTCATTACTAATTATGATCGTTTTGACTACATCAGTACCACTATTGAAGTCACATAAATTTGACCGTTCATCTTATTTAAAATAGTCCAGTGGACCAGTAATTCTATAAAACTATATGACACTTCCATTAAAACTTTTTGCAATACATACATATTTGGTGATTACAACCCTTTAGTCAGGACCACGACCTAGTTTCTCACACCACTCATGTTGTGTGCGTTAATTTTTATACATCAGTAGTGGGGGGGGGGCCTACAGTTTAGAGTCGACTCCGAACGAAAGATTTTTGAGAAACTTTTCATGGCAATTTTATTTACCCTTAGAGTTTTTGCCAGAAATCTGCTAAGAGGAAGTCGCCGAAGAAATATTTTGTCATATTTCGTTTAGTTGGAGATGCCTGACCTGGGGTTTGAACCGAGGCCTCACGACTAATAAGCCAACATACTACCTAGTAGACCATGACGACTTCAATCTTTCCAATATTGATTCGATTATTTTCCCCTATCCGTGTTTGTGGTTTGTGGATATGCGTATATTTTTGATCTTATTGAAGGAGTTCATACCACATATGTATGCAGAAATATTCTTTTAGCAAAAGTGGGATTAGGATTTGAATATTTCATGCCATTGCTCCTAATACTAGGCAAGTGGTCAATGGCAGGAACTAATTTATGTTCCAATTCCCCTAAAAATCAGTTTTTTGTTTATAAATTTAAAAAATTGTCTTTGATGTTTAGGTAAAGCGGTAGTATGGGTTCAGCTAGGCTCTACAGAATGACATTAAAAAGTGGATTTCCAATAAGAGAAGATATGTTAGCGTCTCCTGCTTCGACAATTTAAAATTTTTTAGATTTTAAACAAATCTTAATACTTTATTAACAATTCTATGCTGGTTTCAAGAAAGTGAATCCATTTCAATTAAGTCGCACAAAATGTTAATGCAAATCCAATAAAGAAAAAAAAAAAAAAGAAGAGAAAAACAAATAAAAATAGAGAAAAAAAAGGGAATTCAATATTCATTTTACACAGTCTTCTTTGGTAGTAAATTCAGTGGTTGGGTTTCAATTCATTTTAGGTTTTAATGTTAAATCAAGTGTTCCAGTTTGCTTGATTGCACTCTTATTTCCTGTATTTTTTTCTCACTCAAGTGATTTGTTTATTCGTAGTTCGTTATTTATGCACAATTCTAAAGCTATCTGCTGTGAGTGAGACACATGTGTGCTCCTCCTCATGCTCATCGAGATAGAGGCATTGGTTGCTATTGGTGAAGGAAATTCATCACAGCCACTAAGAATTTATGTTGCCAAGATTTAAAATCAAATTAAATTTTATAGTGAAAATAAAAAAAAAAGCCTTAAGAGAGGATCAAGTGTTTTATGTTTTCTTTAAAACAAAGAATATGTAGCACCTGCTTTAATGCTATTGTTTGCGTACAGAAACAGTATAAAAATTTAATAATTTTATTGTTGGAAGCCGATGCAAAAAACATTTGCCATGTGTTGGTATTTTGTTTTTCGTTTTTTTTTTCACTCACAATACACGTTTGCCTATAAAAAATAAAAAATAAAATCAAAAACGTTTATTTTGCCGCTGTTACTGTGTCGTCGTGTGTTGTGTGTTGTGTATTTCATGTAAATTTTAATATTTTAAAAACATGGCACTTGTCGTTACATTTTAAACGACAAAACAATTGTCACCCAACTCAACGGTAGGCAAGTAAGTGAAAGCAGACAATTGGGGATCTTAAAATATTGTCTCACCGCAACATGCTGCCAGTGAGACAATTTTTACGTGAATATAATTGGCCTGAAAAATTTTGCTTTTGAAACTGTAAGAATGGGAATGAATTTTGGTTTGTCTTTGGTTCTTTAATAAATTTTCATTATAATGCCATTGTTTTTTTTATCATTTAAGTAACACAATTACAAAATAATTTCATGTTTAAATTTTTATTGTAAATGAGTTGTAAATGAAAACAGAATTGATGATCATCATCTGGCAAATGATAACAGAAACAAAGTTGGTTGGTTTGCCTCCCTGTTTTCTATTTTTTTTGTTGTCGATTGGTTGTCGATTGGTTTTTAATAAAGGGTGATTTTTAAGCAGCTCACGCACGTTTCGTGTTTTGTTTCACTGTCAAACATCTTCAGTTTGGTCTATAATTTAACCATGAATCGTCTTACAAACGAACAACGCTTGCAAATCATTAAATTTTATTATCAAAATGCGTACTTCTTCAAAGATGCTGCGAATCGTAACGTAACTGTGAATGGTGAGCGCTACCGTGAGATGATATCCAACTTTTTTTGCCCAAAATGCAAGAGCTTGACTCCACATGACATGTGGTTTCAACAAGACGGTGCCACATGCCGCACAGCTAGGGTTGCCAGCCTGGCTGGACTTGGCTGGATTGTCCAGCTTTTTTGATGCTTGTCCAGTTTCAAGCTAAAATTTAATTTGTCCAGCTAAATAGAAATTTTTTAGTGCACTGCAATAACTTGGGCAATAATTTTCACGTTATCTTTGTCAAATCATGTTAGCCAACACTGATTGTACATTTGTTATACAACTAAGTTATGATTTCCCTCTTCTATCATCACTGACATACAAATTATTTACACAAAACCAAAATTAACATTTTCTCAGTATTTTTTATGTCCAGCTTTTTTTTGTTTTGTCCAGCTTTTTAAAACCCAATATCCAGATTTTTGCGAATCGGAATCTGGCAACCCTACGCACAGCACGCGTAACAATGGACTTATTGAGAGGCGAGTTCGGTGAACATTTTATTTCACGCCTTTAGACTATTTTTTGTGGGGCTATGTTAAAGCTCATGTCTATACAGACAAGCCCGTTTCAATTGACGCATTGGAAGACAACATTGAAGCATTTATTCGTGAGATACCGGCCGAAATGTTGGAAAGTGTATGCCAAAATTGGACTAAGCGGATGGACCATTTGAAGAGCAGTCGCGGTCAACATTTGCGTGAAATAATCTTCAAACTATACTACTATCGATTCAAATAAAGATTGCATGCATTTTTCTGAATTTTATGTGTTTTTTTTCTTTGAAAAATTTTCCTATAGCTCTTAAAAAATCACCCCTTATATACACAAAGTTGTACCGTGTGTCAAATCCAAATACTTATACTCTGATGATGATGATTTGGCAACAAAGGCGTGCAAACCCCGTACTTTTATAATGTTTTCATTAAAACACAAGCATAACTTATGCATATTAATGCGTATTGTGTGTATGTATGCGTGAGTGTGTAAACGGATTTCTATAATATATGTACGTACACTGCCGGACAAAATAAAGTAGGAAAAACATCCCCACACCATGAGGCTGCCTCCACCATGTTTTACAGTATGGATAAGGTTTTTTGATTTAAGCCTTTGGAACAAAATTATTTGGACAGACGAGTCAAAATATGAACTAAAAAATTGCAAAAATCGGAAAAGAGTGTGGTGAGAACCAACACAAAGACTTAAATCGAAAAACCTTATTCATACTGTAAAACATGGTGGAGGCAGCCTCATGGTGTGGGGATGTTTTTCCTTTTCAGGAGTTGGTAGACTCGTTAAATTGATTCCAAAATGACTGGAGAGCACTATGTAAATATTTTGGAAGAAAATCTTTACAGCAGTGCGGAGGAAATGTGCTTGAGGGAGTTAATCTTTCAACAAGACAACGACCTCAAGCACACGAGTAAGGTCGCTAAAAAATATTTTGCAGAAAATAATGTTGAAAAATTAGAATGGCCTGCTCAAATCCCAGATTTAAACCCCATAGAGCATCTTTGGGCTATCTTAGATGACAAAATCCCGATGGAGTCCAAAACATATATTCAAACATTTTGGAAAAAAATGCAAAGTGAATGGAGGGCAATTCCTACAAGTACTTTGAAGAATGCCCAAAAGATTAAGAGAAGTCATAAATAACAAAGGAGGAGCAACTTCGTACTAAATTTTGAATTTATTTTATTATTTATAATATTTTCTAGTGAAATGTTACTTTATTTTGTCACTTGAAATTCCTTATGTGCCATATAGTTTCTATTATAAATAGAAAATATAAAGAAAGAATTCAATATTAAGGTCCGTCCCTATTAGATAGAATATTAACCCAATTAAAAATTAAACTATAATTTATAAACATTTGAAAACAATAAAGATATGCTTTAATCAGAAAACAAAAAATATTTAAAACCGCACTTTATTTTGTCCGACAGTGTACATACGTATCTACATATGGTTTAATGTATTCATTTATGATTTTTGTTGTTATTTTTCTTTTTCTTCTTCTTCTTTATTATTAAATTATTTTGTTTTGCTAGAATATTCTAATTTTGTAATTAAGCGCAATAGAGAGCAATAAACAGAGAGAGTGGGAGAGAGTCAGAGGAGGGGAGAAAGAGAAATATTTTTATTGGAAATAAATCTTTGTTTGCTTTGAAAACTAGTCGTCTCTGCATACAGGAATGCTAAGCGTATGGCAAACATTTACGACGATTGCATTTATAATGCACGCAGTAAATCCTGTACTTAAGTCAGAAAGTTTCATTCCGTTTTATAGCTCACAATGATTATAAGCATCATGACTGTCTAACTATTTAATGACTTTGGCCTTGTGTATTATTTACAACGTAGTACACTCAAACCTCGTTTTGTGCGATTAATTCGTTTCGCAAAAAATCGCATAATTCAAATTAGCATAAAACGATACACTAGCTTCATACAAAATCCACTAATAGAGATTTAAATAAAAAAGCGCATAAATTCAAATTTAACCCTTAAAATTCAAACAAAATCGCATATAAAAAATCAACAAAAAATGAATCCCTTGTTGAGACCATACAAAATAAGGAAAAAGATAAGAAATAAACAACAACTAATACAAAATTCCAAATAATGAAGAAAATACATAATTTTTCAATAAAATAAAAATATAATATTACTCCACGTCCATAGCATTTGAATAATACTTCACACATCAGAACCGGAAATGCCGAAAAAATTTAAAGATTGTAATAACTTTGTTACGAACAACACATTTTTTTGCATTTTAACATTCAATATTTCCTTAAAATCGTTTTTGCAAAGAAAAAATTTGAGAATTTTGAAACCGCATAAATTTTAATTCGCATAAAATAAATTCGCATAAAACGAGGTTTGAGTGTAAACCACTAAGTTTTTAAAAGCATTCTAAAAATGAAATTTAAAATAATTTTTAAATAGTATGAACAGATTTTAAAACAATTTTGATTTCATTTTAAATAAAACAGTTGCATATGACAATCACAAGAGGTAGAGTTGGGCCAAGTTCATGCCTTTAAAAGATTGTAAATAAACCTATTTCAATGATGGAAGTCATATATTGTTGCTCTCACTTTGTTATGCTATTTAAGCACATAGTGTGTGAGCAATAAATGTAGTATGACGGACTACAAATAATACGAATTAGTCACAGAGTGATTGCAATATGTTTTCGGTTTTCTAGTTTCTTTTGAAGATCAATTTTTAACACCAAGATAATTAAGTTTCGAGTTTGGAGAAAATAGAGTTTTTGTGCAGCATAATGTTATAAACACAATAGACGCAACATTTATGGCGCGACAATTTTGAAATTACCGTCTCTGGCAAGCTGAAAACTTGCAAGCTGCAAACTTGTTTTATTTGACAAAAACTGTTTTTTTTTTACTTTACGCACAAATTTCTGGATTACTTAAACATTTCTGGCCCGATTTCCAAAATTTAAATCTTGTTGGAAAGAGGAGAGATGGACCGGTGTACATATATCTATTATTCGACTTAATATGCTATGAGATTTGATGAGGTAAACTTGGAAAATTCTAATTTTTTTCATATATTTTCAATATTGTCCATTCATAGTAGCAAACTTTATTAAATAAATATAGGATAAGTGATAATATTCTTAAAGATTGTTCTCTTGTGAAGAGATTGAGTCATCATTTGTTCAAATCGGACAAAAATTACCCCAGTTATTATTTAAAGAGTCTAACAGTCGAGTGATAATTTTTATATACGTCATCTCATCAAATGAACTTTTAGTTGAAAAATTTTCAGAATTTTTGATGGATCTGGATTGTTTATCACAAAATCTGTCAATTTCACGTCTGCACGACTTCCAGAAGTCGGCTAATATTTGTGATTTTTGCAAATATTGTTATTTCTCTTTGCGCAAACATTGGCCAACTTCTGGTGGTCACTCAAACGTGGAATTGACATATTTTGCGATAAACAATCAAGATCCATCAAAAATTCTGAAAATTTTTCAACTAAAAGTTCATTTGATGAGATAATATATATACAAATTATCACTCTACTGTTATTCATTATTTCATGCATGTATTAACAGCACTAATCCTCTCAGTGCCAGCACAACTACATACTCACTTTGTCAGCAATAATTGTGTCATTGCTGCTTATAAAAATTGAAATAAGCCTGAATACGAAGCAGCAACATCGCTGCCTGTTGTCGCAATGTCTGTTAAATAATCATTTCCATATACATACACACATGTATACTATTTTTGAGAAATTGCTGTGCTACAAGTTTGCATCAATTGTGTTTATAGCATAACTGAGAAAATAGTTGATGAATCAAGAGCTCAGATCTAACTACATATGAAAATAATACGAATTAAATATTTGGGCAATTTCGTGTCAAGTGACCCAATTTTTAAAATCGATGTCTTCCGATTTGGATGAAATAGCTATCTAATATCCTTTGGAAAATTTTTGCTAGGACCAATAGATGAAAAGTTACACACATTTTAAAAAAACCCTGTATGACCAAAATGTCCAACTTTGACCCCCTCTAACTCCGGCAGTTCTTGACTGATAGAGTTGAAAATTTGTGTCTGGCCTACTATCTAATAGTACTAACCTTGGTGCAAATTTCATCCAAATCGAAAGACATCGATTTTAAAAATTGGGTCACTTGACACGAAATTGCCCATTTATTTAATTTAAGTTTTTTTGTTTACATAAAAAAATATATACACCAAAAACGTTAACTGGGTTATTGCATATATCATACGAACATACGTACATGCTTGCAGTTGTATAATGGAAGACAACAACAAAGAGATAAAATATTGTAATTAACACCTACACCATGTCGTCATTTTTTTTTGTTTTTGTTTTATTGCCGTTAATTCTGTTGTTGTTGCTGTTACTGTTGGTATTGTTGTTTTTGTTGTTACTGTTGCTTATAACCCCTTTATTCGAATCTCTCTTATCTCACCCAGAATAGGCAAACAGACTTGATTGTCTTCCTCATTTTTCTCATTCATTTGTTGTTTTTTTTATAAATTTATCATACATATATACATACATACATACACAAATTAATGTATGCTCCTATGTACATATGTGATTGTGTGTGCCAGCATAATAAATACATACATACATACATACATACTAACAGTAAATAAGTAAAATACAAATAAAATCATAAAATTAATTTTTTAATTACCTTTTTTGTGTTTATTATTCTTATTGTTGTTGTTATTGCTGTTGTTATTGTTGGGTAGGCATACTCATAATGAGCCCAACAAACAAACAAGCAAACAAATAAACAAACAACAATAAATTCATTATTTTAAATTGGGGTTAACTTTACTTAACCCAACTTATTATCCTGATTTTTTTTTTTTTTTTGTTTGTTTCTTCTGTTCCCCGTATATGTACATTCCCGCATTCAATCCATAAACAGACTAATTTTCTACAGGAATTCGAAGAGATAAAAAATCCAATAAACTTGAACCCATAAAAAAAAAAATAAAAGAAAACAAAAGAAACGAAAACAATTATTATTGTTTCATAAAGGACTTGGTTATATGCTGTACATTGGGCCTTGTTGGCAATGATAAAGGAGAGGGGGGGGGTGGTGTTTAGGAAAAGCGTGCTTAGGAAATATTGCTGAGCATTTATTAATTTTCGAAAAAGATTTACGGTTTTTGTATTTCTTATTTTCTTCTTGTTGGGACATTAAAAGTGAACATAAAAGAGTTTCGAAAGAAAAGATGCTAAGAAATTGAATACCGGGAATAATCCTTGGAAATTTGTACTTACGAAACGGAATTTAATTTTTTTAAAGAGAAAATTTTAAAAGGAAAATATATTTGAAAGTTAATTAATATTAAATAAATAAATGAATAGAATGTATTAAGTGAAAAAGGTTTCAGTTTCTAATTTTTTAATTTTTTATTTTATTGCAAACCACACCTGGGGACATAGACTAAAGTCTGCAATCAATGCAGACTACTTTAAACTACTTTAATGGTAACCTTAACTTAAGTATTGAATAAAAATTTTCTATCTGATGTCTTTGAAAATGTGAATTAGTTTTGTCTTTGGAATCAAAAAAATATATTTTTTTAAGAATTTGAATTTTATTGCACTATTTAGCTTTTAAAGCATTTACAAGATCAACGGAATACATAGTATTGCTAACTGCATTGTCAAATTTTAATTGCATTTCTAAGATGATCTCACATACAGATCTTAATTGTTTGTAGAATTTTGATTAACAACTAAACTGCTATACAATAATAATTTGTAAGTCACAGGAACTGCAACTGTAAGGAATTTAGAAAGCTTATCTGTAAACATGCATATGTACATATGCATAATCCTTCACACAGGATTATGGTGTTAGTTTCTAACACCAATTACGTTGTGTGTGTGTTAATTTTATACATGAGTGGCGGGAACTACAGTTTAAACTCAACTCCGAACGACAGATTTTTTGAGAAATTTTTCATGGCAATTTTATTTGCTCTTATAGTAAGTAAGAAATCAGCTGAGAGGAAGTCGTTTTGATGTCTGTTTATGTCTGACGATCTATGATTCCCACCTCTGGCGACATAACCAGGATTGGCATCGACTTGTTCGCAATTTGTCAACAGATGGCGCTATAATTTTATCCTTAAGCTTTCAGTTTTATTAACATTAAGGCTTTTTTTATATGTAAGATCTTTTTGTATGGTCTTTTCGACATTCGCTTTTTTAGATCCATAAGCGTCAGTAATTGTCAATAATTGCCTTTTGTACAATTTTATTTTTAAGGCATTCGGCCGTTTTGTTATAACATTTAGGTTAGGTTATGTAGGTTAGGTCGGGGTGGTAGCTCTGATGTCACAAAGCTCACTTGAGCACGCATAGCGGCCCGTTGTGATGCCACGGGTGAAGGCAGTCCCTGTACTGACCAAGTTCCACCACAATCAGGGAAAAGGAAGAAGTTGGTCAGCGCAAGGGCTGCACAACGGAAGCACGAATACCCCGCACTGGAAAACCAGCCAGAAAGTTTGATGAACGAAGCTATATCCTTGATATCAATGGATGATAGCTCCGTTAAGCTAACAAGGAATGGGGAGCCAAATAACCTATATCTACACCTAGCAAGAGACCGGCACTGACAAAGAAAGTGAATAACAGTCTCCTCCTCCTCAGAGGACCTGCATCCACGACAGAAATCGTTAAAAGGGAGCCTCATTCTTTCCGCGTGTCTGCCCATGACGCAATGACCCGTAAGCACGGCCACCGTAGTCGAGATGACGTCACGACCAAGACCAAGTAATTGGTTGGTACGCCTTTTATCCATCAAGGGCCAGGTGAGCCTAGCGGTGGAGCAGGACTCCTCGTTGACCCAGGATAGGTTGGCGTCTCGAAAGAATTTCCGCGCAATGGTCAATTTGACCGAGGCAAGTGGTATACCCAATTCAACAGAAGAGGATTCCGGAAGGAGCGCACCAGCTCTGGCGAGCTCGTCGGCTCTGCAGTTACCCGGAATTTCACTGTGCCCGGGGACCCACACCAAAGAGACACTGGTGAAGCGCCCCGAAAGAAGGTCGAGACAGCGACGACATTCCCTAACGATCCTAGAGTTAATCACGAAACCCGATAGAGACTTTATCGCGGCCTGACTGTCAGAGAAGACCGAGACGCGAGTGAAAGGAGCATCGTTGACGAGGATCCATCGAGCGGCCCGATAGATCGCAATCACCTCCGCCTGAAACACGCTGCAGTAGTCCGGCAGACGGAGAGAAATATTCAGGATCAGTTTCCCAGAGTAGATACCGCTTCCAACACCATTGTCGATTTTAGAGCCGTCGGTATATATATCCAGGACTTCCGGGGGAACGACCGTATTAGGATTCCAGTCATCCCTATTCGGAATCAGAGAGTGGAAACATCTGTCAAGACAATATTATAACATTTAATTTTTGTGAAAAATAGTTTAAATTTATATTATTTGAAAACCTTAAAGAGAAAAAACAAATATAATTTTGTGATGAAACAAAAAGTGTGTAACAAAAATTACAATACAAGGAGAGTGATATTTGTTTGCTTTTAATTTTGTGCTTTAAGTGCAACAACTAATATTTGCCTTTTTTATAGTGGCCTATAATCCCAATTGGAGTTATTTTTTTTTTTGCTTGTTCATCCCCTATACAGTCCACAATCGAACAATGTCTGACCTGGGGTTTGAACCGTGGCCTTATGTCTAATAAGCCAACACACTACCTTACCGACCCACGGCGACTTTACCAAATATATTCACTGTTTACAATTAGTAGAAGTCTACTTCCGTTTCCGTTTAAGTTACTTCACACATTTTTTAATGCAACAATTCGGTTAAAATCTTAAAGAATATAAATTTTGAGATTTTCTATGTTGAAATTAAATTTCCACAATTTTTTAAATGTTCTATTTTGTGTATCCTTTTAATGGGGGATACATAAAATTCGCAGCTGCCTTCTTTAATAAACTTAATACTTGCGACATACATACATATGTACATTGTAAAAGTAATATTTGGTGGTATAAACGCGCTTGATAATTTCATTTTTTTGTTGTTTTTATTTCAGTTTCATTTAAGCGCAGTCGACATAAAGCATTACTTTGTAAAACAGAGTTTTTTATTATTTTTTGTTTGTTTTTGTTTTCGTTTTTTAATTTTTATTTTTGTGTGTGCATGTATGTGTGTGTGCGTGTGTATATTGTAAAAAAAAATAAATAAATTAACCTTAAATGGTTTAAAAATTTCTGCATCATAAATTGCTGTCTAATCTAAAATATTAAAATGCTTAATATCGTATATTTATTTATATACGCACATACGTACATACATACGTACGAGTACATACATAAATAAATTGTATAAATGTATAATAATTTTTTTTTATGCCTGTATATACTATATATGTACGTACAAACATATGTATGTATACATATTGTAAGTATGTATGTATTAAATATATTGCTTGAATGATGGCAAGCTTTGGGAACATGGGGTAAATGTAACACGCAGAGGGCCCTATTTACGATTGCATTAGAATTATGTATTATTTTTTAATATTTCACTTTTCAAGCAATATATCACGTATAACAAACAAATGAAATGAAAATATTCAATCATATTTTAAAAAATTAATAAAACGATACACATACATACCAGAAATCAGCAATGAATCGTTTTTTCGCTACTCATAAAGACTCATGAACTTTTTAAATATAAGTGAGTCAACAATATTGAAATTTAATTATGTACTCTGATTCATTCGTACCCTTCACTACAACGTTGATTTATACAGGTTGCAATGAGTATGCGTACAATGTTGACATCAAACTCATACCATTCGAAATATGTATGTTTGATTTAGAAGTCTACCCATTTAGACTCATAACTTTAGAAAAATACTTAATAATACTTATAAATAATTCGAGTGACTCGAATTATTCATCAAAATTTACAGTCTTAGTTGTTGTTGCATTTACAAAAATAGAAAAAAGACACATAAGAAAAAAAAGAAAAAAACAGAGCATCAAGCAGAGCAAACACACAACCTTCTAGTGAGTATTTTAGTGTTCGTACGCGAATCGTACTTATTTTGTGATTCGTGTATACGTTGAGTTATGGAGAGTTGACATCAACATCACATCATACGTGTTGTTAAGTATGAATATGATGAGTACTTCAAACTTTGAATATGAATAGAGGTTCCATGATATTAAAATAAGTATGAATGCGTATAAATATTAGAAATTATGAGTATGATTCGATTCTAGTTATCTTTTTGAATACTCATTGCTGATCTCTGTTACATACACAGTTGAATATCTCAGACCGTTTACAACTGTTGCAAGTTAGACTCTCATATGATGATAACAGTCATAATGAGATATTGCATATTTTTAACTCATATTCCTACAAAGTATCTTTTTTATATACAATAGAATAGAGAATTACACTGGAACCCAGACATACTGATCTCAACTAAAAATAGAAATTGAGTTAACATCATTAAAGAAAGCTACCATGTTTAAGGGTTTATTTAAGTTTATTTCGAAATTGCTTAATTTAAACCAAAAATTAATGTCGCCTTGGCCTAGTAGGTAGTGTGTTGGCTTACTAAACGTGAGGCCTCGGTTCAAATCCCAGGTCAGACATTAAAACGAAATATGAAAAACAATTTTTTCGGTGACTTCCTCTCAGCAGATTTCTGGCAGAAACTCTAAAATTAAATATAATTGCCATGAAAAATTTCTCAAAAAATCTGTCGTTCGGAGTCGACTTTAAACTGTAGGTCCCGCCACTCATGTATAAAATTAACGCACACAACATAAGTGATGTGAGAAACTACGCTGTAATCCTGACTAAAGGGTTGTAATGACCAATTACACGGTGCGACAGTGAAAATACACACGAGTAACTACATAGTCCATGTTGTTAAGTTAGTTGAGGAGAATTCAAAAATATTTTTTTTATATTTCTCGAACCTTCCAAACTTTTTTATTTGACAAAAACTGTTTTTTTAGACTTTCAGCGCAAATTTCTGTATTACTCAAATATTTCTGAGCCGATTTCTAAAATATAAATCTTGTTGGAAAGGGGAGAGATGGACCTTTAAAACGGTATACATATATCTATTATTCGACTTAATATGCTATGAGTTTTGATGAGGTAAACTTGGAAAATTCGAATTTTTTTCATATTTCTTCAAGTTTGTCCATTCCTAGTAGCAAACTTTAATGAAAAAATATAGGATAAGTGATAATATTCTTAAAGTCTGTTCTTTTGTGAAGAGATTGAGTCATCATTTGATCAAATCGGACAAAAATTATCGTAGTTATTATTTAAAGAGTCTAACAGTCGGGTGATATTTTTTATAAATGTCATCTCATCAAATGAACTTTTAGTTCAAAAATTTTCAGAATTTTTGAGGGATCTTGATTGTTTATTACAAAATGTGTCAATTTCACGTTTGCACGACTTCCTGAAGTCTAAAAAAACATTTTTTGTCAAATAAAAAAAGTTTGGAGGGTTCGAGAAATATAAAAAAAATAGTTTTGAGATCTACTCAACAAAACTCACAATCTACATTAAGTCATTAGCCGGGTGTATTGAATTTTCTTTATTTTGTCGCATAGTGTTATGTATGTACATATGTAATGTATAAATATTTACAATGATCTCTGAAAAGTCTTTCAGGCTGTATTTAAAAATCTTGCTGATTTAGCTACATATAAAAATTTGAATAAACGAGTAATCAGAAGAATGATAAAAATAAAAGAAAATCGTTCCGATTTTGTGAGAAAAAGTTATACAGTCATAATATCTACTCACTGGAAAAATCATTCAACAAATGCTTTACTTAATCACTCTTAATGGCAATAGAATTTTGGAAATAAATAAACTCACCAATTGTATTAAGGCCTTCAATGGAAAGGCCTTGAAAAGTTTTCCCAACAACAATATCTTTGGAATAAATAAGGAAACATGGAATGGGTATAGGACTACAAGCAAAATTCTATTCACTGTTCTTTATTATGATGTGCGTATAAAAGTCACTGACTGACTTGGCTGACTAACTTCCTTAAATGTCAACTTAGACGAGGACTTTGATATTTTGCTACACAGCCCAACCTCTATACTTAGCCTTGTAGGAATAAAGTTTAAATAAAAAAAAAAAACAAAAACAAAAATATATGTATGCATGTATACAAATACTATGTTTTTATTTAAATAGTACATGAGTATGTAAATCGTATACCGTTATGCCTTTCCATACTTACGCTTGTGTATGTATATGTACGTGTATGTGTGTGTGTGTGTGTTTAAATATAAACTTATCGTAGCGTTTTATAGTTATTTTTTCACTTTACGCACAGCATGTGTTAAAATCCTAAGCACAGTGTAAACAGTTGAACATTTAAAAGAATGTTTGCCTGTCATTTTTTTCCATTTCTGTAAACTTTTTTCCCAACAATTTTCTCGGCTTTCATACACTTGCAAAAAATTTTTTTTTAAAAATTTAAAAATTTACTAAAGCTTTACTTTAAAGTATGAAAAACACTAAAAACAGCATTGCAAATACTTGTATTTACTTATGAAAATTCATTTGTAAATTTCAATGGTAAAGTTACTTTTTCATGTGTGTTTTTCGCTCAGTGTATTTTTCATTTAAACGCTGATTCATTTTGTTAAAACATTATGCAACCTTTATTAACTGTTGAATACGTGGCTTAATAAAGTTTCAAAAATTAAAAAAAAAAAAAACGTAAAAAAGAAAAAAAAATATTAAAAAAAAATAAACGAATGAAGAAGAAATAAGAAAAACAAACGCCAACTGAATGTAACGGCAACATTAACATGTAAAATGAAAAAGTAAAGTAAAAAATGTAAAAAAATGTAAAAAAATGTAAAAAAAGAAATACACATCGTTTGTATATGATGCGTACAAATTAAAATACGAATACAAATACAAACGAAGACAACAAAAATAAAAAAAAAAATTTAAAACAAAAAATTATACGCATTTAACCCAATGGCAGTGCGGAAAAAAAGAAAGTTTATGAGAAATTTTTAGGAATTAGAATTTTTTTTTTGTTTTTTTTTTTGAATGTTTTACACACAACTTTATTATCAAACCAAAAAAAAAAAAAAAAAAACGAGAAAAAAACTGAGAATTACCAGCAACGGAATAAATAACAAAATACAACAACAGCAGCAGCAGCAGCAGTAGCATCATTTGGAGTTTATTAACAATTTAATAAAATGTGGAAAATATTGTTAAATTATAATATTTATTTGCATATTTAAGTCATAAATTTTTGCCTTGACTCGCTTGTAAATGTGGACAAGAAAAACAAAAGCAAAAAACAAAAAAAAAAAAAAATTAAAATATGAAAAAACAAGAACAACAACAATAATAATAACAAAAACAAAAACGTATGTGCACATTTAATTAGTTTTTTTTTTTGTAAATTATGCCAATTAAAAGCAACGCCAACAATATTTCAACTAGAAAACAATATAATGGAAAACAAAGCTTAGTACACAGGCACAATGTTTAATGGAAAATTTATAACGATTTAGTGGCTCGAATTGAGAGGAGTTTCACACCAAAACACAGCATTTCTGAATTTTAGATAACGCAACATTTAAAGTAAACTTCTACTATTGGTGGCCTATGCATTCTGTTCGATTCGATTTTATCTCTGCATTGCTACTTTGAAATAGAAAAATTATTCTTAGACGATCCTTTTCGCATTTGCAGACATTTTTTGAATCACTTCACTTCAAAATGTACAGTATTCCCTCGATTTACGTCGTAGAATGTTCCGGAAAAAGGCGACGTAAATCGAAAGGACGTAAATCGAATTTCATATTGCTCATACTATTAGATGCATTTATTTATGTACATTTTACAAAAAAGAAACTAAAATAATTAAATTTTTATTCTATGCATTGAATTTTTTTTAAAGAGGGAATTTCCCTGATTTTGTTTATATACAACAGAGGCGACGTAAATCGAATGACGACGCAAATCGAAGTTGAAGGGAACAAAATTTTTGACGACGTTAATCGAAACAACGTAAATCGAGACGACGTAAATCGAGGGAATACTGTAATTGTAAAGCTAGAATTAGCCTTGCTGTCATTGCTTTTCATATTCTAAAATCGAATGAGCGTTCCGTGAACGCTGGACTAATTCTAGCCTAAGAACAGAATATGACCGCACGTACATACCTTCTGAAAAAAAGAAATTCTGTTGAAAAAAGTTTGTCCCATAATTATATCGTGAGCTGTCATTTTATTGTTTAAATTGGTGCAACAATGAAAAATGCATCATGATTTCGTTTAGAAAACGCATCAAATTTTATGAAATTATAGTAGGACGTTTTGGAATATTTTCCAAACTCAATTGTGAGGGTGAAAAAAAAAATCACTCCCAAAATCAAATTGAATCTAAACCACGACCATATTTGCCGACGTTTTTGTGTGAAAAAATTATCGCTGTCATATGTCGTTCTTTCCCTAATTTCATGCTACAAAAGCCAGACAGGAGGGATAATTCAATAACGCTTTACAGTATATTGAAGTCATGAAAAAGTTTCTCAATAAATCTGTCGTCTGTCTGTGTCAGTCTGATGAATTTTCTTGACTTCGCCTTCTCGAAATCTCTATAACGCTAAACATCGTTGTTTACATTCATTATTGTTGTTTGTGTATTTTACATTTATTTTTGTAGTGTTTACATTTATTTTTGTAGTGTTGTTTGTGGATTTTTGTATACTTGTTTACCATTTTTTTATGCTGGCGTTTGTTATTATATTAAGCAGTACGATATTTTGTAAACAGGTTTGTTTACTGCATTGTTTTGTTTTTGTAGCTTTTGTTTATAATTTTAATGTTAAGCGGTGTAAAGCAAAACACCAGTATCTAGATTTTTGATTTTCGCAACAATATTCTTTATACCTGTGAGATACTAATGCATCTCAGAGAGAAAGATTTAGAAGTTTATCAAAAGCAAGGAAAAACTTAACAATTTTTTTAATTCGTTTAGTAATCTAGACTTCATTTTAAGCATAATAATTAATTACAATTAGTTTTGAGTACATATGACTTCTTCACATCAAATGATTAATGCCGGGTTATGATATTAACTTTCACGATTTGATTAATTTTAATTAAGTTTACACTTAAGTATTGTTTGACTGTGTAATTATAACGGGGATTTGAAAGACCTCAATAAAATATTATTTGTGTTCATTTAGAAAATTTATGAGGTTTCTATTATTTAACATCCTCCTCGCGTTTTAACGTATTTGAATATGGAAATTTTTAAAACATAAAACATTTTTAAGCAAAATAGTTTCCAGATCTACATACATACATACATACATATGGTATGTATGTATTTATAATGTCAATAGTTTTTTTTCCCCACTTTTTTGTGTTGTGTTGTGTATTCATGCCTTTGGAGGGGTAAATTTTGCTAATGAGGACTGTTTTGTTGTTGTTGTTGCTTTAACTTAAATATTCCCAGTCACAAGTAGCAGCAACAGTATGTTGTTGTTGTTGGAAATTTTTTTTTTAAATTAAATAAACATTTTTGACAACCAATTAACTAAAGTTAGTTCAGCATAAACCCCATATTCACTTAAATGTTAAGCATCATTATCATTAAAACATCCTGCATGTGTAAGTGTAAATAAAATTTCATACATGTGTTGGTTGGTTATGCGCATATTCCGATTATAAGATCCCAGTCAACAATATCAGCAGCAATATCATCTGGCATTTGGCATGTGAATTACAATTATTATGTATTCATTTGCAAAATCAGCCGTTACTCATCAGAGATCAGCAGCGAGTATTCAAATATATGAGTAGAATCGAATCATACTCATAATTTCTGATAATTGTACGCATTCATACTTCTTTTAATATCATGGAACCTCTATTCATATTCAAAGTTTAAAGTACTCATCATATTCATACTTAACAACACGTATAATGTTGTTGTTTTCGACTCTCCATAACTCAACATATACACGAAGCAGAAAATAAGTATAAATCGTGTACGAACACTAAAATACTTATTATTAGAAGGTTGTGTGTTTGCTCTGCTTGCTGCTCTGTCTTTTTTGCTTATGTGCAGACGTCGGCACAAAGAGAACATGATAAAAATGTGAGTGTATTTGTGAGAAGCATGTGTATAAGCCAGAGGAAAATTGTTACTAATTTTTGTTTCAAACAGTGTTCGAACAAATATTATGCTTTTTAATGCCATTGGTATTTTTCGTACAAGTTTTTATGGATTTGCAGCAAGAGTCATCATTACATATTTCAGGTACCTGAAATTCAAAATATTTAAAGCAAAAAAATTATGTTTCCCAGTTTTTCTTCACGTTTTAATTGAATTTTTCTTTGGGTGTATAATTGATACACAAAAAAATTTCAAAAAGAACCGACGAGAATCTGCTTCACTGAATGCTGACAAGCAACTGAATGCATTTTTACGCTCATTTTAACGAATGTTGTTGATGTTCGTGTCCTATGTGTGTAAAAAGCCGAACTTGTTCGGCTCCCGGGAGTTTTGGTGCCGACGTCTGCTTATGTGTATGTTTTCGTTTTTTTGTAAATGCAACAACAACTAAAACTGTAAATTTTGATGAATGATTCGAGTCACTAAATGAAATGAATCTAAATGAGTAGACTTATGTAGACTTATGAATCAAACATATTTCGAACGGTATTAGTTTGATGTCAACGTTGTACGCATACACAGTGCAACCTGTACTTATAAATCAACGTTGTAGTGAGTATGAATTAATCAGAGTACATAATTGTTGACTCACTTATGTTTAAAATTTCATGAGTGCTTATGAAACAAAACGAAAAAAACGATTCATTGCTGATCCCAGTTACTCATCCGTCTGCGGCAAATTAAGTGAAATTATTTACTTCGCAGAAATATTGGAAGAAAGTGTTCACTGGGTAGCCTTAGATACGTACATACATACATCTGTACGTATACGCACTCATAAATATTTTTCATTAAACTTTATTCTTTCTTATTTATTTTTATTCATATTTTTAATATGAATTTTTCTGTTTTTTCTTTAAATTTTGTTTTAAATTGTTAATTTAACTTTTCGTTTTGTTTTGTTTAATTTAAATTTTTACATTTTTTGTTGTAATCAGCACAACAGCAGTGACGAGAGCTACAAGAGTAATGTATTTTCAAAAATATTTTTAATTTTTGTCAATTTATAGCACGTTTTTAGCGCTTTATTGTCGTTGTTTTACTTTAAGTACACGCCACTAAAGAGAATCATTATTTTGAAAAAAATATGCTGGCGCATATAAAAATGTTGCTTCACTGTTTGGCTGGTTGGTTGGTTGGTTGGCATGAGTGCTTTTTATGAAAATCCTTTTGTTTTTCATTTCCAGTTTTTGTGAAACGCTCTTAAGAGCTGAATAAATTTACAATTTAATTTTTGTTGTTTCCAGCGAAATCATTATAAAACAAAGAACCAAAAAAAAAAAAAAAACAGAAAAGCATCCAAGACATGTTAATGTCAAAATTTTAAGTGAAAGGACGTGATTGTTTTACTTTTATATGATGTTTGCTTCTCTTTCCGCTAAAGCTTTAAAATCGGCGAGTAAAATATCATAGCAAGACCTGTAGCGAGAAATAGAAAAATATCTGCAGTTGGCAGAGCATATGGATGACTAAACGTGTTTGAAATTCTTTTCGGTTGTACTACAAATAAACAGAAAATGAAAATGAAATTATTTTCCATTCATTGGTATGAGAAAAATATTTGACAGGCCATATCAAATCGTTTGAGTCTATTGTTGTAACAATTTATATTTTAAAAGAATTGAATTTTTAAATTACCATATTGTCCATCAATCAACTCAGTTGTTTGAAATTCTCTTTAAGACTCAGCAGTTAGTTAAACTTTTCTGTTTCTGTTTCTGTTTCAAATTCAAATACATCAGCAGAATTTTCATATGATTTTTATTTCTCTTTATACAAATGTATTTGGTTTTTTTATGGTTATTAAATACAAATCAATTCCATTTAAAGGTTGAAAGAGAAACAAATTTCATAATTATTTGAAGTTGTTTTGTTTCTTTTTTCTCATTTCAATTCAATAAAATTATGATTTCCAAGAGTTTTTGTTTTTATTTTTCTTCCGAATAAAAACAGATACACACACATATGTATATACGTCGCTTGTATTTATGGGAACACTTGAATTGAATTGAAATTGTTTTTTAAAGCGAAAATAAAAGTTTTTCTTTAAATTGTTTTTTGAATATTTACAAAATTTCCATTTCCGTAAACAATTTATTTCCGAATGAATACATTTTAAGCATTTTGTTCGAATGGAATTTATAAAAATCGAAGAAAAAAAGTATACGCATATACGCCACAAAACTTCTTAGGAATGTCTGTACAGTCGATGAAATTGTGAAATTGCCAGAAAATGGGTAGGCATAGTATCAGAAAAAATCAATAAAAATTGTGATGTAAAATCTTGAGAAAATAGGAAATACTCTTTCGCTTGAAAGAGGATTAGATGTGAGGCCGTGTTTCAAAGCCCAACCCAGACATCAACAACAAAACTTTTAAAACAACAGGCTGCTGGCAAAAACTCTGAGAGTAAATAAAATTACCATGAAATGCCACTCAAAAATCTTACATTCAAAGTCTACTTTAAACTCTTGGTCCCGCCATACATATATAATGCAAACACCCAACATGGGTCGCAATTCTAACTAAAGGGTTGTAATTACCAATTAAGTAAGTAAGAAAGTCTGTTCCGCTTATTTCTATATATGAGAATAGAAAACTGCTGTAAATATTTTTCAGAATTATTTTAAGGACGATTTCGTCCTCAGAATATGAAACTAAAGCTGGTAAAACAGATGTCAAATAATATTTGTAGACATATGCTCATATCTAGTATGTATTCATAAATCGAAATATTGTAGTTTTGAAATTTTATTTCGCAATTCAAACATTTATATTGTGTGGTTTTCCTTTGTCATTTGGCTCTTATTTGAATTTCACGCACTGTTGTTAGATTGTGCTTGTATAAATTCATATCTCATTGATTTGATAACAAAAAAAAAAAAAAAAATAAAAAAATATCGGCAATAATTTCCATTTTCTTTTAATTTAACCCAGTAAAACAATTTATTGTTATGCGTATAAATATAAGAATATAAGAGTATGTATGTCGTATGGATAAAACTAAAAGAACATTCATATTCCACACATACATACATACATACACATGTATGTATAATATACGATATGAAAAACTTTTATGAAGGTCATTGTGTATAATATTTAAATTCTCTGTGTCTCTGGATTTACTAACACTTAAGAACTTGTACACATATTTACACACACACACGCACATACGAGCACACGCACAAGCGCACATAATATACACAAAGAGAGGATATATGAAAACATTTGCATTTATATTGTTTTTCGTTTATAATAATCATACATAAATTATCATGAACTTTTGTTTTATAAGAAGTAAGTGTAAGTGTAAGTGTAAGTGTAAGTGTAAGTGTAAGTGTAACAGTGATATTCTTCCGGGATATTACATTTTAAATGAAATAAACTTATAGTTTAAGTTCTTATACATCTTATATGTATGCATAACTGTTAATGTATAAGTATGGGGTTAACAGAGCAACATGTTGTTACTACAACTGTAACTACAGACCAGAGATCAGCAATGAATCGTTTTATCGCTACTCATAAGCACTCATGAAATTTTGAATATAAATGAGTCAACAATATTGAAATTTAACTATGTACTCTGATTCATTCGTACTCACTACTCACGTTGATTTATAAGTACAGGTTGCAATGAGTACAAAGTACAAAGTTGACTTCAAACTCATACCATTCGTAATATGTTCGATTCATAAGCCTACTTACTTAGATTCATAACTTTAGAAAAATACTCGAGTGATTGGAATCAGTCTTAGTTATTATTGCATTTACAAAAAAAGAACAAAGACACATAAACAAAAAAAAAAAAAACAGAGCAGCAAGCAGAGCAAACACACAACATTCTAGTGAGTCTTTTAGTGTTCGTACGCGATTCATACTTATTTTGTTCTGCGTGTATATGTTGGGTAATGGAAAGTTGAAATCAACAACATTATACATGTTGTTAAGCATGAATATAATGAATACTTCAAACTTTGAATATGAGTACATGTTCCATGATATTAAACTAAGTATGAATGCATTGAGTATCAGAAATTATGAGTGCGATTCGATTCTACTTATCTTTTTGAATATTCATTGCTGATCTCTGCTACAGACACTTGTTTAAGGGCAAGAAAGATTGCTTTTCTAATACATTCTGCCATATAAAGGGTCAGCCAAATAACTTTTTTTTTTTTTTAAAATGGTTAAAAAAAAATACTGAATATTTTCTCAAATTTCTTTTTTTTATTTGAAAGTACAATCCTTCCGGTTAATAATGGAAAATAATTTCATTCAAATGGCTGCCTCGGCTGGCCATGCAGTAGCCTACACGATCGGTCTAATTTTTAAGCACATTATCGATTGTGTGCAGCTATATTTCACCAATGGCTTCACGAATATTGTCCTTTAAAGTGTCAATTGTCTCTGGCTTGTCGGCGTAACACTTATCTTTGACGGCACCCCACAAATAATAGTCCAACGGTGTCAAATTGCAGCTCCGAGGTGGCCCAATTATGCCTCTGGACTAAAATCCGCACCAAACAGTGACTCGTTTTGGATGCGTCGGCTTTTCAATGTAGTATGAGTGCGGGTTTTCTGTGCCCCCAATGCGACAATTTTGCTTGTTGACATACCCGCCAAGATCAAAATGAGCTTCATCTGAAAAGATGATTTTTTTTGCCAAAATCGGCATCTTCTGTAAGTCTATCGCAGCCGAGGCAGCCATTTGAATGAAATTATTTTCCATTATTAACCGGAAGGATTGTACTTTCAAATAAAAAAAGAAATTTGAGAACACTTTACTTGGCATTAGAAAAAAAAAATTTTTAATTTTATCACAATAAAATCTTTAGAAGTTGCAAAACGAATGAAATCATTTAAATGTGTAAACACTGACCAAGACCGAAAACACAACCTTAGGCTTAATATTGTGCTTCGCTGCTAATCTCGCAATAACATACATACTCGTATGTCTGTTGTTAACATATTGTCGTTGGGGAATTAGGTTCTATTTGTAAAACTACAGGAATTATTTTGTTAAAAAAAAAATCATAAAAAAATGAAATATATTGATTGCCAATTAACAAAACAAAGCTTAAATTTTGTTAAATAAATACCCAGTGTTAGATGCATTTGATTTTTTAAACACACAATCACAGTTGGAAATAAAACTTTGTTATTTTAATTTTATGTTCTTTTTTGTTTTTTTTTTTCATAATACAATACCATATCGATTAATTAATAGATTTGCCATAATACTGCGGTTTATTTGTGTTTTTCTAACACTTTGCAATTTTGCTTTCATTGTCTGCGTAAATATTTTGTTTTGTTTAATTGAAAACACTGTTGGGAATTATTGAAATTTTAGATTTAAATTAAATGTTGCATTAGAGATTTAAAAATATAGAAAAAAAAAAAAGAAAAGAAAAGAAAACAAAATAAATCATATAAATCATCAATTTTATCAATTAAAGTTATTTCTTTTTTTTTAATATCATTTGAATGAATATGCAAATTAAACATGAATTTTTATCTCCATTTAAAAATATGTTTTAGAATGTTTTTGTTTATTTTCGTTTATTTACTCGATTCATAAAATATGCTTCTGTTTGTGTTAAAAAAATATTCTATTTTACTTATAAAAGTTAGTAATTGTTTAATAAACAAAGCAAAAAAAAATCTATTTTAAAATATTTGACTATAAATGTATTCACATACATATCTTAAATTGTTGGAAAGAAATTCTAAAATTAATTTAAAAACTTATAATAAATAACTCTTACACCGTCCAACTTTTCGAAAACTTTTAAAACTTTTTTAAAACCAAAAGGTTTTTTTATACTCATATTCTCCAGTTCCTGATATTCTATTGATCCTGACAGCAAATTCTGTAATTTCATTTTTACGAAAACGAAAAATCTAGATACTGGTGTTTTGCTTTTACATCTCGCTTAACATTAAAATTATAAACAAAAGCTACAAAAACAAAACAATGCAGTAAACAAACCTGTTTACAAATTATCGTACTGCTTAATATAACAACAAACACCAGCAAAAATCCACAAACAACACAAGAATAAATGTGAACAATATACACAAACAACAATAACACAGCCCTGCAAATTTGGATTTTTTGTGCAAATAGGATGGCTCCAGGTGTTTCCGAAGGAATTTTGCGCGCTGATCACGAATCTGGATTCCAAAACTTTCCATCACGTTAGGTTTTCGAGAAAAAGGGGGCTGAAACCCCTAAAAATAGCATTTTTGGCCATTTTTGAAGAGTTGTAGAGCTAAACACTGACGTGCTAGAACCATCGTTATTATCAGAAATTGACAATTGATCTTTGCTCTTTAAAAAGAGCCTAAAGTCAAATTGTTTGCATGCACCCTTAAAGTAGGGGGTGGGTTTATGTCAAGGGGTGCAAGAGAAAAAGAAACACATTACGGAGGTCTTCAAAAATTAATCAGATTTACTTGAAAATTGTTACTCAGCGGTTTTTGGGGTCGCTGATTACAGATCTTCATTCAGATTTTAAAAATTCAAAATGGCGACATCCAATATGGCGGTCGATGTTTATAAAAATTAATCAGATTTACTTGAAAATTGTTACTCGTGGGTTTTGAGCAAAGATCAATTGTCAATTCACACAATGGCGATGGTTCTAGCACGTCACTGTTTAGCTCTACAATTCTTCAAAAATGGGCAAAAACGATATTTTTAGGGGTTTCAGCCCCCTTTTTCTCGAAAACCTGACGTGATGGAAAGTTTTGGAATTCAGATTCGTGATCAGCGCGCAAAATGCCCTCGGAAACACCTGGAGCCATCTTATTTGCAAAACCCATGCAGGGTTGTGTAATGAATGTAAACAACGATGTTTACATTTATAGAGATTTTGAGAAGGCAAAGTCACGAACACTCGCCTTCAAGTGCATTCATCAGACTGTTTACTCTGCCATATAAAAGGCAAGACAAAGCAGGCGTCTAAAGTAGTCAAGTTCAGTCAGTCTTGTGTGAAGACGCGGTGTGTTTGAAGAGCGCAATCGTGTTTTAAAGATCTCCGTTACAAAGATCAATCGAATAATTGTCTAGTAATTATTATTTTTAATGCTAAGGGTGTAAACAGAAGAATAACAAAAGAAGGCAATTGTTGTTGTTTACATAAAGTTGTGAATAGTTGCACACAGAATTGTGCAAATAATAAAGAATTTTAATTAAAACTAGTATACATAATTGGCCATTACAACCCTTCAGTCAGGATTTCGACCTAGCTTCTCACACCACTTATGTTGTGTGCGTTAATTTTGTACATGAGTGGCGGGACCTACAGTTT
This sequence comes from Sarcophaga caerulescens, assembly GCA_927399465.1. Classification (NCBI taxonomy): domain Eukaryota; kingdom Metazoa; phylum Arthropoda; class Insecta; order Diptera; family Sarcophagidae; genus Sarcophaga; species Sarcophaga caerulescens. Next base: position 1,612,570 of record OV656873.1, on the reverse strand, counting down.
AAAGTCGACTCCGAACGACAGATTTTTTTTTTTTTGGAGAAGCTCTTCATGGCAATTTTATTTACTCTCAGAGTTTTTGCCAGAAATTTGCTGAGAGGTAGTCGCTGAAGAAATATATTTTTTTCATATTTCGTTTTGATGACTGACCTGGGATACGAACCCAGGCTTTACGTCTAATAAGCCAACACACTACCTACTAGACTACGGTTACTATAACTATTTCATATTTTAAACGTCTTTAAAAGGTAAAAACGTAACAATATGTGTTTGTATGAAATGATGCAGTATTAAAATTTTATATTCAGTAGGACTTATTACCTTCTTGCCTCACCAACTGCCCTAGTACCAACAATATACCCTCCATCTCCTTAGCACTGGTTCTGAATGTCGCAGTGACAATCTTTATAGCCATTATAAAGAGAGAAGGGGACAACAGTAATCGAGTAGTGTAAGACGCAATCTGAGTTTAAGATTCTGTCTTTATCTCGTGACCTTAATTTATTAGTGAAAACTTTGATGATATTCTCAAGAAAGTGTAAATCATTATCTTCCTTATAAACACTGGTAGTAAGGGTCACAAAGGTATTAATTTATCGAAACGAAAATACTGTATATCCGTGCGGTGAAGAATTGCGAGAATACATAGAAAAGACACCAATTGTTTCAATAACGTCATGGAATTTTCGTGTAACATTAACTATTTGATCGGTTAACAATTGATAGTTTGAGAAAAAAATGTTTTCGATTTGTTGACTGATTTTCCATGTAACGACAATAATAATCTTTAATAATGCCCATAAAATAAGTCAACTATTTTATATCAAAAAAAAAAAAAAAAAAACAAAAAATACTGGCATATATTTTATGTCGCAACATTATATTGAATGTATATTTCGCCAATGGCAGGCAGTTCTCTGTATGAATAATAAATACGTACGTACGTCCGTACGTATAAGTTACATTTGTTATCATAAACCAACGACATCATCATCATCATCTGAGTGATATGAAAAAAAGAAAAAAATAATAAAAAAATAAATAAAAATTATTGTGGAAAGCGAGTAAAGAAAAAACAATATGTAGAGAGAAAAACAATACATTTATGTATGTCTACCAATAGATGTTTGTAGTTGTTAGTGATAGAAATAATAGGAAAACAAAACAAAAAAAAACCAATGAAAATAACGATTTAATGACACAAAAAATAGAAATAAATGTGATGAAAATAGATTTTCTTAAAGCTGTGAACTCAACAAACACACTATCAGTACACGTGTGTGTGTGTGTGTTTCGGTGAATGTCGATGCAATTTATGATTATTATTGATTTAACTGCTACGATAAAAGAATTTGTTGTTGATTTATGACTGAAATCACCCAAAAAAAAAAAAAAAAAAAAAAGGAGGCCACCCATCAAAAATCAGAGAAGAAACGTAAATAAATTTATTTAATAAGAATACAAATTTAATATTCACTCGTACATACATATCTCCAAACACATACGAAATATTAGTTAATATGTGGTATGTGAGTATAGTTGTGATCATAGCTGCCAGATAAAAAATTGAACAAATCGTCAAATATTAGACAAAAATTCGCAAAATTGTCAAAGACGTTCATGGAAAAAAACTCTAGAAAAAAAAATACATAAATTGAAAGGTTTTTTTTAAAAAAAAAAAACATTTTTATTGTAGTAAAACATTTAAAGTTACATATGTATGTAATAAATACATAACATTATTATAAATACATAACATTACATATGTAACTATAAACGTTTTTTTTTCCATGAACGTCTTTGACAATTTTGCGAATTTTTGTCTAATATTTGACGATTTAATTTTAGTTCAAAAATAAAACATTAAAACACCTTTAACAAAAATAACAAGTAATAACAAGTCTTTTTAACGTTTAATTTAATAAGCAAGTGTTTTATATACAGTAAACTCGCAGAAACGTGAACTAATTTTTGCATACGGTATTCATGATATGATTTCGAATTTGTTCACGTTTCCGATTGGTTTTTGATAAACTAAGGTAAAACAAAGAGATGATGAGTTTTATACAGCGATTCCATAAATTATCGTAATAAATATCGTAAATAAATAACACGACAGGGGTATATGTAAATAAATAAAAATTCCTCAAAAATTTAAATTCTCGTTTTAGAGATTTCATGATTTGTTCATGTTTATGAATAGTCAAAGTGAAAAAAGTGTTAATGTTATTGGATTGTTAACGTTTTCGCGGGCTCACTGTAATATTTTTGTATGTTAAAAACATATTGGTACACAGTTTAAATATGTACATATATGTATGAGAATAAAACATTGGAATCAATTTAAGTACAATATTAAAGTCGAAGCAGTTACAACTGCTAAGTTTTAAATAATATTTTTATACAATACGAGCTGACCCGGCGAACTTCGTCCCATCCAAAATTGATTTCTTTTTATTGCCCAAAAGAGGTCACATTATATATTTATTGCAATACGCTGCATAAAACAAAAATAACCTACTTGCTATAAGTGTGTGGATCTATCTATCTAGTTCAAAATTTAATCGAAGTCGGTACGTTATTTAGGTGAGGCATACAAAGAATAACAATAAGAGGTCCGAATCATGGGTAGCGCTGACGAAGTTGTAGTTGTTATACTCGCTCCAAAAACTAACAGACATACATGTTATATATGTACATATGTAGTTGTAAACCATCGAATTAGCTGACTTATAGGTATCTCTTAAAGGGGGAGAATTGACACGCCCATTTTTGGTGAGTTTGTCGATATCGACTCTACGAACTTACCCACCAAATTGCATTCGTCTACGATCACTATGTCAATAAATATTAAATTTTAAAGGTTTGCCACGCCTACTTTTTGCTATATCGAATTTTTTTTAAACCATCTAAACAACAAAAAAAGAATGGTTAAAATCGGTTCAGTAGTTTAAAAGTTATAGGTATCACTTGAAGGGGGAGGGTTGTCACGCCCTATGTTAATAAATATTAAATTTTAAAAGTTTGCCACGCCTACTTTTTGCTATATCGAATTTTTTTTAAACCAACTAAACCTGATAAGCTTTCGAACAAAAAAAAGAATGGTTAAAATCGGTTCAGTAGTTTAAAAGTTATAGGTATTACTTGAAGGGGGAGGGTTGTCACGCCCTATGTCAATAAATATTAAATTTTAAAAGTTTGCCACGCCTACTTTTTGCTATATCGAATTTTTTTTAAACCATCTAAACCTGATAAGCTTTCGAAGAAAAAAAGAATGGTTAAAATCGGTTCAGTAGTTTAAAAGTTATAGGTATCACTTGAAGGGGGAGGGTTGTCACGCCTATTCGTCTATTATTTATTCGTCTACGATCAATATGTACTTAAATATTCAATTTTAACGATTTGCCACGCTCTCTTAACATTCAGGGATATGAAAAATAGATGTTGTCCGATTCTCAGACCTACCCGATATGCACACAAAATTTCATGAAAATCGGTCGATCCATTTCGGAGGAGTTTAACCACTAACACCGTGACACGAGAATTTTATATATTTATACCAACTCCTATTTTCATTTCTAATATATTTTTTTTCCAAAAATCGAGAAGTTTTATATCATATTCAGCAAAAAAATTGCTTAAGGTTTAAACAATATATTCCAGTGTTGTTTATTGATACATAAAAACAGCAATTATATTGCATCATTTATATCTATGGGTGGTGTAAATATTAGGGAGTCAGAAGATCTTGACGGTATGGCCATGAAAATTCAGTGTGATGTTCGCCGACACATTATTCAGTGTCTTGGTTTCTTAAGACGGTGCAAGAAATACTTTACTTCATCTGATCTTCTTACTATTTACATCATTTATAACCGACTGAGAATGGAATACAACTCTCACGTATAGGCTCAAAGTCTATTTTGAGATTTCTCGACCGCGAATAGTAGAGGGCGTAGTAGCTCGTTAATGACGATAGGGTATCCAACTCCATTGATCCATTAGAGCATCGATGAAATGCGGCTTTTGTTTCACTGTTACATATATCGCTATTACAACGGGTTTTGCTCGAGCGAAATAAGGGGACTTGTTCCCGAGAATCATGTATTAGTACGTAACACTCTCGGTCTTTCTCGGTCAGCACATCCATACATATGTGGTCGATTGGCCAGAGGATCGCACACCGCATTACAGATAAAATTCATTTTTTAGTCGAACTATTCGTATGTGGAAATTCCTTTGTGCAGAGATTGTAATTTTCTGGCTTTTAAGGAACGAAAAAGTCACAAAATACAGATCATCACTCGTTATTACTAATCTAAATTTGCAAAAGTAACAATTGCAAATCAAATCCAAAGCTTAGAGTGGCTTTTACTGTACATACTAAAGTAAAGAAGTCGTCGTAGTCTAGTAGGTAGTGTGTTGGCTTATTAGACGTAAAGCCAGGGTTCGAGCCCCAGGCCAGACATCAAAACAAAATACAAAAAGTATTTCTACGGCGATTTCCTCTCAGCAGATTTCTGGCAAAAATTCTGAGAGTAAATAAAATTGCCATGAAAAGTTTCTCAAAAAAATCTGTCGTTCGGTGTCGACTTTAAACTGTAGGTCCCGCCACTTATGTATAAAATTAACACACACAACATAAGTGGTGTGAGAAACTAGGTCAATAATCCTGACTGAAGGGTTGCAATGACCAATTATGTATGTATGTATGTACTAAAGTAAAGAATATGATGTGAATTTTTAATTTCCAAAAATCCTCAAAATAATGGCATAAATCGTCAAATGACGATATATTTTCGGCGCACAAAATCGTCAAAATGACGATAAATCGTTAAATCTGGCATCACAACTTGTGATATATACTATGCAACACAAAAACCCACAAGAAAAATGTTGCAACTTGAAAAATGTTTCTACAAAATATTTCATTTAATTGCTTAGGTTTACTAGGATAGATTGTTTGTTATTGTGGTTGCTGTTCTTGTTGTTGTCATTGTTGGTGAGAAATAAGTGTGGAATTTGACACGAACGCACAACAACATAAATATTAATGATACTGAAACACTTTGCGGTCTTCAGTCAACAACTAATGATTTGTAAAATAAAACAAAAATAAAAACAAAAACAAAAAAAACAAAAACCAAGTAATTTTCCCCAAAATCAATTTTATTTAAAACGAAATATATTTTCTATGAAAGAGAATCTTTTCTTTAATTAACGCCATACCAAGTGAAAGGGAATTACAAGAGAATTACTTAAGCGATCGACTTAAAGCTGGTATAAAACTCTTCCCATAAATCATGTCCAACAATAGCAATTGCATTAAAGTTAGAGCAAGAGAGAGTGACTGAGCGAGAGAGGAAGGAAGAATAAAGTCAAAATAAGTATCTACTCTATCAATAATTTGACCCAAATAGTCGTAGATTAAACAATTTTCGAATAATTGAAAACAGCGGAGTTAAGACATGCGCTGTGTGTAAATCTTTGTGTTTTTCATTTTTTTTTTGTTTTTGTTGTTGTTTTTTCCATGGGGAACAACTTTTGTCGACCGCAATGTAAATTGTTTTTCGTTTTTGTCATTTTGTTCCCTTCCTTTATTTTCTATATTTTTATTTTCTCTTTCTTGTGCTCATATCCCACAAAAATAAATTCTTTTGCATTATATTCCCTTTAGATCCCCTTTGCCCCCCCTCCCCCCTTTCTCCTACCATCGCTAGACATCCAACATAATATTAAATATTATTATTCCACCCCCCCCCCCCCCTTCTTTATTTACACCATAGAATAATGTTGGGACTCTGTTAGTTTATGTTCATGAATATGTCGAGGCACAAAAAACATTTTTGCACCAAAAAAAAAAAGAAAGGAAAAAAATGCGACATTTTCGATATAAAATAAACTCATCCTGCTGGCAGTAAGTATCATTTCTATTTATGTATGTGTTATGAGTCTATTAGAAATATATTAGAGTATATATTAGATAAGCCAGTACAAGAATAAAGATGGATTAAAAAAATAAAATAAACAAGAATATTGAACTGTAAGTCATTTATTTAAAGTCTTTGAGATTTATTGGCAAGAAATTCTTGAATTTGAATTCTTGAATTGAGAAAAAAATAAATTTAATTTTTTCAAACTTCATTATTTTTCAATCCTGCTCTGCTCTGCATTCATGCTTAACAATAAATTTAATTAAAAATTTTTATATTGCAAATATGAAATCGAATTCATTTAAGAGAAGATGACAAAATCAATAGTTTCGGTTTATCAAAATAAACCGAATATATATATACATACATACATATATTATGATATTATAAATATTATCTTGATTGTATACATATATTGTTACGTTTTTATATTTTAAAAACGTTTAAAATATGAGCTCGTAGATTGCTAATAAAATACAAATAAATTTGTATTTAGTTTTAATTAGAATTCTTTATCATGCGCACAATTCTATGTGCCACTGTTTACAACTTGATGTATAAAACTACAATTGCTGTATACAACTACAATTGCAGTGGTCGCCGTGGTCTAGTAGGTAGTGTGCTGGCTTATTAGACGTAAAAGCCAGGGTTCGAGTCCCAGGCCAGACATCAAAAAATAAAAAAAATACAAAAAGTATTTTTTCGGCGATTTCTTCTCAGTTTCTCAAAAAATCTGTCGTTCGGAGTCGACTTTAAACTGTAGGTCCCGCCACTTACATATGTATAAAATTAACACACACAACATAAGTGGTGTGAGAAAACTGCGGGCTTCTTGGGGACGATTGCCTGTAGACTGGTATAGCACTGGACATTTTCTAGTCACCTAGCAGCAACTCGTTTCCTTGCCGTTCGCATCTTCCCCCTTTCCACCTTTCCTAAAAAAACCTGCACAATGCACTGCATGAGTAGGGGCCATCCCCTGAGTGCTGGTTTCATAAAAAAAAAAAAAAATAAAAACGGAGATCTTCAAACCACGATTACTCTCTTCTAACGCACCGTATCTTCACACAAGACTGACTGAACTTTTATATTGGAGGGTAGACAGTCTGATGAATGTTCTTGAAGGCGAATGTTCGTGGCTTTGCCTTCTCGAAATCTCTATAAATGTAAACAACGTTGTTTACATTTATTATTTTAGTGTTGTTTGTGTATTTTGTTTTCATTTATTCTTTTAGTGTTGTTTGTGGATTTTTGGTTACTCGTTTACCATTTCTTTATGCTGATGTTTGTTGTTATATTAAGCTGTACGATAATTTGTAAACAGGTTTGTTTACTGCATTGTTTTGTTTTCGTAGCTCTTGTTTATAATTTTAATGTTAAGCGATGTAAAAGCAAAACACCAGTATCTAAATTGTTCATTTTCGTAACAATATATTATTATATAGGGTGATTTTTTAAGAGCTATAGGAACATTTTTCAAAAAAAAAAAAACACATAAAATTCAGAAAAATGCATGAAATCTTTATTTGAATCGATAGTACGGTTCATATAATTTAATGTTTGAAGATTATTTCATGCAAATGTTGACCGCGACTGCGCCTCAAATGGTCCATCCGCTTAGTCCAATTTTGGCATATTCTTTCCAACATTTCGGCCGGTATCTCACGAATAAATGCTTCAATGTTGTCTTCCAATGCGTCAATTGAAGCGGGCTTGTCTGTATAGACATGAGCTTTAACATAGCCCCACAAAAAATAGTCTAAGGGCGTTACGATTCGCAGAATCTTTGAAGAAGTACGGTCCAATGATGCCACCAGCCCATAAACCGCACCAAACTGTGACTTTTTCTGGATGCATTGGTAGCTTTTGCAATGCTTCTGGCTGATCTTCACTCCAAAATCGACATTTCTGCTTATTTACGTATCCATTGAGCCAAAAATGAGCTTTGTCGCTGAACACAATTTTTCGATAAAGAAGTGAATCTTTGGCCAACTTTCCAAGAGCCCATTTTGATAATAAAATTCAATGATTTGCAAGCGTTGTTCATTTGTAAGACGATTCATGGTTAAATTATAGACCAAACTGAAGATGTTTGACAGTGAAACAAAACACGAAACGTGCGTGAGATGTTTAAACCAGTGTTGCCAAAAAGATAATAGCTAAAAAATCACGCTTTATTAACACGTTAACTGCCGCGGCAATTTTCAGAAAACTGGCCAAAAAACGACAATTTAATTTTTTCACATTAGTGAGTACGAGATAACTCGTAGTTTGGCACCCTAAAAGGGAACGCAATCTACGAGTTATCTCGTAGTTGGCAGTCAACGTGTTTAAAATATTATTGCTATTCCCCATTCACTAATGTATAACTAGGTGGTGGATGTACTCTTCAGAAAAATATCTTACCCATGCATCATCTGCTAAGAGTATGATCAAGAGACTCTTTGTGATATAATTTAAAATGGCGTTGAGGTTAAAAGAGAAAAAATCCGGGGCAAAACTACAGTAGCAACAACTCTTAGGTGCGATAATATCACAAACAATGTAAATAAAATATCTGGAAATCTGAGTTATGCATCAAGCTATCCAGGAATAATTTGTAATGAGAAAAATAATTCATCATCAGACATTCCTGCAAAGTATTAATGTATTCCAGAAGGAAACACCAGAGTGTATCAGGCGCTAGGCAGGTAATTGTCACTGTTGACCCCGAGCAACATGTTTGCGGTGCAATAGGCTTGGAGTCATTATAGGACTACCACATAAATTATGTGGAGAATAAAATAGATCATATGGTCGCAGACCTATGAAATCTCTTAATGATAATATAATATATATGATATAAGTATTTATATAAGTATTTATTGATATAAGTATTTATTTTCCAAATGATGTCAAAAACTGCATCGAATTGAAGGATTGTTTAAACGCACAGTTTTCATAGGATCATTGCTTGAAGCTTGGTAGCTCCTTAAGCCACTTGGAGCATTATGGATATGAAATCATTGACTACTTTTCTTTCAACATGAACTTATATTTTTTTTTTTTTTTATGAAACCAGCACTCAGGGGATGGCCCCTACTCATGCAGTGCATTGTGCAGGTTTTTTAGGAAATGTGGAAAGGGGGAAGATGCGAACGGCAAGGAAACGAGTTGCTGCTAGGTGACTTTAAAATGGTCAGTGCTATACCTTCACCATTAGACAGTCTACAGGCAATCGTCCCCAAGAAGCCAGCAGTTTCTCACACCACTTATGTTGTGTGTGTTAATTTTTATACATAAGTGGCGGGACCTACAGTTTAAAGTCGACTCCGAACGACAGATTTTTTGAGAAACTGAGAAGAAATCGCCGAAAAAATACTTTTTGTATTTTTTTTTTTTTATTTTTTTGATGTCTGGCCTGGGACTCGAACCCTGGCTTTTACGTCTAATAAGCCAGCACTCTACCTACTAGACCACGACGACCCCATAATATATTATTAGGTTAGTATTATTATATTAGGTCCTTCAGCGTTTGTTTTAAATAATGAAATACGTTTTATTTTAGATTTATATTTTAATTTTAACTCCGGGTTCTTAACAAAATGCCAATATTTTTGAGCTTTCTCCAATTTTAAAATTCATTTTGCATCAATATATCTTATAGAGCTGAGACTTGGGACAAGACATTCGACTGATTATTTAGTCCATGAGTATTTAGACTTTATTCTGTCACTTATTGATACAGAGCGTATTACAACTCAGCTAGCAGGTTTGTAGTACATCAAGACATGTGAATACAATCACTTGTTAGCATCTCAAAATTATTTTATAAACGCAAATCAGATCTTAAGATGTTATCTTTGAGAATTCCATTACTAGCCTCCAAGTTTCTCAAAAGCATTATTATAGTCTGTGTAAAGGAATTCATTTCATTTAAGATTGCATCTGCAAAATACTCCCACATGCTCAAATAATTAATCAAAAATTAATTCCGTCCATGGACACTCTTAAATCTTTTAAAATTTTTATATAGAATTCTATTATAATAATAATAAAGCCATCTTTGGTGCTCTTAAACCTCAAATCTCTCGAAATATTTTCCACTATTTCGTTGTAGAATTCACAAGGAAAAGACATTGGCCTGCCTGAAACCTTGCTGGATATAAAACGAATTGGAAAAGTTTTGTTCTTCTTTAAATAGAGAGCTTTTAGTATTAGTGTTTGTGCATTGAACTTTGTTGTTTTGTTTTATTATCAGGTGATTCTCTTCCATAATTATTTTTAATTATGAAAAATATTTTCATTGCATATGCGGCCCAAAATTAAGGAATCCGAATGTGAGAAAAACTCATGCAAAGTTGTAGTTTTAATTTTTGTTTTCTGGTTTTAAAAAACTTTTCAGAGATTTTACCTTTTTGTTTATAACGGTTACTTTTAAACTAAACACCGTAACAAACCTATTTGATCGCCAACTTATACTGTGAAATTCACAAAAAAAAAAACATTTCTTTCACTCGCTTGAGTCTTTTGAGCATTAAAGTCATCATAAAGTTTAAAAGTGGAGAATTAGAAGAATAGAAGCACTCACACAAGTTGCTGATAAGCTCTGTTAAAGTATGTGAAAACTTGAAATTTAAAACTGCGTAATGAAATTTACTCATACGTTGATGTTTGAAAAACTCGTTAAAAATAGTAGAAAAAAACTAATGCGGGTTAAACGGCACAATATTTTCAATGTTCCAAAACTTAAAAAAGGTTAAACAGGGACATGAATGAATGGATGAATGAATGAATACTCCTTGTATATCAAGCTAAAAGAGAAACAGGTTTTTTTCCTTCATTTACATTCGCAAATTGTTTCGGGTTTAACTCGCTGAAAGAAGTTCAATATTATTTTAAGAAAATTCCAAAAAAAAACGAAAAAACCCACTAAAAAGCGTTGCTTTTAATCGTTAAAAACATTTTGAAATTCGATTATATTAAAATTCCACTTTTTATTCCAGCAGCTGTCGTCAATGCAGTCATCTGAATATCAATAAGTGGAATACAAAAACAAAAAAGAAAACTGAAGTGAGTTAAAAAGAAAAAAGAAAAATACTCTGCCATTCAGCAGTTGCTAATTATATTCAATGCCAAATGAAAGCATCGTCTACGTCGAGTTAACAATAGAATATTTTCAATTACCACTTTTATTTTCTTCTTCTTCTTCCGCTGCTCAATGAAGAACAAACACATGAACACAATGTGACAGCAGTAACTTTCAAAATCAAAAACAAAAAAAAGGAAAAACAAAAAAGAAAAATAAATCAAGAAACAAAAGAAGAATCGAAAATGATACAAGTGATATACAGGGAGTGATGGTGACAGGGGGAGGATGTGCGACAAGGAAGAGTTAAGAAAAAACATGACAAGCACCGTGACAACAACATCTAAAACAATTTATTGTCACTGTGACATGAGCAACAACATACATATACTAACTCTATCTTACATACATATGTAGCTACTCGACAAAGCACATGCTGTTGTATTGTGTATGTGATGTAGTGTTTAAACATACATTTGTGTTGTTCATATCACATAAACTCACATATAAACAAATAAACACACACACACACATACACGCTCCTAACAAACAAGTTAAAAAAAACCATGAAATAAAACTGAAAGAAAGAAACAAAAAAAAATCCCTCCATGCATTATTATGCAACATTTATGTTGCAGTTGCAAACAGTATACATACATACATATGTACATGCATTAGAAGAAATGATGCTGCGGTATGACTGTATAACGTTGCAGACTTAGCAGTAGCAGTAGCAGTGGCAATAGCTACAGCAGGAATGTTATCAGAAGTAGTAGTAGTTGGGCTTGAAAATAAGAGCAAATCTTATTTTTGCAATAATAAATATCAGGGTAATGCATGAATGATGTCAGGCATTCGTGCTTAACGAGTTTATGTGGTGAAGTGGCACCAAACTGAAGGAAAAAATGATGTGTTTAACTCAAGACTCTCTCTCGCTCGCTCCTCTCTAGTAACTAACAAGTACTCGGTGCTCTCAATGCACTCTTTGCCCTTCTCTTTTGCTTCTGTCTTTTGCCTTTTTTTAATTCGATTTTTGTTTTCTGCCTTTTAAGTAAGTGGAAAATTTACATAAATTTCTAAGGAATAAATTTATTTTACTTTGTTTGTAGTTGTTGTCCTTGTGTATGTATGTATGTATGTGTGCATGTGTTTAAATTGAAATTGCCATTGTCGTTGTCTGGTGGTGTAACGAAACTAAAAGGAGATGTGGGAACAAAATCATTTTGTTAGAATAAATATTATCTGCTTAACATTGATTTAAACGTTGAAGAAAATTGATTGTCACTTGCTACTGTTTTCCGCATCACCTAGAAAGCTAAAAATTGTGACTACATATTTTAGAATTTGCAATTCCAGTAATGGGGGTTATTATGATTGCGATTAAGATAAGGATTAGATGCAACAAAATGTTAAAATCATATTCATTGCATAGTCCTATTTTTTTCTTAGACTCACACCATAGTTTTAGGATGCTAAACACAAACGCGGGTGGTTGACTTGCAGTGTAAAGTCGACTCTGAAAGAAAAATTTTTAGATTTCTGAAAAACTTTGAATTTGTATTTTGTATTTGTATTTATTAAATTTGGATTTCTGATACAACAAGACATAATATCTTATAATTTAAAGTACCAGAATCTGACAAGTTATATTAAAGACTTATAAATTATATATGTATGTGTATAAAAAAAAAGAAAAAATTAAAAACAGTAATCTTCTATATATATAAAAATGAATGTATGTTTGTATGTACCTTATAGAATCGCAAACTATGCATTTGATCATGTTATGATCTTTAGCAAAGTTGTTGCGCATGAGCCGGGGAAGGTTTTTAGGTTTTTATGACCAATTTCCGACAGGTGGCGCCACTGAAAATTAATAAAAATGAATTAAATCGTAAACTGTGTATTTGATCATTTCATGATCTTTAGCAAAGATATTGCGCATGCGCCGACGAAGGTTTCTAAGTTGGTATGACCAATTTTCGACAGGTGGAGCCACTGAAAATTACTAAAAATGAATTAAATCGTAAACTATGCATTTGATTATGTTATGATCTTTAGCAAAGTTGTTGCGCATGAGCCGACGAAGGCTTATAAGTTGGTATGACCAATTTCCGACAGGTGGCGCCACTGAGAATTACTATAAATGAATTAAATCGTAAGCTGTGCATTTGATTATGTTATGACCTTTAGCAAAGTTGTTGCGCATGAGCCGGGGAAGGTTTCTAAGTTGGTATGACCAATTTCCGACAGGTGGCGCCACTGAGAATTACTAAAAATGAATTAAATCGTAAACTGTGCATTTGATTATGTTATGATCTTTAGCAAAGTTGTTGCGCATGAGCCGACGAAGGCTTATAAGTTGGTATGACCAATTTCCGACAGGTGGCGCCACTGAGAATTACTATAAATGAATTAAATCGTAAGCTGTGCATTTGATTATGTTATGACCTTTAGCAAAGTTGTTGCGCATGAGCCGGGGAAGGTTTCTAAGTTGGTATGACCAATTTCCGACAGGTGGAGCCACCGAAAATGACTAAAAATGAATTAAATCGTAAACTGTGCATTTGATTATGTTATGATCTTTAGCAAAGTTGTTGCGCATGAGCCGACGAAGGCTTATAAGTTGGTATTACCAATTTCCGACAGCACTTCAATAAATGTTCATAATCGAAAACCTCTACATTTTTAAAGTTTATGTCAATTTTTTTTTTTTTAAATGAACAAAATCAAAAAAAGGATTCAAATTTGTTTTAGTTGGAGGCGTAGCAACGCACGCAGGGTACAGCTAGTAAAATATAAAAATTAAAATAAAAATAAAAATATTTAAATTAATATAAAAAAAATAAAATAGAATATTTACAACTGACATTTACAGCAGATTACGTTTGATAAAATGTATAAAGTACATGTTTAAATTTATTTGCGTTGCTAATAACTTGCACGTTTGGAGGAAGTTGGTTCCAGAGTCGGATGCTTAATATGAAAAATTGTCTCTCAGACGCTGCATCCCGATGAGGAATCTGCAAAATACCATTTCCTCTTAAAGACCTCATGAATCTTAAGCATTTCTGAAGATATTGTGGGTGCTCTGATGTAATAATTTTGTGAAGAAAAACCAAGTTTTTTAACTTTATATAGTTATTAAAGGAAACATTAAATATGCGGTTGGAGTAGTGAGAGACATGATCAAATCTCCTTAGGCAGAATATGTAGCGTACAATGTTGTTGAAAGTACTGTTGAGTTTAGCGGTGCCTTTTGAATTACAGCCGGAGAAGACTTCAGATGAATACAGCAGAGTTGGTATTAAATAAGTTTTAGCCAGAAGTAGTGTTATTCTCGGTGGAGTGTAAAACTGTGAAGCCCATAAGCACCTTAGCATACTATAAACCCTTCCACATGTTTGGTTCATGTTGTCCAACCAGGTTAGCGTACTGTTGAAAACCACGCCAAGATTTCTGGCAGAATTAGCAATATCAATCTTGCTACTACCCAGGAAAACATCAATACTAGAGTTAATCTTTGTGGATTTTTTGCATATTACAATACATTTTGACTTTTTAGGGTTAATCTTTGAACCATTTGCAGTCGCCCAAAGAGAAATCTTATTAAGGTCAGTGTTAAGATCTTTAACTCCAGTGTTGATGGAAGCTAAAGAGCAATCAAGGTAGAGCTGAATATCATCAGCATACATTTGAATTCTAGAGTGTTTGAGCTGCTCTGGTATATCGTTAGCATAAATGGAATATAGTAATGGTCCCAATATGGAGCCCTGCGGAACACCTCTTGTCACGCGAAGAGGGTTAGAAATTATTCCTTTATTGGAGACGTGTTGCCATCTGTCAGTTAAGTATGTGGACATCAATCTAACGGCAGTAGTCGAGAAGTTAAACATTCTAGATAGCTTGAAGCACAGTATGGAATGGTGAACTGTATCAAAGGCCTTTGAATGGTCAAGCAAAACTAAGAATGTTATTCACCCATCATCTAAGCTATTTCTTATGTCTTCGATTACATCGGTCAGGGCGGTTAAACAGCTATGTTGAGATCGAAAACCTGATCGACGGTCAGTTAATAACTAGTATTGATTTATAAATTCAACAATTTGTTTATAAATAAGCCGCTCTAAAACTTTAGAAAGGTATGGTAAAATTGATATTGATTTCATGGCAATTTCATTTAGCCTTAGAGCCTTTTTGTTAGAAGACTGCTGAGAGGAAGTTGTCGAAGACATGAATTTTGTATAGCAATAACAGCAATTATTCCTACTTACATGTATCATACCGTTTTAGAAAATTCTCTCAAGGCCTATATTTCAAATGACCTCGCGAAAATCTGCATGTCAGTCAAATCGGTTGTTTCCGTAATCTGAAGAAATATTAATTCGTAATGCATTTGAAATCTAACGGGCACAACTATCGATCGATATATTCTTCATGTCCCTCTGCTTTCTTTGCATTAACGCAATACGCTGAATTAAAAACTTTTTTTTACAAATCAGATTTGAATAGAAAAAAAAAAAAAAAAAAAATTGCTTCCTTTATTTGATTAATTGCAGAGTTTCTGCTCATTCTCAATAAACGGTTATCAAATTTTACCAAAAGAAGAATGATCAATTTTATGTGTTTTTTCAATAATAAGAATAATAAAAGATGGAGAAGGGGGGGGGGGTTGGTGAATCTAAATCAATAACAAAAAATACAATTTTATCGTCTTAACTTTTGTTTACACTTATTTGCATAAAATCTAATACAACAAAAATTTTATAACTTTTTATGATTTGTTTTTGGTTTTTTTTTTTTTTGTCAAAAAACTTTTGCAAGAATTAATACAGCCTTTTTGATAATGTTTTTTTCCTCAATACTATGTATGTGTACCAAAAAAATTAAAAAAAGATGGCAGGATAAAATCAACATTATGTTTTATACTCTTCTATTGCTCTGTAGAAAGAAAGTTTTTTAATTAAAATTTGTTCACGTTGTGTGTGTTTGAGCGTGTAGTATAGTTCGTTTCTTGAAGTCAGAGTGTAATATAATTAAAATTCAATATTTGCTTTAACTATTGTACGTTAACTTATGTATTCAATTCGTTTGTTGGTTTGTTCGTATCAATCGTTCGTTCATTGATACCATTTCAATGGCAGCCGACTGTTGTTTTGTGCTCAATGCATAGAGTGAGAAAGAGAGAGAGAGAGAGAGTGGAAATGATTAGAATTTTTAAATAACTCTCTATTGAACTTCATGCTCATCTTTATTATGATGCTGTCGTCATCATCAATATCATCACTGTTCGAGGACAACTCATGCAAAAGATTCGGAAGAAGACAGAATGTGAGAACGTGGGAATGTGGTGAGAGGGTGTTGGAGACAAATGTATGTAAAACTGATATTAGAAATGTAAATCCAAATAAATTGAGTTGCTCCTTTATTTTTTCTATATGCGCGTTTCTTGTATTCTTCATGAATCATGATGGTGTTGTTGTTATTGTTTTTTTGTTTTTACTGTCAACATTTCTGAAAATAGAAGCATGTACAGTGTACACACATAGTATTTGTGAATGTTTCAAGAAGAAATATTTGAGTATTTGCATTTGATTGAAGCTCTCGTTCTTTTAGAAACAACATGAGCTTATTCATCATTTACTACGAGCCACTTGTCATGTGTGTGCGTAGAAATGTCTCTAACTGAGATATCTGCTTGTATTGGTGTTTATTTATTAAATGTGCCAACAACCAACCACCTGCCCAATATGTAAAGTGGAGGCGAAAATATGCAAAATAAGACACAGCATATGTACACCTACACTGATAGGCAAATTGAAAAATTGCAGAGATTATCCATGTTACGTGTGGGTGTATGGGCAGTGCATACATACATACATATGTATGAGTGACGCAAATGACAACATTTTTCGTTATTGTCTGTTTTCTTTTCGTTCGTTTTGTCCTTCATCCATTCATTCATATAGCAAAATGAATTAAATTAATTGAAAAAGATGAAGAAAAAGTGGAAAAGAAGTGAAAATAAGTGAAGAAAAAAATCTAATAAATAATTCATGCATAGAAAATAAACAAAAAAATTTTATTAAAACTTAAATTATTTCTATTAATAATGTATTAAGATCATATGTTGGTGTGTGTGTGTGTGTGCGTGTGTGTGTTGGTTTGTCTAACTTGTTAAGACTGTAACAATTGCTTTCATTATTCGTCAACATACCAAATTGACTCATATGTAGACGTTATCCTGATCATATCAGATTGAATTGGATTTGATTAAATTAAATAAATAACAATCCATTTTTCAAATTAATTTCTATGCATTTTTATCGCTTGGAATGGGAAGGATGAAAGTATTGAATACATATTTTACCACATATTATTCGTTAACGATACATCGATTTTAATTAATTCAATATATTGTGCACTGAACTAAACTAAATGGAATTTGGTAAATAAACACTCAGAATACATTTATTTTTATGGGGTCATTCAGGTTTGAGTATATTTTTTTAATAATACAACAACGACAAGGTTGAATAATAATTTTTGAAAATTTTTACTGATAAAATTCTTGATGACTGATAATAATTTCACAATAATTTTAAGCAATTATAACATAAAGGTCGTCGTATTATTGCAATTATAATTAATATTTATTATTATTCAGATTAATTACACTATGCGACAAAATTAAAAAAATTAAATACACCCGGCTAATGACATTATGTAGGTTGTGAGTTTTGTTGAGTAGACCTCAAAAATAATTTTTTTTATATTTCTCGAACCCTCCAAACTCTTTTTATTTGACAAAAACGGTTTTTTAGACTTTACGCACAAATTTCTTGAAATTGACACATTGTGCGATAAACAATCAAAATCCATCAAAACTTTTGAAAATTTTTGAACTGAAAGCTCATTTGATAAGATCACATATATATATGGGCAATTTCGTGTCAAGTGACCCAATTTTTAAAATCGATGTCTTCCGATTTGGATGTAATTTGCACCAAGGTTAGTACTATTGGATAGTTGACCAGACACAAATTTTCAGCTCTATCAGTCAAGAACTGCCGGAGCTAGAGGGGGTCAAAGTTGGACATTTTGGTCATACAGGGTTTTTTTAAAATGTGTGTAACTTTTCACCTATTGGTCCTAGCAAAAATTTTCCAAAGGATATTAGATAGCTATTTCTTCAATCTTTCTAAAAATTATTTTTTTTTAATTTTTAAAAAAAATTTTTTTTTATTTTTTTTTAAATTAATTTTTTTTCAATTTGGGCCCTTTTTTTTTTTGCTTAAAAGAA
This sequence comes from Sarcophaga caerulescens, assembly GCA_927399465.1. NCBI lineage: Eukaryota > Metazoa > Arthropoda > Insecta > Diptera > Sarcophagidae > Sarcophaga > Sarcophaga caerulescens. The sequence continues at coordinate 1,594,269 of OV656873.1, read as the reverse complement.
AGCTTATAAAATTTCCTTTAAGGCCTTCATAATCGCTTAATGGGATGCGAGTGGGATATCTATCAAAAAAAATTATTTTTTAACTCAAGAATAAGATTTTTCAATATTTGGCACATGTACCATTTTCATTTTCCCCCATTTTTTTTTTCGAAATGGAGATTTTTTTATTTTTCCTCAAAAGAAAACTTAGACCATTTCCTTTAAGATCTTTGTGGGCACTTATTAACAAGAGGCATATCTATAAAAAAATATTTTAACTTAAAACCAAAGTTTTTAAATTTTACCATATGCACTATATTTTTTTTTTAATGGATATTTTTTTTGCTCAAAGAAAGCTTAGTTCTTTGTGGTCACTTAATGGGATGCGAGTGGAAAAACTTTAGCGTGCGAAACTGAAGCTCTAGTAGCTTAATTTTATCAGGGAGATGATATGAGTCGAATGATGCCACGAATGAAAGACTGTCTGTTCGAATCGATGGCCAGAAAGTCCAAATGCAGAAGAGGATGATGTTTTTCCACTCGCATCCTATTAAGTGACCACAAAGCTCTTAAAGGATTTAAGAATTTAAATTTTTGCTAGGACCAATAGATGAAAAGTTACACACATTTTAAAAAAACCCTGTATGACCAAAATGTCCAACTTTGACCCCCTCTAGCTCCGGCAGTTCTTGACTGATAGAGCTGAAAATTTGTGTCTGGTCAACTATCCAATAGTACTAACCTTGGTGCAAATTACATCCAAATCGGAAGACATCGTTTTAAAAAATTGGGTCACTTGACACGAAATTGCCCATATATATAATATTTAAATTATAACTACGGTAATTTTTGTCCGATTTGATCAAACGAAGTGTCAATGTCTTCACAAGATAATGTACTTTCAGAATGTCATCTTGAAAAAACAAGAAACAAATTATATTTTCCAAGTTTACCCCATCAAAACTCATAACATATAAGTTTGGATAAAACGTTTATGTATACCGTTTTAAAGGCTAATCTCTCCCCTTTCTAAAAAAAACTTTGGATTTTTAAAATAGGGTAGTCAATAATTTTGTGTGAAAAGATCAAAAAAATCGTTTTTGTCAAATAAAACAAGTTTGGAGGGTTCGAGAAAAATAAAAAAAGTATTTTTGAGTTCTACTCAACCTAGTGAATAACTTAGACTATGTAGTTGTTTGGGTGTATTTTCACTTTATTTGTTTTAAATAAATAAATCACACGCAATTCGTAGTTATTACACACACATGCATAATTAGTCATTACCACTCCTGAGTCAGGATTACGACCTAGTTTCTCACACCACTTACAGTTATGTGCGTTAATTTTATACATGAAAGGCGGGACCTACAGTTTAAGTCGATACCGAACTACAGATTTTTGAGAAACTTTTCATGCCAATTTTTATTTACTCCCAAAGTTTTTGACACACATCTGCTGAGAGGAAGTCGTTGAAGAAATATTTATTCATATTTTCGTTTTCATGTCTGAACAGAGGTTTGAATCGTGGCTTTACGTCTAAGAAGCCAACAAACTACCTACTAGACTACGGAGACTTCGTGTGTCTTCTTTATATTTATAAAATTCTGGAACTTACAGCAAATCTGTACGATAAGATATAAAATGAAATTTATAACATTCATAGGATGTTTTGTTAAAAAAAAAAATTTGAAATAAAATTATGTTTAAAAACGTAAAACTATTAAAGAATTTTTATATTAAACAAACATAAGTATCGTACTCCAACAGTCTTATTAACTTCAACACGAGTTGAACGAGTCTGTCGAAGCTGGTATATTTTTTTGTTGGTTTTTTTTTGCGTTTTAAAGCCATTCACGCTTCTGGTTACTTAATGATCTTGTGACATGGAATACCATTAGCTAATTACCACAGTGACTAAATATTAAACTAATTACACTAAACTGTTTTTCATTAAAATATTTAGAACGTACAACATACCCAAATGCGAAAACACACAGAAACACACACACATACATATACATCTGCTCCAACAGGGAGATACAAAGACAATTTTAGACTTCTTACTCAAATAAATACATAATTAAACGTATACATACATATACATGTATGTGTATGTATGTATATATGGTGATATATATATGGTGATATAAGCGTATACGATGCATGACATACAAGTATAGTACATATGTATGTATATAGGGAAGTATGTATGTATGTATGTATACTATATGTATAGACAAATGTAAGATAATATGCATACATATTCATATGTAAATAGACTGTTTTAGTTGCTACAAAGATATGTACGAGTATATGTATTCTACATTAGAATGTTCATACCGTTAATCACACATATTCGCCTATACAAAAACACACGCACAAACACTGCTGCTGCTGCTGCTGCTTATAAATATCATTGCCTAAGTATGTGTAACATTAGCATAAATATTATCGTCTTCATTATACTTATTATGTTTTGCTCACAACATTTGGTTCATTATCGTCTCTTTTTGCTGGTTTGCTGGCTGCTCTTGACGTTGTTGCTGTTTTTCATTTATTCTACTTAAAGTTTGTGTTTGCACTTGTAAATCTTTGTGGTAATAGGTGTAATGCTACATTAACTACACCCATACACTCATACGTACGTGTGCATGGTCGGTCATTTCTACACAGCAAAATACATATACACGTATACAAGCATTCCTGCAAAAAGTATGCGAATGTGTAAAATAAATTTACAGCTGCTAACAGTTATTTAGTTACATACAATAAATTTATATTCCAAATGATTGTAAATACTTCAGAATAATAATTATTAGACTGTCTCATTGATCCAAGATGATATTGTTACGAAAATGAAAAATCAAGATGCTGGTGTTTTGCTTAAAATTTTAAACAAAAGTTAATGCAAGTAGACAAACCTGTTTACAAATTGTCGTACTGCTTAATATAACAACAAATACCAGCATTCAAAAAAAAAAAAAATGGTTAAGAAGTAAAAGAAAATACAACAACAACAAATGCCACAAGAATAAATGTATACAACGCAAGTATAAATGTAAACAAAATACACAAACAACAATAATGAATGTAAACAACGATGTTTACATTTATAGAGATTTCGAGAAGGCAAAGTCACGAACATTCGCCTTCAAGAACATTCATCAAGCTGTTTACCCTGCCAAGGAAGGCATACCGTATATTATACCGCTTTTTAAATCTGGCAATCAGTCTAATGTTACAAATTATAGGGGCATTGTAAAACAGAGTGCTTTCCAAAATGTTTGAGAAACTGATTGCCGATTTTTTGGTCCATCATACTTCATCGTTATTATCACCTCAACAACGACTAATGTGCTTCAGTTAACATCCATGGCAAATGCAGCCTTTTCTCAACAGAAGCAAACTGATGTAATTTTTATGGATTTTAGTAAAGCGTTCGATAAAGTGAATCACAAACTACTGTTAACTAAATTCGATTTAATGGGTGTAAATCGTAGGAGTTTAAGATGGCTAGAGTCGTATTTGACTGGTAGAAAGCAGGCCGTATGCGTGAACAATAGCTTATCTAAGTATATTTATGTGCTATCTGGTGTTCCTCAGGGCAGCCATCTTGGTCCACTTCTTTTTTCGCTGTTTATAAACGATCTTCCCAACATAATTAATTTTGCCAATATCTTGATGTATGCTGACGATGTAAAAGTTTTTCTCTCCTTTAATAATTTCATCGAGCATGTGTAACTTCAAAATGATCTCAATAATTTCTTTTTGTGGTGCGAGTACAACATGATGGAGCTGAGTATTAAAAAATATAAATGTATGCGGTTCTCAAGAAATAAATTTATCACGGTTAATTACTTGCTTGGAGGTCGTCAATATATAAGTATAATAAGGCAAGAAGCACTCTTGGTTTCATAAAACGTTGGCCAAAAGAATTTTCTGATCCTTATATTACGAAACCGCTATATTTATCACTTGTCAGACCAATTTTGGAGTATGTTGTATGTATCCCATTGTATGGGATCCTCACTATAATATTTACAGCGAACACATCGAATCTGTGCAGAAACAATTTCTACTCTTCTGTTTGCGTGGCCTTGGTTGGAATTATTTGGATATGCCTTCATATACTAGCAGACTGGCATTAATAAAACTGCCTACCCTTAAGAGTCGTAGAACAATGTTAAATATATCCTTTATGATAAACCTGATTAATGGTAATATTTGCTGTGAATTTCTGTTAAGATCGGTTAAATTCAATATTCCTTGTCGTAATTTCCGCTGTATATAAAAGGCAAGGTAAATCAGGCCAGTGAGTTAGTGAAGTTCAGTCAGTCTTGTGTGAAAACGCGATGTGTTTGAAGAGAGTAATCGTGGTTTGAAGATCTCCGTTACAAAGATCTGTCGAATAATTGTATAGTAATTGTTATTGTTTATGCACAAGGTATAAACAGAGGAATAGCAAAGAAAAGCAATTGTTGTTGTTTACATCAAGTTGTGAACAGTGGCATACAGAATTGGGCGAATAATAAAGAATTTTAATTAAAACTAAACACAAATTTATTTTAATTTTATTTGCAAATCTGCGTTAATCTTATTTTAAACGTTTTTACCTTTTAAATTGAAATTGTTAGGTATCCTGAGAATTTTCTTTCTTCAATAAGTGTGACTTTAAACCAATATTTTGCAATACAGAGTATCAGTGTACCAAACTAATATTGATTATGGTTTAATGAATGGTGCGGTACCGATTAGCTCATATTGTTTAATATGCAGAAAAGTATTAAAAGATTTTTATAAATTCTTTAAATATTCTTTTCTTTCTTGGTTGTTTTGGAAATTTAACATCTTTAAGCATCTGGCAAACGTCAAATGTGATTGCTTTTGATCATTTCTTAAATTTGTTGGCAAATTCTTTAATTGCTACAAATTTTACTTGCCAGGTGATAGGTAGTAAGAAGATTAATTTTTACTAAACATCTGGCAACTGCTTTATGACGATGATCTTGTAATAAATACATACAAGAGATGTTTGCTTGTGTTGTGGTTAGAACACAAAACGGATTTTCGAATAGCCCCACCTACGATTTTATCAATAAATTTTACTATCTTTGATGCTATTGAGCTGTCACAGTTAATAAATGAATTTTCCCAAGAGAAATGAATACTGAATACTGCGCTTCTTGTACATGTAATATATGCTGTTTTTGCTATTGCCTCCTCCTCCTACACCACAGTCTGTAGTTGAGGAATAAAACAGGCATTCGGTCTTCCTTCACAGAAACGGTTACAAAAACATGTAAAGAAATAGTAGAGGAAGAGAAAGAAAGAGAGAGAGAGAGAGAGAGAGAAAAAAGAAGCAGAATAAAACATAATGTTTGCATTAGAATCCATTAGGTTTTTGGTCAGTTTACATGGTCGTTAATCGATTCATACACTCATACGTGTTTAACACAACAAATCCATGTTAAAAGTTAAGTGTAGGTGAACGTCAAAACAAACAAGCAAACAAACGGGCACTTGCATACACAGATATGTATACAGAGCCCGACACCAGATGGAATGGAAAGATGAAGGAGAAAGAAGAAGAAGAAGAAAATAGAGGTTAAAATTGAATCTGTTGGATGAGTGCTTAAATCAAAATTCAGTATTCTAAGAAACTGAAAAAGGGGTGAACTGGGTGGTAATTTCAGGGTGAATAAAACTGTGCATTTGTATGGCATCTCTTGTAAAATTTGATGGATTTTTTTGCAGGTGGTATAGAGACTGTAAAAAGTCCATGTTTTTATTCACATTCTAAATTTTTCATATCATCCTGAATTTACCAATACACTCACGCACAGAGTTTGACCCTACCAAACCTGATTACCTGTTACCGATTTAAATCTATACTAAATTACTAAATTATCATAATAAAAACTTGTAATTACCAGACGACAATCAGGCTTTCATTTGGGGCATGGTTCTATTGCTGCATTAGTAAATGTTATTGAAGAATTAAGCTTGAATTTAGATCAGAATGTGGTATCACTGCTGGTACTTCTTGATCATTCGATAGCTTTTGATACTGTTGATAATAATATTGTGATTGCAAATAAACTAAAAATAAATTTGTGTTTAGTTTTAATTAAAATTCTTTATTATCCGCACAATTCTGGGTGCCACTGTTCACAACTTAATGTAAACAACAACAATTGCTTTTGTTTGCATAAACAATAACAATTACTAAACAATTATTCGACAGATCTTTGTAACGGAGATCTTAAAACCACGATTACTCTCTTCAAACGCATCGTATGTTCACACAAGACTGACTGAACGTCGCTGTGCCTTGCCTTTTATTAGGCAACGTAAACAGTCTGATGAATGTTCTTGAAGGCGAATGTTCCCGACTTCACCCTCTCGAAATCTATATAAATGTACATTTATTTAAAATCAAGAATAAGATTTTTCAATATTTGGCACATGTACCATTTTCATTTACCCCCATTTTTTTCGAAATGGAGTTTTTTTTTATTTTTCCTCAAAAGAAAACTTAAACCATTTCCTTTAAGATCTTTGTGGGCACTTAGTAGCAAAAAACTTTGGATTTTGAGTTAAAATATTTTTTTTATAGATATGGGTCTTGCTACTAAGTGCCCACAAAGATCTTAAAGGAAATGGTTTAAGTTTTCTTTTGAGGAAAAATAAAAAAAAACTCTATTTCGAAAAAAAATGGGGGAAAATGAAAATGGTACATGTGCCAAATATTGAAAAATCTTATTCTTGAGTTAAAAAATAATTTTTTTGATAGATATCCCACTCGCATCCCATTCAGCGATTATGAAGGCCTTAAAGGAAATTTTATAAGCTTTCTTTTAAGCAAAAAAAAAAAAAAAAGGCCCAAATTGAAAAAAAAATTAAAAAAAAAAATTAATTTTTAAAAAAAAGTAAAAAAAAATTTTTTTTTTAAATTAAAAAAATTATTTTTGGAAAGATTGAAGAAATAGCTATCTAATATCCTTTGGAAAATTTTTGCTAGGACCAATAGGTGAAAAGTTACACACATTTTAAAAAAACCCTGTATGACCAAAATGTCCAACTTTGACCCCCTCTAACTCCGACAGTTCTTGACTGATAGAGCTGAAAATTTGTGTCTGGCCAACTATCCAATAGTACTAACCTTGGTGCAAATTTCATCCAAATCGGAAGACATCGATTTTAAAAATTGGGTCACTTGACACGAAATTGCCCTTATGTATATCATCGAAGTTAGTCAATATATTGTGGTCAAAAGAAGGGATCAGGGAATTTAATGAAAGGGCAGTACGGTTCTTGGTCACATGTTGTACACAATACGTATGTTCTAACGTTGTAGTCATCGTAGTCCAGTAGGTAGTGTGTTGGCTTTTATTAGACGTAAATCCAGGATTCAAATCCCAGGTCGGACATCAAAATGTAATTCAAAAGAGTATTTCTTCGGCAATTTTCTCTCAGTAGATTTCTGGCAAAAAATCCTATGGTAAATAAAAAATTGCCATGAAGAGTTTCTCAAAAATCTGTCGTTCGGCGTCAATTTAAAACTGTCGGTCCCGCTATTCATGTATAAAATTAACACACGGAACATAAGTGGTGTTAGAAACTAGTTCGTAATCGTGACTGAAGGCTTATAATGACCAATTATGTATGTATGCTCTAACGACCTGGTATCTTATTTTCAAGATAGAAATTACTAATACCAATAAAATGTGGTTTTATCCTGAGTCTACCATTTTGACAATGTCTCTACTCGTATACATAAATCGAGTAAATTTAAAAAAGTTACAATAGTACTTAATTAATAAAATAAATTTCATAAACATGCCGTGTTTGTTTCAGAGTTCAGATAATTGACTTTCGAATATGTTTCATGAAGCACTTCCCATGCTGTTTCAAAACGAAAGAGCAGAGCTTAAAAAAGTTTTGAAATCCAAATTGCTTGTTAAGATGCCGGCTAAAACAGACACTTTTATTGATTTGTAGTGGGGAGAAGAAGAGAAATTCCGAAATGTTATGAAGAAGTAATTTTATTGAAATCAATATGGTTTTAATAAATAATTTATTAAACAGTAAATGCAGACTTCGTTTGATTCACATGCAAAAATAGCACAATAAAAGTCACGCGCATTTAATTCTCCAGCAAATTAACGGATATAAAAATTTGCCATAACAACGCAAATAATTTCAGAGAATCATTTAATTTAATTAAAATTTCAATAACAATGACGTTCATATGTACATACAGTGAGCGTCAAAAGAAAGTGTACACAATGGATAAAATTCTAACAATCTCAACTCGAGTTTTCCACTTAAGGAGAGTGCCCGAAAAAATTTTACAATATTTTCAAATTTTTCTAATTCTTTTCTTCTTGTTTCAATTTTAAAAACTGGCAATAAAATAATTTGAAAAAAAATTAACGGTAATTTATTAATGTATATTTTTTTGAATTGTACACTTTCTTTTGATGCTCACAGTATGTATGTATGAATGTATGTATGTACATACATACTAACTACACACATTTAAGTCTTTAAAGGTAATGCATGAGAGAGCGAGAGAGAATTATAAAATTAATTAATATTATGGGTTCGGCTGGTCGGTCTGATATACGATATTTTAATGCAAAGGTTTATTGCATATTTTATTAATAATATTGTATAAATAATCGTTGTTATTGTGTTTTCTGGTCTCAATGGTTTTTTTTTTTTGTTTGAGTTTTAATATACAACAATTACAATAACAATAACAAAAAACAACATTGATATTAAAATGAATTATTATCGCCTTCACATAACAGGTGACCGACTACTGGCTTTAACAAAAGCATTGGTTGCCGCAACGTTTCCCTATTCCATCCCTTAATCGCATTAAAGTAAAATAAAATAAAAATTAAGTGAAATTGTTATAAAAAAAAAAGCCACTTAAAATTATACGATCGTAATTGTTTCTCAAACAAAATAAATTGTTTCATAATAATTTTTGAAATAAAATAAAAATTTTAAATAAGAATATAAGCGTAGTAAGCGTAGCAATTGAAATTATGTAACTCATGTAATACGCGTTTGAAAATGCAATTATTTTCAAACAGATTCTAAGAATTTTCTTTTTTAAATTCTATTCATTTGACAAAACTATTCTGCTGTACACTTGACGTACAACTTTGCAGGAGATACCGTTGCCATGGCAGATCATTGTTTGAAACACATTTTATTTGAAATCTTAAGTTTTCCTACTCCGCTTAACTTTTTGATTGTTGCATAAAGAAAGAGAATAGTTTACCAGGCATTTTCTAAATGAATTTTACAATAAAAAATAATAAAAAAAAAAAAAACAAATAAAGATGGCAGCTGTAGTCGTTTTCAAGGAGTGAATAGCCCATTTTGATGAGATTCTTACAGAAAATTATTCACTCGCATTCACAATATAGCCGCAAGCTGAGGAACCATGTTTGTCGTACCACGCTTATACCTGTAATCTAAATTTACTCACTTCTAAAAGAGCTGGTATAGTATGAATACAGGAAAATTCTCAATACCTACATATTCACACAGATATTCTACTGCACTTTCCGCCACCAGAAAATAGAAAAAGTTTCACTTCTTTTGTCGTTATGGTAAGGGAACGGAGATTAAATGAATGTAAAAAAGAATTGACTAGTGTGAAAGTGAACAAGTACAACAACAACAGCACAACAACAACAACAATAACAATAACATGATAAAAACAAAGAAATCAACAGAATAAAATCGTTAATTTTTATTCGTTTAAAACAAATAGCACAGCTCAGCCTTACACAAACTAAGTACAGCAGGAAACACAGGACAATTAACTCGAATATTGTATACCATCGGCCATATTGTATAAACCGAATATAGAGTGTGTACGTTTAATAGAAACTACTGTATTGACAATAGCAACAACATCATGTCAAAACTTTTAATTGAGAATGTTCCTTTTCCAAGTACAAGCACAAGCACATTTGAAGGGCGACTCTTGAACGTAAGATTGTCGATTGGTTATGTGATACAGTGGATGGATGCTGTGATGGCAACACAACACAACAGCAAATGCCAAGTTTTATCAGAAATTTAATAATAAATGTTGAACTAATTAATTCGACATTAAATAAGAGATAATTAATATGAGTATTTTGTGAGCAAATAATTATTTATTGGAAATTGTATCTCAAATTGCGAAAAAGTTTTCCTATAAAAAAAAAAACGAATTATTAGTAGAGCTTTTGATTATGATTGAAGCGATGAATGAGGACCATAATTAGGAAACACATGTTGTTTAAACAGACAGACAGGTCAAGGAAAAAAAAAACTATGCGTATATCGACTCGACGATAAATTCCGTAAATATTTAAATGTTTAAAACAACAAAGAGAAGAAAAGAAAAAATAAAATAAAACAGAATAATTTCATTAAAATAAACTAAAATTTTTTCGATTGTACTTCCAAAGGTACTAAATTGCTAAAATTAAGGAAGATTAACAATAAAAAGTCCTTAACTAAAGTATCAATTGAATTGTAGCTATCGGATCTTCCGACAGGGACTTTCGATAATTTTAATTTATTCAATGCGTGCAAATAAGGAAATTATATAATCAAAGTTGGTGTTCTGTTCAGGCAAAGTATCTCGCTATTCATTGTAAAGCAGGGGTTACCAAAATTTTTTTGGTTGTGGATTAGTGAGTAAGAGAAAGAAAATAAGTTGAGAGTTTACTGTCATAGAAAAATGTTAGTAATATACCCTATTTTGATTTTCATTTCATCAACATACATAAAGTTATACATCTTTGATTTAATAATTAGGTAATGTTTTTTAGATATTTGCTGGATACTAATTTTGGTTCATAAATTTCCTCTCCTACTAATTACCAACGTTTTAATTTTTCAAAAATATTGCTTTATGTCTATAAAAAAGTTGTTCTCTTTCTATATCATCTAAATTATTTACTTGACTATTAAAACAATCAAAATGTGTTTTAAGAAAATATAAGACTTTGAATTTTAAAAAAACGGGGTTTTTAGCATAAAATATTTTTTGGGTGTAAAACTAAAAAAAAATATGATAGCATCCGCTAACATGTGTGCTTGTCGCAGTCTGATCGACAACTAAATAAAAAGAGCATAAGCAATATGTGTGAATTCTCTCTGCACAATTGTGCTATGAAATGGTAATCCCTGTTGTAAAGTCATATTCAGAAATGAAGCTTATTTCTGCATGAATGAGCACGTAAGCGAACAAAATTGTCGTAGTTGGAACGATACTGTTTCAAATGAGATGCAAGAGCTTCCAATGCATTCCGGAAAATCACTGGCTTAGCGATGTCATCGGCCTCTATTGCTTTGAGAACGAGGGTAGCCAGACCATCACTGCCAATGGCGAGCGTTGTATGCTGATGATAACTTTATATTGAATTAAACATAAGCACAGCTCATGCCAAATTTTTAATACTTTGCATCTGGTATATTGGACACATTATATCAGGGTTTACCAAAAATTTTTTGGTTATGTATTAGTGAGTAAGAGCGAGAAAATAAATTGAGAGAATTGATTTATTTACAGCCATAGAAAAGTGTTTGTAATATACGTTATTTTGATTTTCATTTTATCAACTTACATATGTAAAGCTATCTATCTTTGGCTTAATAATTTTAGATAAATAAAAATAAAATAAAAAAATCCATTTTTTATTAAAAGATCGTAAAGGTATCCATCTTTGGCCTAAAAATTAGACCATGTTTTTAGATAAATAAAAATAAAAAAAATAATAAACCATTTTTTATTAATAGAGAAAAAGCAAGCATTCCAAAGCATTTAAAAAAAATTATACTATGCGACAAAATATATTTGGCATTGAATATTATCAAAAGCATCTTTTAACATACAATATTTTTTGAGTGTCATTCTGAAAAAATGGTAAAGCATCCGTCGCACATGTGTTCTTGTCGCAGTCTGATCGACAACTAAATCAAAAAACACAAGAATGCGTGTGAGTTCTCTCTGCACAATTGTGCTATGAAATGGTAATCGTTGCATTATATGCTTCCCACCCAGTAAAACTGTGACGGTCTTTTAAATGGTGTTATATTCCATACTAATACATAACTGGTTCAAATGTCGTTGGCGAAAAACAATATCCCCTTAAAACACATGTTGCGTATTAGAGTGAGTAAATTTTACTTGAGAACATGCACTGATCTACTAATGATCTTCACTGTTGATGTCACCCTCTCTGGGTTATCTTAATCAAATTGAGATCAGGGGCCGAATTACCGCATTCGTGATCGAGTAGAATTATTCGTAATCTTTCTTCCAAGGCATATCCAATAGGTAATCGCATGTCAACAGCTGACGCCTTTTTGAATGTCAAAATTTTTTGTTTTTTTTTGTGTTTTGTTTCGATAATCATTTTCGTATTTATAAACCCTCATATGTACCGGATGTATCCTTAACGATACGCACTCTAGAAATTCTTCAGGATTACTATTTCAAAGCCAATTTTATTAAAATTTTTGCAAGATGATTAATAATATTTAAGCCTTTAACACTAAATACATATATCTTTTACACTACAACCTAGATTTACTATATTTATATTTATTTAGACGAGAGTGGTGAATTACCCAAAAAAGATTTCGGTATCTCTAACTAGGTGCATAAACTATGACCAATAACAAATAACGTTTGCAGCTGCCATTTTTCTCGATGGCCATATAAAAACAAGTTCTTTACATAAAGTGGATATGTTATTGACTGCATGGAATAATTTTTTTTAATTTATAGGTATCCCACTATTGCGTAATTAAGCATGACATAAAAATCAAAAGAAATTTCAATATATAAAATTTATTTAGTTTTTTTAATTGTTTTTATTAATTTCCTATGGAGGTTTGAGGGTTAATTTTTTTGACATTCCGCGTACTCTTTAACAAAAACAAAATGCCTGTTGTTTTTGCATTGTTGTATTTGTTGTAGAGATGCGACTACCTATTGGATATGCCTTGCTTTCTTTTTTAGATTACCGCATTCGATATCGAATAGGTTGTATCGAAATTTGAGATGATAGTATACGATAACGAGTGTGCAATCGAATGCATATTTTTGAAATGTCATTCGTTAACACTACAGATAACGAAAAGAAATATTTTTACTTAAGCGTGCTTAAAAAAACCAAAAAATGTAAGTTTTTATAATTTGTTTTCTTTTTTTAAAGTTAAATAAGAAAAATATATTTAAAGGACTATTGGTCCTTATAATATATATATATATGTATATAAAATATAAAAAATATAAAAATTAAAAACAAAAGTTTAATTAAAATAAAATTTAAAAATGAAATTCACTCACGCAGGAGCCGGCAATGATATTGGGTCACTTTTGTTTCGGATTTGTTTTCTAATACGTATAGTATTAGAATCATCCTCTGAGTCGGACGACAATAAAGAAAATAAAATATCAAATGACATTTTTTTTAACAAATATGCATAAATATTTAATATACCGCCGAAAATTTTGTTTACTTTTCTTCTTATTCTTCTTCGATGATTGCTGTTTAATGTATTAACATATGTTTTTAATAAAACATGTGTGTCAATTCTATTACATACTAGAAAAAATTTTGTACATTTTATTGTAATTTCGATACGTGGGCTTTCGAATGCGGTAATCTATCCATTCGATTCGTCACTAAATTGTACTCGATACGAAAGTCTGTTCGATCACGAATGCGGTAATTCGGCCCCAGTTCGTTTACTGTATAAATTATTTGGCTATTTATTTTATAAGGTCAGTAACCATGATTAAAAGTTTTTCGCTTTCTTGCAATGTGTTGTCTTTTTGAAAGTTATGAAAACCAATAATTTTTTAATCTATTTCGCTTTAATATGGAGAAAATAGCGACAAAAAACCATACCCTACTATACCACGTCATATGCATTTTTTAATAACAATTTAATTGGAAAATTTACTACTTAATGGCAATGCAGTCAATTAATTTATTACTTTTAGTTTCGATTAGATTACATTAAACAAAACAAATACAAAAAAGTGTAGAATATAACGCCGTTGCAATTGCAAAACAATCAAATTACACAATCAAATAATTTTTATAATTACCTATTATTTTAATTATAACGTCATTTGTAAATATAATATTAATATAAATTAATAAAATTAATTAAGATAAAATGTAAATACAAAATTATTATAAATTAAATCAACAGTTTATTTAAATGTTTAATTTGACCCTGTTAAACGTACTACAACAACAACAACAACAACAAAAAACCTTCAAACACATTAAACATTTCGTTTTTTTTAAACTCTTTTTTCTTTTGAAAAATACATTTTCAACCCATTTTTATAAAAAGCAAATTTTTTTTTAGGAAAATTTCAGTTCATGCACAACAAAATGAAATAAAAACGAAATAAAATGCAATAAAAATAAAAACGGAAACCATTTTAGGTGCATCACATCCGATTTTGGTTATAAAATAATGTGTGTGTGTATTTGTTTTGTGCACATATTTGTGTGTATGTGTACGTGTGAGTGAGTACTGTTGCATACATACATACATATGTATGAATGTGGTTGATTTTAACAATGCAACTTCACAAAATGAATTTATTTTGGTGTGCACAAATCTATGTAAGCGAGAGTGAGCGAGAGATGGTGAGAATGGGAGCGTGTGTGTGTGTGAGTGTATTTAAAATAAAGAGGATTTAAAATGAAACATAAACAAATACATACTCGGTGTCTGAGTACGAGAGTGTATTGTTAATGGCAAAATGCACTAAAAGGAATTGTGTGTGTGTGTGCTGAAATTAACGATATTTACATTTAAAATATATATATGGATTCTTTATTTATTTATTTACTTTAAACAAATCCAAAATAAGTGTCGAAAAGCAAAACACATTCTCACTTGCATACGAAAAATACAATTGCATTGCAGCGTAAAGTTTTTTTCTTTGAGAAATAAATACAAAAGCTGGTTGATAATTTATAAAGAGGAGAAAAAAAAATTTAATAAATAGTTTACATTCAATACGAGTACACCAATACATAAATACATACATAAGTAATCAGTTATGAGAAATGTTCGAGGAATAATTGTATGAAAATAAGAAGAAAGAAAATATATACGAAATGATTAAGGGCCATTATTACAACTTGCCGTTAACTAAAGGGAGGATTTTAACGGGCAGATAAATTGTTTTTCATTATTATGAGTAGAAGTGATCGTTAAGCTAAAGGGAAGATCATCCTACCTTTACCATTTAAAGGTCACTTTATGTTTGAACTTGCCATATCATATACTATTTTCGATGTGGCAGCTTCAAATTTAAACAAAATGAGCATATACAACAAAAAACAAAGTCCGCTGTTGCCACTGCGTTAAAAAAAAACTTGTTTAATTGAGCAGTTTTATCGACTTTGCTTAATTTTATTTTATCTGTAAGTTGTAATAACGAAAATCAGTCAAAGGTAACTTTACAGTCCCCTTTAGCTAAAGGTACCTTTAACTAAACCCAAGTTTAACGGCAAGTTGTAATAATGGCCCTAAGAGTATCAATGGTATTAATTTAATCTCTTTTTAATTTGCTTTCACAAACAATATTGAAGTTGATAATCAGAGAATTTCTCTGTCTAGCTTTAATTGAAGCAGTATACAAAAAACCCTGACAATTTACATACATATGAATTATAAATCGTATTGTTACGAAAATGAAAAATCTAGATACTGGTGTGTAGCTTTTATATCGTTCAACATTAAAATTATGAACAAAAGCTACAAAAACAAAGCAATTATCGTACTGCTTAATATAACAACAAACACCAGCATAAAAAAATGGTAAACAAGTAAACAAAAATCCACAAACAACACTACAAGAGTAAATGTAAACAAAATACACAAACAACTATAATGAAACAACGATTTATAGAGATCTCGAGAAGGCGAAGCTTCAAATATTCGCCGTGAAGAACATTCATTAGACTGTTTACTCTGCCTTATAAAAGGCAAGGCAAAGCAGGCGAGTGAGTCAGTGAAGTTCAGTCAATCTTGCGTGAAGACGCGGTGCGTTTGAAGAGAGTAATCGTGGTTTGAAGATCTCCGTTACAAAGATCTGTCGAATAATTGTCTAGTAATTGTTATTGTTTATGCACAAGGTATAAACAGAGGAATAACAAAGAAAAGCAATTGTTGTTGTTTACATCAGGTTGTAAACAGTGGCACACAGAATTGTGCGAATAATAATAATGAATTTTAATTAAAAATAAACATAAATTTATTTTTATTTTATTTGAAAGGTAAAAACGTAGATATACTGGGAGACTTTTTCCTTCTTCTCTTTTTTTTTTTTTTTTTGTTAAAATGCATATGCCTTTCATACAATCACTGAAAATGTAATTTATTTATTCAAGTTCTTTAAAAATGTCTTTCAAATATTTTGACTTGGCGAAACGATACTTTATTTGTGATATTTTATTGATAATTTAACGTTTAAGTATATCTTGAGAAAATTTATTACCCATAACATAACGTTTTCAATACCTTTAACTAAACCCAAGTTTAACGGCAAGTTGTAATAATGGCCCTAAGAGTATCAATGGTATTAATTTAATCTCTTTTTAATTTGCTTTCACAAACAATATTGAAGTTGATAATCAGAGAATTTCTCTGTCTAGCTTTAATTGAAGCAGTATACAAAAAACCCTGACAATTTACATACATATGAATTATAAATCGTATTGTTACGAAAATGAAAAATCTAGATACTGGTGTGTAGCTTTTATATCGTTCAACATTAAAATTATGAACAAAAGCTACAAAAACAAAGCAATTATCGTACTGCTTAATATAACAACAAACACCAGCATAAAAAAATGGTAAACAAGTAAACAAAAATCCACAAACAACACTACAAGGTAAATGTAAACAAAATACACAAACAACAATAATGAAACAACGATTTATAGAGATCTCGAGAAGGCGAAGCTTCGAACATTCGCCGTCAAGAACATTCATCACACTGTGTTTATGTCTGACGATCAGTAACATAAACAAGATTGTTTAAATGATGACAAATTGGCAACAGAGGGCGCTGTTGTATATAATTTTTTATATTTATTATTATTGTTGTATTTTTGACATTAAATTTTTGTCTTGGTTAATACTTTATTCATTCGCTTTGTACCATCCACAAGGATGCATCTACTGTGATTAAAGATTTTTAAAATTTGTGTAATTTGTGATAGTTTTGTGTGCACAAACAAAAAATGTTAAAAATTAATTGTGAAATTTAATGTAAAGTTAATGATAATTTATTAAAACAACAAAATAAATGTTAATTATATGCAAAATTTAAGTGAGAAAGAAACTAACAAGAAAGTGGTTTTATTTTATTGGAAAAATAAAACAATATACAATATAAGGAACGCAGGAGTTCAATTATTTTGAGTGGAACAAGCAGTAAGAGAAAGAAGTCAAATCGACAACAATAACAAGGAAAGTGTTCTCTTGTGTCTAAGATCGTGTTGGTTTTTTCTAATATTTGGATCCTTTTTTTTAGTGGTTAAAGCAACAGCCTTTTTTTGTGTGTCCCCCCTCCCCCATATACAGTCCACAGTTTAACAGACTGTTTACTCTGCCTTATAAAAGGCAAGGCAGTGAAGTTCAGTCAATCTTGTGTGAAGACGCGGTGCGTTTGAAGAGAGTAATCGTGGTTTGAGGATCTCCGTTACAAAGATCTGTCGAATAATTGTCTAGTAATTGTTATTGTTTATGCACAAGGTATAAACAGAGGAATAACAGAGAAAAGCAATTGTTATTGTTTACATCAGCTTGTGAACAGTGACACACAGAATTGTACGAATAATAAAGAATTTTAATTAAAACTAAACACAAATTTATTTTTATATTATTTGCATTCTACAAACTCATATTTTAAACGTTTTTGAAAGGTAAAAACGTAACAATATATATTTCTTGTTTAGATATACACTAGTGGCATAAACTAAAGCAACTGACTTAATTTTTGACATTTCCATATGAATCGTGTGAAAAACAATCCTGAGAATTTTTAAAGATAGCTTTTTCAAGTCTTTGAGGGTTTATTAATTTACTAAAAAAAAAAAAAATTATTGAAATAAATTTTTTTAGTTCGAAGAAAATAAAATAATTTCTAAAATTTAGGTGGCAAAAACTAAAGCAACTCCCTTAGTAATTTTTTTTGATTTTTTTACATAATTTAACAATTAATAAAATGTTCGATATTTTGTAAATTAAGAAGTCATCAGCGAGGCATTAGACCTATTAATTCATCAATTTTCTTTCTGAAATGTTTTTTAATGCAATCATTCACTTGGTTTAGAACAGGACATCAAATCCTAGTGAATGAAATAACAAGAGTTGAGTAGAAGTGATGGCGTTAGGTCAAAAAGAAGCATTAAAAAACATAAAATTGATGAATTAATAGGTCTAATGCCTCGCTGATGACTTCTTAATTTACAAAATATCGAACATTTTATTAATTGTTAAATTATGTAAAAAATCAAAAAAAAAATTGCTAAGGGAGTTGCTTTAGTTTTTGCCACCTAAATTTTAGAAATTATTTTATTTTCTTCGTTAATAAACCCTCAAAGACTTGAAAAAGCTATCTTTAAAAATTCTCAGGATTGTTTTTCACACGATTCATATGGAAATGTCAAAAATAAAGTCAGTTGCTTTAGTTTATGCCACTAGTGTACGAGTATATCGAAATATATCCATACTGGGAGACTTTAGCTAACCTTTTTTTTTGTTTTTGGTTATGTTTGTTAAAATGCATATACATACCTTTCATACAATCACTGAAAATGTAATTTATTTATTCAAGTTCTTTAAAAATGTCTTTCAAATATTTTAACTTGGCGAAACGATACTTTATTTGTGATATTTTATTGATAATTTAACGTTTAAGTATATCTTGAGAAAATTTATTGCCCATAACATAACGTTTTCAATATTATTTATTTATTCATTTAAAATTTTTGAAACACTCGTGAAATGTTTTAAAATAGAAAAAAAAAAAAAAACTTGTAATCCGTAACAGTTTTCAATGAATTCTTAATGGAATGTAATTTTTCTTTTTCTTTTCTTGCTTTCTTCTATTGCAGATATATTTAACGTTGACAAATAACAAAAGAATCAACGGAGTGCGTAACAGCTGAGGGCAAAAGACCAAATAGATATTCCATATATTGCAGTAAACAGATACATTTTAAGTACATCATACATATACTGTGCACTTGTCGTGTAAAAACAGATAAAGGAGAGCTACAAATTGAAAACGAAAAAATACTAGAATTTATTGAAAAAGTTTATTATAAGAAGAAAGCAATCGTATGGAATAAATTTTCTCAAGCCAAGTAGAAGTATGGACTGCCTGCCTTTACTTAATGTCTTTACCAGCTAAACAATCAACCAACCAACCAAGCCAGCCAGCCAGCCATCCACTAAGGGAGACATGCAGAAAATATTCCGGGAAAGACGTTTACGTACATCTAATGGAAATGTGTTAAACAGTGCAAGCAAGTGAATACATGCTTAAACAGAGGACTGCGTATCTGGACGCACTAAATGAGAGAGTGCATGAGAGTGGAAACTGAAGCAAAAACAGAACAAAAAGGAAGAAATCGGTACAGTACGGGACGTTAGTGTGCAAAGCAAATGCAATTTGTAAACAATCAATAAAATAAAGCAATGCTTTTAAGTGCTTGCAACATGTGCAAAAGGTGTCATAGCGTGAAACATTACAATTCATAAAGCTCCATATGAATGGGTTACATTCCATAACTACAACATCAGTAGATGCAGTAATACATAGTAACAGCAACAGCAACAGAAACAACAACTATAACAACAACTAAAACTACTGTACCTATTTCAAAATACCAAAAACAATAGGGAGGAAGAAAGAAAGAAAGAAAAGTGTAAAATAGCAAATATTATTACACGAACGAACCTACACACAAGCAAACAAAAAGAGAAACAAAAACAAAAATACAAATGCAAAGGAAATAAACTACAGCAGAAACAAATGCTGTAGCATTCCATTCCAACATTCGAAAAGCAACGTCCTTTTTCTCTTTTTTTGAAAAAAAAAAAAAAAAAAAAAAAAAAAAAATTAAACAACAACAACAACAACAATTCACATATTGTTTAGTGCATTCACAGTGCCATTGTGTAGAGAAATTGTGAAAACAATTCAACAATATCAGCATCAACACTCGCATTCAGTCGCATTCGCATTCGCATTCAGCCAAAGCAATAACAATTGCAATTGAAATTGCTCGTCTAAGTATGTATGAGAGAGAACAAGCAATTCTATGAATACCTGCCACATTTATGGAGACTGTTGAAAATTCACTTCTTTGATTGTTGTTGTTGTTGTTCAACAAAATAAAATGTTAAATGTGTCACAAGTGACAGTCATATAAACATATAGACGATTTAACGACAATCTGAAAGAAAAAAAAAAAAAATCACAAAAAAAAAACTCATAAAAAAAAGAACTCGTCGTATAAAAACTAAAACGTTGCAAAATTGCACAAAAAAAAAAAGTACCAAACAATAAGGATAACAATAACAACGGCATAGTCAGCAGAGCAACACGTTAACAGTGGGTCAAAAATGTATGCTTCAGTGCTGCCAACAGAAAACAATATTTGTGGAGTTTAATTTTTATATTTAACGGCATTCAGTTTAATTTCCCCTTCCCTTTACGTACTATTTGTTCGCGGCATTTGCCATCTCATAATACTTTAAAAATAATCCACCGTTATTCAGTACAATTCGTATTCTTTTCATCCTGTTTTGACTGCTGATATTCGCTTTTGGTCGCAGTGGCAACAACATACGTAGAAATAGAAAGCAGGAAATAAATGTTATAATCACCAGTACCAGTGCCACAGTTGTTGTAGGTGACATTATTAACGATCCATCCAACAACTGCATCATCATTCCCTCTTTGCAGCAAAATATTTCCTTCACTCCTTCCATATTTTATTTTATATTTGGTGTAGTGTGGTGCGGCTATAGTTTATTCTTGTTTTTTATTTCTCTTTTCTTTTATTCGATTTCTCTTTTTTTTTTTTTTTTTTTTTTTTTGGAACAACCGTCAAACAAACGAACAAACAAATCGCTGAAGAGCAGTAAAACAATTAAAAAAAAAGAGAGAAATTCGTTTAAAAAAAATCTCTGGCAAGAGTTGCAATGTTATTTTGAATTTTTTGTTACGAGTGAATTTGCTGCGCCGGCTACAATTGGCATCAGTACCTGAATTTCCATTTAAGCTATCATCTTCGCCACTAGCTTCATCGCCATCACCATCACCATCAGCATCACCTCTGCTACAACGACGTCAGTTCGGAGGCAAAGAACCATTACGGCTGCGACCAT
This sequence comes from Sarcophaga caerulescens, assembly GCA_927399465.1. Classification (NCBI taxonomy): domain Eukaryota; kingdom Metazoa; phylum Arthropoda; class Insecta; order Diptera; family Sarcophagidae; genus Sarcophaga; species Sarcophaga caerulescens. The sequence goes on along the minus strand of OV656873.1, from coordinate 1,572,816 downwards.
CTGGTCGCTTAATCTGCAAATGCTTTAAAGTGTACAAATTTTCGCTTGAATGGTATTGGGATTCATACGAATGTTATCAGTATGAGAGTAAACTCTGTTGCAATTGGCTTGTCAGGTAAGTTTTAGATTGTAGCATTCGTTTACCCTCCCTATTTTTCATTCTTCCTTTCAATGTCTCTTTTTTTACGAAATTTATTTCATGTGCACAATGCACAATCACTTTTCCACTTTTTTGCCAGAATTTCTATTGGAAAACTTTTTACGAATAATTACACTATGCGACAAAATAAAGAAAATTAAATACACCCGGCTAATGACTTAGTGTAGATTGTGAGTTTTGTTGAGTTGATCTCAAAAATATTTTTTTTATATTTCTCGAACCCTCCAAACTTATTTTATTTGACAAAAACTGTTTTTTTAGACTTTACGCACAAATTTCAAGATTACTCAAACATTTCTGACTTGATTTCCAAAATTTAAATCTTGTTGGAAAGGGGAGAGATGGACCTTTAAAACGGTATACATATCTACTATTTGACTTAATATGCTATGAGTTTTGATGAGGTAAACTTGGAAAATGTGAATTTTTTTCATATTTTTTTAAGTTTGTCCGTTCATAGTAGCAAACTTTACTTAAAGAATATGAAATAAGTGATTACATTCTAAAAGTGCATTATCTTGTGAAGAGATTGACATTTCGTTTGATCAAATCGGACAAAAATTACCGGAGTTATTATATAAATAGTATAACAGTCGTATTATATTTTTTATATATGTCATCTCATCAAATGAACTTTTAGTTCCAAAAATTTCAGAATTTTTGATGGATCTTGATTGTTTATCACAAAATGTGTCAATTTAACGTTTGAGCGACCACCAGAAGTTGGCCAATGTTTGCGCAAAGAGAAATAATAATATTTGCTAAAAACACAAATATTAGCCGACTTCTGGAAGTGGTGCAAACGTGAAATTGACACATTTTGTGATAAACAATCAAGATCCATCAAAAATTCTGAAAATTTTTGAACTAAAAGTTCATTTGATGAGATGACATATATAAAAAATATTACTCGACTGTTAGACTCTTTAAATAATAACTACCGTAATTTTTGTCCGATTTGATCAAATGATTACACAATCTCTTCACAAGAGAACAGACTTTAAGAATATTATCACTTATCCTATATTTTTTTATTAAACTTTGCTACTAGGAATGGACAAACTTGAAAAAATATGAAAAAAATTCGAATTTTCCAAGTTTACCTCATCAAACTCATAGCATATTAAGTCGAATAATAGATATATGTATAGCGTTTTAAAGGTCCATCTCTCGCCTTTCCAACAAGATTTAAATTTTAGAAATCGGGTCAGAAATGTTTGAGTAATACAGAAATTTGCACTGGAAGTCTAAAAAAACAGTTTTTGTCAAATAAAAAAAATTTGGAGGGTTCGAGAAATATAAAAAAGGTATTTTTGAGTTCTCCTCAACTAACTGAACAACATGGACTATGTAGTTACTCGGGTGTATTTTCACTGTCGCACCGTGTTATTAAACAATTGTTTAAATGCGTTCAATTGCCAACAATTGAAAAAATTTTAAAACAGAAAATTACCGGGTAACGAAAGTAAGAATAGAATTATTCTGAATATGATGAAAATAGTATTCTCATGCATATCTCTCGTGTTAATTTATAGAATGAATGCAATCAATCAGAAAAGTCATTCATTTTTATTTAAATAGTTGAATGCGTATACAATTAGAAATTAATTCATTAATAAAAATAATAAATTCGAATAGAATTGAAATACATACGTAGATATTCATTGATAATTACATACATACATACATATGCATATGCATATGTATATGTATAATATGCAGTATTTTAAAAATTCCAAAATTTATACATTTTAAATAGCTTTCAACGATTTTTCTCTTTTTATAGTTGCTTTTGCACTTAATATTACATTGATGCTGCGTACCGTCGCAGGTGACGACTGGTCTCTGTCATGTGCCTCAAACTGTACCTGCAAATGGACGAACGGTAAGAAGTCCGCCATCTGCAGTTCGCTGCAACTGACTGCAATACCCACAACGTTGAGTACGGAATTGCAAGTGTTGGTTTTGAACGATAATCATATACCCTATTTGAATCGGGAAGAGTTTGCCAATCTGGAACTGTTGAATTTACAAAGAATTTATTTGAAAAAGTCAGAGGTGCAATATGTTCAGAAGGAGGCATTTAAAGATTTGAAAATTTTGGTGGAAATCGATTTATCGGATAATAGAATAGAAATGTTGGACAAGGACACATTCATGGGTAATGACCGTCTAAGAATCTTGTATTTGAATGGCAATCCGCTTAAGAAACTTGTGGCCTATCAGTTTCCAGTTTTGCCACATTTGCGTACACTGGACTTGCACGACTGTCTGCTGTCGTATATAGATCCCATGGCATTTGCCAATCTAAATATGCTTGAGTTTTTGTATTTGAAGAATAATTTGCTGGAAAGTTTAAGTGAGTATGTCTTCCAGCATATGGCCAGTTTAAAGACGCTGGTACTGGACGAAAATCCCTGGCAATGTAATTGTAAACTACGAAAGTTTCGCACTTGGTATGTCAACAGCAAATTGAATAGCGAAAGTCTTTTGTGTAAAGGACCACCCCAGCACAAAGAGAAGGCATGGGACAGTGTAGATGAAGAGCAGTTCGGTTGTGCTCCCAAGGTAGAGATATTCAATAACGAAGATGTTCAAAATATTGAAATTGGCAGTAATGCGACCTTTAGCTGTTTAATCTATGGCGATCCCTTGCCAGAAATTTATTGGGAACTGAATGGTAAAATCCTGGACAGTGAAAACGTCATGTTTGAGACTGAAAATATTGCATCGGACAAGCTGTGGAGCAACTTGACTGTTTTCAATATGACCAGTTTAGATGCTGGCACTTACGTGTGTTCAGGAACAAATGTCGTGGGTGTGGGTGCTCAAAACATAAGCATTTATTTAACAGAGATTGTGCAGCATGTGCTTGTTAAAACTCCGGAAACTTTTTGGTACTTTGGCTTAATAATGGGAACTTTCGGCACAGTCTTCTTACTTATACTCATTTCTTTTATTGCCTGCTTATGCAAAAGAACAACCCGCCAAAGACGACATCCCAGTAAAACCGGCGTCAAACCGAGTGTGAGTTTCAATGATCAGGAGAAAAAATTATTGGACTTGAGCATAACAACCACAACCAATGATCGTGTAGACAGTTGCTTGGACAACAATCATAGTACGGCCACTGCCATGAGTAAAGCTGAATCAATAATGGGCTTTGAACCCATTGAAATACATGCAGCAGATAATCACAGATCCAGTGTGCACGGCCATCATACCCTTATAATGGGAGCACATCATCAGCTGGCGCATCAGCAGCAAATGCAACACAATCACTCACATATGGTGCCACCTACCAGCGCAGCCGGATCTCTAGTTGCCAATCACCCTCAACAGCTAATGGCCGTAAGTGACGGATCGTGTAGTGTAGTGGGTATACCAACATCAATGGCATCTGCTGTGACAGCAGATGCTCACAACAACCATATATCAGAAGAATTTCCTCTTAATGTGGGTGTATTTCCACCACCACCAGAGTTCTGCTCGAATATAGTAACGAATCCAACTTATGGCAATATATTCATTAGCGTTTCGGTAACACAGGATATGTTGGACGGCGCTGATATCAGCATGTATCCCGATCTGTTAAATATACCCAAAAGACTGCAGGACAATGGTGGCATGTCGTCTGTAGTTGTTACCCAAAGTGCAAACCATTCGAACCAAATTAATAGTCATGCTGCTGACACCATGTCGCCACCACCTGTAGTATCTCAACAGCAACAGCAACAGCAGCAGCAGCAACAACAACATCAGCCATTGACTGCTACGACAGTAGGCAATAATACTTCCGTAAATGTTAATACGTTTGCTACACTGCCACGTAATAATCAGAGAAGAGGCATTCTTAAAAAAGACTCTTCGTTGCAGCATCAGCAGCAGTCACAGCTACAACAACCCAATCTTTATACACACGATGAAATTGTCTCATACCACAATTTGGAAACGACTTACAGTCAAGGCTATCAGGAGCACCAAACCGAACTTGTAGGTTTACCACCTCCACCACCGCCACCTTCAGTGAAGTGCCACCATGGCCATCAATCAACAAATGCTACCTCTAAGCCTTGTCCAGGTTGCATGTCTTCAGCATTACAATCATCATCATCTGCCTGTACCAGCCCGCCAAAAGATGCCACTCCACTGCGACCTCTCTATAAAACACAAAACGGTTCGGCGTGTTTGAAATATGACAATATGGGTAGACGAATAACGGCTAGTGGAAATTCAACACTTTCCTTGCCCGACGAAGAACGTTTAGAAAGCGAAACCCTTTTCAACGAGGGCAATCCGCTAACAAAGACACCCGCCTCTAAAGTAGCCGCCAAACTACAAGACTGCCAGTCGTTATCGCCAACACCCACGCTATCAACGTCGGCGTCTACCCAAAATAAATCTGCAACTAAATCCATGGACACAGGTGGCGAATTTGTATCTCTCTAGTATTACGGGACCCAAGTGTAAATAGTAAAAAAAAAAAAAGAAAAAATTAAAACAAAACAAAAAACAAGAAACTTTAAAAATCCAAACAATGTAGAAAAAGAAAAGAAAATAGCGTGAAAGAGAGCTTTGCAATTTAATACCGTTAGGCATATGAATATATTATTAGTTTGTATTTTAATTACATTTGCACTAACACAAATGCATATGCATCAGAGATCAGCAATGAATCGTTTTTTTGCGCTACTCATAAGTACTCATGAAATTTTGAATATAAATGAGTCAACGATATTGAAATTTAACTATGTACTCTGATTCATTTGTAATCTTCACACTACTCACGTTGATTTATAACTACAGATTGCAATCAGTATGCGTACAATGTTGACATCAAACTCATACCATTCGAAATATGTTTGATGCATAAGCAAGCCTACTCGAGTGACTCGAGTTATTCATCAAAAATTACAGTCTTAGTTGTTTCTGCGTTTACAAAAAAAGAAAAGAGACATGTAAGCAAAAAAGACAGAGCAGCAAGCAGAGCAAACACACAACCTTTTAGTGAGTATATTAGTGTTCGTACGCGAATCGTACTTATTTTGTGATTCGTGTATATGTTGAGTCTAAATCAACAACATCATACGTGTTGTTAAGTATGAATATGATGAATAGTTCAAACTTTGGATATGAGTAGAGGTTCCATGATATTAAAAGAATTATGAATGCGTGCGTATAAGTCTCAGAAATTATGAGTATGATTTGATTCTAGTCTTGTTTTTAAATACTCATTGCTGATCTCTGATATGACATATACATTTATATTTACATCATTTACATTTACAAATACTAGTTAACACTTTAATACCATTGCCATACATATACATATTCACATCGTCATACATATAGTATAGTACATAGTGAATGTTTTATAAATTCATCAATTCATACATTTACACACTATTTCGTATTTAAATTAAAGAAAAAAAAGAAAGGATCAGAAATTTAATAACAGCCTATTGAACTTTTTAAATTAAAATAAAATAAACTCTCTTATGGAATAATTTATAAGAGAAAACAATCAAAAAACAAAAAAAAAAAAAATAAACAAGAAAGGATATAGAAAAGATATAAAATTTACAGTACTGTTCATAATTTTAGCATAATGATATATTATTGTATGATAGAAAAGAATGTGAAATTAAATCCATAAAAAGGTTTTGCCCAATTTATCACTTTGTTTTGTTTTGATTTCAGGTTATACTGTAAATATTATTTTTTATCCCTTGTCGGTCAAGAAATTGTAAATTTAAAAAAATAAAAAAAAAATTTAAACATAAGAAACTTTATTGGAAAATTGATTCCAAAATCTTAAATTATTATTGAACCAAAAAAAAAAAAAAAAAAAAATAAGAAAAATATTAAATTGAAACAGAATTGTAATTAGTCTGTAATGGTTGCTTCCAGTTATATCAGTATTGTATTGTAATATGTCTTCTGTTTCTTTTCAAATACAAAAATTTCTAAAAAAAAAACAAACAACTTAAATCATTAGACTTTGTAATAAATATACTAAAAAAGAAACAAAACATGATGTAAATATTTAAAAGTAAATAATTACGACATAAATAATTTAGAATTAAAAAAAAAATTAATTTCAACTGAAAAAAAAAATCAAATCAAATCAAATGATGGTACATATTTGCAAATCAAATTATTTTAAAACAAAAATGTTTTTTATTTTTTTTTTTTTTTTTTGGTTTTTTTCTCAATTTCAATTTTATTGTTATAAAATTTAAATTAAGTAAATATTAGTAATAGTTAGTGCCAGCCAGTAAGTCATACCGTCTTTAAATTTTTGTTAAACGTAGAAAACAAATCAAAAACATCAAAAAATCAAAAAAAAAAAACGAAAAGAAAAGAAAAATTAAAAATATGATCATTTTTAGTACAAATCAAATTCAATTGGTGTTATAAATAAATAAATAATTAAGTAAATAAATAAATAAATTATTTATTATTAAATGAAAATCATTTTTTAATTAGACCTATCCTTTTCTATTGTATGTATTACAAATTACTTTGTAAATAAACCAAAAAAACAAAAAAGAAAATTAAAATTAAAATTCATGAATTTTTCTTCTAGAATCACAATAAATAGATGAGCTTATTATATAAAAGACAAAAGAAAACAAGTTTATAAGAAAATTTAAATACATACGTATGATTTTTTTTTTTTTATTTAAAACAATACATTACTAATATATTTATGAAACCAAAATACAAAAAAAAAAAAAAAAAAAACGGAAACTATGCTTAACAAACTCTGAAATTCTTTAAAATTGACTGATTAAAATTTGTAGTGAAAAAACCAAAAATAAATATGTTTACTTACAATTAATTTATTTTGTATTCAGCTTTACATTCTCAATTATTTCATTACTAAGTTCTGCTTATGATTTGACATCCTAACATGTTTTAAAATTCAGTCCATAACAACCTTACACACGATATTTGACGAATAAAGTAAGATGCAACGTTTTAACAAATATTTTGAAAGTGTTTGAATCAATTAAGTTTAATAAACACTAAGTACTATTTCACATTTTTCTTCTCCCATAAATGTTTTATATCAACATTGTGGTGAATAGTGTAGTAAATTTTTAATTACCTTAAGAATATCAAATAAATTTTACTGAGAAAAAGTTTCACTTTCACTTTATAGGTCAGGAAGTGAGAGTAGAAAAAGTCTTGTCACCGCTTACATGATTTCAAGTAAAATACTGATTTGAATGTAAAACTGAAATAATGAAAATAAAATAAAAAACAATTTATTTTTGAATATTAAAAACATTCCTAATATCTGGGACTTGAAATCGCCGTAGTCTAGTAGGTAGTGTGTTGGCTTATTGGACGTGAGGCCACGGTTCAAATCCTGCAACAAAACGAAATATTAAAAAAATATTTCTTCGGCGACTTCCTCTCAACAGATTCCTGGCAAAAACTCTGTCGTTCGGAGTCGACTTTAAACTATAGGTAACGCCACTCATGCATAAAATTAACCCACACAACAAAAGTGGTGTGAGAAACTAGGTCCATAATATTGTCGGAAGGATTGTAATGACCAATTATGTATGTATGTATTTGTAGAAAGTCAAAAGTTTTCATACTTTAAGAAAAAATGTGACTATATTCAGTTGAAGATTGCAAAATATTTTTGCCAATATTAGATTTAAAAAGTTATTCAATATACACCAGCATTAGAATCTGAACTAAAACAGTAAGCAATTTATACATTATTTTGGTTCAAGTTGGTTTTCTTCTAATGATTTTTAAAAATATTTGAATGCAAAATATTTACCCCATGCTTCCATTCCATTTAAACAACTGTTTGTATCCACCAGAAGGGTTTCTGCATCTATGCCATGAATGTATTACTTTCGCTTTTACCACAAACATTTCAAAATGAATTTCATCTATGTTTTTACCCTGCAAAAAAAAAACAAAAACTATTTGTTTAGTTGTGTGTTTAGCTTTAACAGAAAAAACTTAAATATTTGGCATTTCCTCTTTACTACAGTGTTAATAAAAACTGAATTGAAATATTTCATCGATTTTTTTTTACTTTATTTGCGACTTTTTTTCTTAATTTTCTTTTAAAATGACATGAATTTAAAATTCGATTGTAAAATATCTTTAAATGCAATCAATATTCCCCTTTAATTAGCATCATCATATCCTTATAAGCTATTGGTAAAGAAAAATAATTTTTAGTTTTTAAAACCAAACCAATCCAGTCGTGCTATAGCCATTAGGTTTTTGAAAAAAAAATATTTAAAATCAATAATAATAATAATTGTTATTAAAATCCAAAAAAAAAATATAAAATAAACAAAATCAAAAATTCAAAATAATCAAATTTAAATACATAAATGCATACATACAAGCATACATACATACATACACAAAAATAAAAAAAATGAAATTAAAATTTTTATTCGATTATTTTTTAGCAACAGAAATATAAAGAAAAAAAAAATATAATTCCATCACACAACGCAAAAAAAAAAATGAAAAGAAAACAAAAGAAATTTCTTCAAAATCGTAAACAAAACAAATTTTTTTAATTTTAAAACAGAAAATTAGATTTTATTTTAAAATACATACATACATACATACATACTTACATATGTAGTATAATAATAATAACTAAGTAAGTAAGTACGTATTTAGTAGTAAGTAGATTTTAAGTATACAAATATAATAATAAACTTAATAAATATATACATACATACATACATACATATTATTATTATAATTATTATTATTATTATTATTATAAAAATAAAACAGAAAAAATATTACAAAATAGGAAAATCCTTAAAATTAAATGAAAAATAAAAGAAATTTGAAAAAAAAAAATGAATACAAAAACAAAAAAATCCATTTAAAAATTTAAATCAACATTCGTCTTCTTCTTTCTAATGTGATTACTTTTATTCATAAAGGCATTTCGTAAGTATACGCTGAACACTAGAACACAAGCAGTAATCAGCAATGAATCGTTTTTTCGCTACTCATAAGCACTCATGAAATTTTGAATATAAATGAATCAACAATATTGAAATTTAACTATGTAGTCTGATTCATTCATACTCACTACAACGTTGATTTATGTAAGTAGTGGTTGCAATGAGTATGCGTACAACGTTGACATTAAACTTATACCATTCGAAATATGTTTGATTCATAAGCCTACTCAGTCGAGTGATTCGAATTATTCATCAAAATTTACTGGCTTAGTTGTTGTTGTTTTTTTTTTTTTTTTTTTTTTTTATGAAACCAGCACTCAGGGGATGGCCCTTACTCATGCAGTGCATTGTGCAGGTTTTTTAGGAAAGGGGGAAGATGCGAACGGCAAGGAAACGAGTTGCTGCTAGGTGCCTATAAAATGGCCAGTGCTATACCTTCACCATTAGACAGTCTACAGGCAATCGTCCCCAAGAAGCCCGCAGTTTCTCACACCACTTATGTTGTGTGTGTTAATTTTATACATAATTGGCGGGACCTACAATTTAAAGTCGACTCCGAACGACAGATTTTTTGAGAAACTGAGAAGAAATCGCCGAAAAAATACTTTTCGTATTTTTTTTTTTTTTGATGTCTGGACTGTTGTTAGGCATTTACAACAAAAGGAAAAAGACAGAGCAACAAGCAGAACATTTTAGTGTTAGTGAGTATTTTAGTGTTCGTACGCGATTCATACTTATTTTGTAATTCGTGATTATGTTGAGTTATGAAGAGTTGAAATCAGTAACGACATACGTGTTGTTAAGTATGAATATGATGAGTACTTCAAACTTTGATATTCAAAGTAGAGGTTCCATGATATTAAAATAAGTATGAATGCGTACAAGTATCAGAAATTATGAGCATGATTCGATTCTACTTCATATGCTTCCTTTAAAAGTACTCGAATAATGTTTTTTTTTTTTTTTGCAAATTTAATTTTAAAGTCACTTTCAAACGCCTCAATTGCATTTGGATTAAAAATTTTCTAATTTTTCTTTAATTTATTGTTTTTGTGTGTTTGTGTTTCTATTATTGTATTTTCGTTTTATGCATTTTATTGTTTATTATTACTGTTTCGTTTTTGTTTTCATGCATAAAAGAGTAAATTAAGTTTGAAATAATAACAATAAAAAGTGCCATTGAAAACCGCAATGGAACCAATATACAGCACTGCAGAAATAATAAATTTTATAAATACACTCATGCACATACGCATGTACATATGCACATACGTACATATGTATGATGCATACATGCACTACATACATACATTAAATCTGTCTATAAACTGTCGAAATATGTCGGATGTCGTTCTATTGTTCAATTCAAAATGCATTGAAAATGAAATGAAAATAAAATATTTCAGCATAAAAACAAGTCAAAAATCTGAATTGCCAAATGAAGAATGAATAACGTTTTTAAAATGGATGGTTGGATATGAGTATAATTTAAAATGTCTATTCGATAGATTTATTAATTTTTATTTATATATGCGGTGAAGAAGCATAGAAGTTTTACAATTTGTAAGTATAGTAAGTACACATACAGGACAATTACGATTATCGCTCACAACTGCTAACGGACAAGCGTCAACTCAAGTTATTCAATATGATATATTGGTTAATCGTTAATAGCATAATTATTAATTAGTAAAACGCGGCTAAATACAAATAATCGTATTTGTAAGACATACTCTCAATTGTCTCGGATAATTGAGATTTTATTGTACGTAATTGTCTGTGAAAAAATGGTTGAAAATTGGTTAACAACGTTGTCGGTTGTTACAAAAATAAAATTAATCTACAGATTAACTGCTAAAATAGGTAAAGTCAAGGAAAGGTTTTCTTTTTAAATTGGTAAATCATTTATTAGGCTTTTACATACATGCATACATACATAATTGGTCATTACAACCCTTTAGTTAGAATTACGACCTAGTTTCTCACACCACTCATGTTGTGTGTGTTAATTTTATACATGATTGGCGGGACCTACAGTTTAAAGTCGACTCTGAACGACAGATTTTTGAGAGACTTTTCATGGCAATTTTGTATTTACTCTCGGAATTTTTGCCAGTAATCTACTGAGAGGAAGTCGCCGAAGATATATTTTTTCATATTTCGTTTTGTTTGAGATGTCTGATCTGGGGTTTGAACCCTGGCCTCACGTCTAATAAGCCAACACACTACCTACAAGAATACGGAGAATATAGCAAATATAGAGAAAACAAGGGCTTTTTCTTCTTTTTATAAATATTTTGTATACTCGAGTATTTTAGTACCATTTTGCTATTAATAAAAGTACCCAGGAATGTTTTAAGTCAGTTAAAAAAAAGACATTTTTTTTTGTTTAGACTGTAATATTGTTTGACTGATAAAGATTTCCTAAAATGCCTCAGTGTTTTAAGTAGCATTTTTTTATTATTTTTGTTTTTATGCTTAGTTAGTTTATTCGTAACTTTTTCTGTATCTCAGTATACATACTTTTTCCTTGGGTATTACTTACAAGTAAGCCTAATTGAATAGTAGAAAGGCGAAACTGTTGCTGTAATGTTGCAGATTGGGTCACGTAAATTATCTTCGCCTAAAACAAAATTGCAATTAAATCCTAATGCCGATAATACAACCGCACGCCATAATTGAATTCACTATTCACGATGATCACAAACCATTTCATGCACACACACACACTGTTGCTGTTACAGATTATGCTTGGTTTACCACTATGTGTGCATAATATACATACATACATACATATGTACGTGCATATGTATGTATGTATGTAAGTATTGTAATACTTTCAACACTCTTAAATTTTTAAAGTAATTCGTTGAGTGGCTCTCCAAAATGGAATTCATTCACTCACTCACTCACTCACAATATCCTTTTTGCGTTAATAAATAACGGTTTTTATCCTAATAAATATATAAACAGAATTACTTACGCCCATATATTCTTATTTCGCATTCTTTATTTGTACTCTTTCTTTTTTGTTGCCCAATTTTAGTACCTACAAAAGTGTGTAGGAGAGTACTTTCTTCTCACATAGAAAACTAAAATGTTATGAAACATGTACTCACTCTATCCTTATACTTACTAGAGTATATATAGGAATATAACACGAATGAAAATAGAAAAAATAAAATAAAAATAAAATAAATTTCTTTCGTTGTTGTTGTTGCTGTTGCATTTATTTAAGAGCTAAATATAGAAAAGAAAGAAAATTAAAATAAAAAATAAAATACAAAAACAAGAACGGCAAAAATTGGAAAAATGGAGCGAAAAGAAAAGCATCAAAATCAAGTCAGTTCTGGTAGAAAATCCAACTTTTTAATAGTCAACACGTAAAAACACGTACAGATTTTATTACGCCCCACAACAGAATAAATGCGAAAAAGGAGTCCATAATCGAAAGCTTATTGCAATACGTGATAGAGTTTTCCTCCCAATTCATTCCTTTTGCTTGGCTTTGCTTTTGTTCCAATTCATTTAGAAGACTTTTCTTTTCAATAAACTCAAACAGATATGCGCCACTATTGGGCTGTTAAGAAAGAAGCTCAGCAACAGGAGCAACAGCTCGAACAAATCATACGAAAAAAAGAACACAATAAAAAATAAGGAATAGCAGTGTATGAATGGATGAATGAATGAATGAGAGAAAATGTATGAATGAAGTACCACTTATTCAAACAATTTGGAAAAATCTAGTTTTTTTTTTCATAGTTTAGAAAATTGGAATTTCGATACTTGTGGTATAGTCATTATATAATAATATACTAATATATATACTAATATATATACACATACACACTTATAAATAAATATACATATTTTACTCTTACCATATTTTTGGCGTCAATATTCTTACATTTGAGCATTTGTGGGTGTGAAAAACTGCCGTAGCAATATTACAACGAATCACATTGTATATACGTACCGACTTTCGCCAATATGTTGAATTTTTGTTGAATTTCTAAAACGAAATACATATATTCGTATATGTATTGTTACGAAAATGGAAATGGTGTTATTAAAATAATAAGCAAAAGCTCCAAAAACAACACAATGGACTTGATCACACATAAAATGATAAACAAAAGCTCCAAAAACAAAACAATGCAGTTGTTCACGTGATCAACGAATGAGTAAACATATAGCAACAAAAACAACAGGCTTGTTTACAAGATCGATGAATAAACAAAAATATAGCAACAACGTTCGTGTATAAAAAAAATATAGCGGAAAGACAAATAAACAAAACAACAACAATTCTGCCTGGACAAAAGTAAACAAGATACACGAACAACAATGATGACGAGTTGTTAACATTTTTGGATTGTTCCCGAAGGTCGTCATCATCCTTCAAGGGCATTCATCACACTGTTGATCCAGTGATATAAAAGGCAAGATAAAGTGAGCAACGTTGATTCAGTTAGAATTCAGTCAGTCGTGTATGAAGACACGTGATTCTCGGAGATCGGGTTAAGTTAGTCATGTGACGACGTCGCGTTGAATTGAGTGAGAATTCAACCAGTGTGAAGATACGAGATCGAGTTATAATTCAGTCAGTCTTGTGTGCTGACAAGTTGCGTTTGAGAACACAGTTGTTAGTGTAGTGCTTACAATAACTAACAAATGTTGTTGTTGCTTACAAAAAAAAAGGTTGTAAGCAGAGAAATATCACGAATAAGCACATATTGTGAAAGTTATCATTGTATACGTGGAATAAGTTCGAACAGTGGCACAAAAGTTGTGCAGATAATAAAGAATTGATTGAAAAATAAACACAGATTTATTTTTATTTTATTTGCAATCTACGAACTCATATTTTTAACGTTTTTAAAACGTAGAAACGTAACAGTATTATAGATATTAGCAATGCTTTCGTAGAACTATTCGCGATTTCGAACACAACTTTTTGTTTTTGATATGCAGGCCAAACATCAAATGAGTTCTAAAGGATGTCCTTTAATAAAATTTTAAATTTCGTATCTAAAACAGAAGATGTAAAATATTAATACTATGTTCAGATATGCACTTTTATTGAGTCAATATTCGCTTAATTGAGTACAATATTTTAAGTGTTCAGGCATAATATACGCAGTTAAGCTTATTCAATATTCATTTGACAGCTGGTAAACAAAATCACTGGTTGTTTCAACAACATTATTTTACGATTTGCGAAAAGAAGTCGCTTTCCATGCAAACTTTACTCCTGGCTAAAAAACAAATAATTTAATTCGCAATTAATTTTTAATTTTTTTTTTTCAATAGAAATTCTAACATTTAAGAACTTAAAAATTTAAGAGGCTATCCGAATATAATATTGTGACGAAAATGAAAAATCAAGATACTGGTGTTTTGCTTTTACATCGCTTAACATTAAAATTATAAACAAAAGCTACAAAAACAAAACAATGCAGTAAACAAAAGTGTTTACAAATTATCTTACTGCTTAATATAACAACAAACGCCAGCATAAAAAATGGTAAACAAGAAAGCAAAATACAACAACAAACACTACAAGAATAAATGCAAACAAAATGTACAAATAACAATAATGAAACAATGATTTATTGAGATCTCGAGAAGAAGAAGCTTCGAACAAGAAAATTCATCAGACTGTTTACTCTGCCTTATAAAATGCAAGACAAAACAGGCGAGTGAGTTAGTGAAATTCAGTCTGTCTTGTGTGAAGGCGCGGTGTGTTTGAAGAGAGTAATTGTGGTTTGAAGATCTCCGTTACAAAGATCTGTCGAACAATTGTCTAGTAATTGTTATTGTTTATGCAAAGGGTGTAAACAGAGGAATAATAAAGAAAAGCAATTGTTGTTGTATACATAGACTTGTGAACAGCGGCTCACAGAATTGTGCGAATAATAAAGAATTTTAATTAAAACTAAACACAAATTTATTTTTATTTTATATGCAATCCACGAGCTCATATTTTAAATGTTTTTAAAAGGTAAAAACGTAACAATATTGAAAAATAAAAAAAACATCACCTTTATCTAGAATTATTTCAAAAAAAATTTTTTTTTTCGAACGTCCCCGGCCACACACTAACCCACCCTCACCCGACCGCGGAGGGCTCGTCCCCATTACGTAGGGACACGTACACACTACAGTCCGGACTGTAGCGGGTAAAGAAAAGTAATGGCAACGGGAACATAAAACAGCTACAGAACTTAATCACAAGCTGAATAAAGTAACATTAAACTACGTAAGACAAGAACGAAAATACATTTTTATATAATAATTTACAAATTAATGCTAGCATATAAGCTACGTTTAATAATACAAACATTAGAATTAAAATCAATAAAATCATAATATAAATTAAAGGAAAATTAGCTCCATAGTTCGTTCTATAGAAATCTAAAGAAAGAGGACGATAGTGCCGTGAAAATCTTGCTGGAATACTGAAATTCAGCTTAGAAAGAAAAAACTCAGAATCGATATCACCTTTAACCAGATTAAAAACAAAACAAACCCCTAAGACAGCCCTTCTACGTTCCAAAGTTGGAAGTTTCACCAAATCGGACAGTTTCCATAAAGTCTGTGAAACTGGCATTCTAAATAGTGGGCTTTCCAATGCTACCAGCGTACTACAAGTACCATTTGATTAAGCTGATGTGAGTTTGCGCGATCTAGAGGTTTTAAAAATATTTTCTTACTCATCTTATATTTCTGATTTTTTTTTTTATTATTTATAATCGAACTGTGACAATAGAAATCAACTGTTGCCTTAAGTGAAAACGTTAAAAAGATTATATTTTTTAAATCTGAAACGAATTTGTCCAACGTTTGTCAAGTTATCAATATTATAATTTGGCATTGAAACTCGCAAAATCTAATCATCATGTTAACTGCATTTCATAGCCATCGTAGTCTAGTAGGCTTGGGTTATTAGACGTAAGGCCACGATTCAAACCCCAGGTCAAACATCAACACGAAAATATTAAAAAATATTTCTTCGATGACTTCCTCTCAGCAGATTTCTGGCAAAAACTCTAAGGGCCATTATTACAACTTGCCGTTAACTAAAGGGAGGATTTTAACGGGCAGATAAATTGTTTTTCATTATTATGAGTACCCAATAAGATAGAAGTGATCGTTAAGCTAAAGGGAAGATCATCCTACCTTTAACATTTAAAGGTCACTTTATGTTTGAACTTGCCATATCATATACTATTTTCGATATGGCAACTTCAAATTTAAACAAAATGAGCATATACAACTAAAAAACGTAGTCCGCTGTTGCCACTGCGTTAAAAAAAAATTGTTTAATTGAGCAGTTTTATCGACTCCGCTCCGGCACTGCCATATTTTAATTTTATTTTATCTGTAAGTTGTAATAACGAAAATCAGTTAAAGGTAACTTTACAGTTCCCTTTAGCTAAAGGTACCTTTAACTAAACCCAAGTTTAAAGGCAAGTTGTAATAATGGCCCTAAGAGTAATAAAAATTGCCCTGAAAAAGTTTCTCAAAAAATCTGTCGTTCGGAGTCGACTTTAAACTATAACTTCCGCCACTCAGATATCAATTGACACACACACAACAGAATTGGTGTGAGAAACTAGGTCGTAATCCTGACTAAAGATTTGTAATGACCAATTATGTATGCATGTATATATGTATGTATGTATTCAAGCTAATAGTGTAACAAACGAAATAACAATCCCTTCCCATTTGAGTAGGTTTTATTAAAATGTGAAAAATAGAAAAAGAAAAAATCTTAAATGGAATCTGTTGCATTTACATTCTGTTTTCACACCGCATACCGAATGTTTTCACGTGACTATTTCCGTATGTTTGTAAGCAACATACCAAATTGAGCAAAATGTTGAAACAGGAACGTATGCACGTAGAATGACAATGGCAATACGTATCGACATAAGCCTCTCTATTTATTAGACAGTATATGTATGGATGGTATACATAGCATAGATGTGCTGTCATTATTTTGAACTACTCTTGTGTGTATGTGTTATTACAAATGCCGGATTATGACTACTTATTGGTAATTTTCTTTCTCCATTTTTTTTTTCTTTTTTGTGATTTGTTTTCTGTGATAGAATTGATAATGTTTCGATTTTTCGATTTTTATTTTTTTGCTTTTGTTGTTGTTTCCCCCCCTTTTGTCTTATTTTAATAATACAATTTATTTTCGTACCGGAAACAGGATATTGAAGATATTGACTAAGCAATATTGATATTATGACCTTTACGTTTACTCAAGTAATAATTTTATGTTCATACTACTACTACTACTACTAACAACTCCACAATTTAACAAATTTGTATGTGTATGTGTATATGGAGTGTATATGTATGTGTTTATTTATCTACATGTTAATAGCCTGCATGAAAACCATTTTTGTTGTATATTTGTTGAATGCTGTTTGCTGCTTATAAAAAGCAAACAAATATTATCTCCGTAAATATGTGCTTAGTACTCTTAATAAATATGTATGTATGTATGTACGTTGCAAACAAATAATACTGTATTGTACCAGAATAAAAAAGGAAATTTGAGTTAAAGCTGAATATTTATGTTAAAAAAAAATAAATAAATAAATAATTAAAAAGGAAAAAAAAATACAAACCAAAAGGTATCCTTTCCTTTCGTCTCTGCTCCAGTAACCCCAATTCCGCTGTCAGATAATCTGTGGACGTGCACCAGTAGACATAATTGTAAATTCAATACAAGTGTAATACAAGTGCAATTGTGTCTAAAATATTTTCACATATTGCTGCTTGTGTGCGTGTGTGTAAGCCTAGGATAAATGCGGATTTTTGCTATCCTCCAGCCAGGAAAGTTTCGTGGAAATGATATTGTCGAGCAACCTTCGAATGACAGTCATTATTATTGTCGTCTACAAAAAAAAATTCTAGCAACGGCTATTCGTGATGTTGACATTAAAAATGAATTAAGGCTACGTTTGTGCAAAAAGTAAAAATACAACCCCGAGTACATTCGTTAAACATTTTTTAAATCATTCATGCGTTTTATGTATTTTTAAAGGGTTCAGCGAAATTGTTATGGCAACGTCTTATACTACGTTCACACGACGCAATTATTCGTAATTCACGCTCTCATTCGTCATTCAACCCCCAGTTACGAACTGAATGACGTACTTCGCCATACAAAATTTTAGCTGCGAATGACACAAGCTGTACGGCATTCAGTTTGAATGGCCTTATGAATGACGAACAAATGACTGCCATCTCTAATTTGTATCGATTATTCATGTGCCAAAATCAGCTGTCAAAACAAAACAAAATAAAGAAAAACATTTTTGTGTTAACAAAATAAATTAAAAGAAATAAAAAATCTTATTATTTGTGAATTTTGTGCAAGTATTTAAAGAAATAGAACTTATAATGGATGAAAAAAAGAAAATTATAAAAAAAATTATAATGTCTCGAAGATTATTGGCTACATTAAAGATTGTAGAGGAGACAACATTGTGCACGGAGGCATTACTCGATCTCCAAAAGAAGCACTTGCAGCTTTTGAAACAACTGCAAGTTGCCAAATTATAAATTTAAAATTACCACCAAACAAATAAACAAAACGTAAGCAAGAAAAAACAAGAAGAAGAAATAAATAACATTCAAACTGAATGACGAATGTGTCGTGGAAACGGGTTAATTGGCAATTGTATTTCAGTGCCCGAATTAAGTAATTCAACTGTCCGTGTGAACATGGTATTACAAACTGATTTAAATAATTGGCAACGCATTGCATATTCAAAACAATCGGCAATGTACATATCGCTCCTTTATTGCAACATAGTCATATCTCAAAAAATTAAAAATTTGTAGTTACTTAAGCAAAACTGCTCTTTTAGACCTTCTGTACATGTTGAAAAAAAATCAGTTTTATATCCCAAGCTGAACCGAAGTTATAGCAAAAAGTGTTTGCGGCAATTATATCATAGGACTTATGTCTTGAAAACTTAAATCGCATTTTGCCAAGTTCAAGTTTTTTTGAGATATGACTATGTTGCAATAAAGGAGCGATATGTACTACGTTAGAAGATTTAATTGGTAACCTTATAAACTTTACATTTATGACAACTGCAACAACAAACTCATGACAAATTTATTGCAAGTCTGGACATGTGAACAACATTTAAAAATAATTTTTTTGACGTCAGTAACAAACAGATTTTTGAAAAATTGTTATACCTCGCTCTGAAACTCCGGCCCACATTCAGGGATGGATTCTTTAAAGACTATCTAAAACTTTGCAGTGTCTTATATACCCGAATGGAATGTAATTACTTGCCAAGTGGATGTTCCACTAATAAAAGCTTTTCACCTTTATTGTATGTGATCAAGATGTAGTAGGTATAATTGGTATTTGCAATCGGTCCTGTTCACAGAAGGGAATTTTTGCTCTCAAATGCAAATGAAATGATAGAATAGAAATTTTTAAACAAAAGTATTAAGGCTTATGGATCATTCCAGTAAAAAAAATATATATTACAGCGCGATTTCTTAAAAGCTTACTGGAAAAACAGAAAAAGAGCACTTCACAAGCTATTATTTATCTGGCAGAAGTCTAAAAACCATAAAACTGATTTTGGCAATTTGATCGATGAAGCCTATTAAAACCCTAACTTATACCGGGTGGAATGCTTAAATATATCAGAAAAGTTTTACTGACGTTACGTAGAGTAACAATTCTGATGGACAAGAACCATTGCAAAGCCATTTCACTATGCTTATTTACTTAATTGGCCGTTAATACCCCGATTAACGGATTTCGGCCTGCATTAACACATCCTTCCAGGCGCCTCTGCTTCTTGCACGCCTACGACAGATGGTCACACCAATCGATGACAGGCCTTCCTCGTCCTCTTCACCGATTTCCGCAGATCCCCTCATTAAATATCCGTCAGGCCGGATCATCCTTCTCCATTCGAACGACATGGCCGACCCAGCGCATTCGCTAGATGTTAATACGCTGAACAACGTTTATGTCGTTGAGGAGCTCATACAGTACACTGTTGGATCGGATGCGGAAAACATAGCATGGTCACACTAATCGATGACAGGGCTTCCTCGATTTGGTCCTTCCAAAGCAAACAAGGTCGTCCTCGTCGCCGATTTCCGCAGATCCCCGCATCAAATATCCGTCGCGCCGGAGCATCCTTCTTCATTCGAACGATATGGCCGAGCCAGCGCAGTCGCTGGATGTTAATATGCTGAACAACGTTTATGTAGTTGAGGAGCTCATACAGCTCACTGTTGGATCTTACGTAGGACTTTCTGCTCCATAAAGAAGCACGGGGAGGAGATGCATGTACACAAGGTAAAGTTTCTGACAGTGGTCAACGCGGCGATCCGTGCTCGCAGCCTCCTCGTGACCCCTCCTGGATGGCACATTAGCACCCGCTAGATGTTAACTAATGCTTGCAGCGCAGTCCAATCCCTGGAAGTTTGGTTGTGCTTAAGGCTTGGAACCCACCACGTAAAAATAAAATCCAATGAAAACCATTTCAATATGATGCTCTGTAAAATGGCTCATGGAAATTTACACACAACTTATTCTCAATTTATTTTCAAGTTTCAATCAATTTGAGCAGCAACTCTTTATGTTTCATACTGTATGTATTGTATGAACGTACAATTGAAAATGAAGTCTAGTATGAAGAATAGTAGGAATATATTTTCTTAAGATTAATGAACATTGGTTTCATATCTCCTCTAAGCGTAATCGAACGAATAATTTAATCATTCATCGTCTGCTGCAATCAATGAAAAACTCCCGAGTATTTGGTAAATAAATTTGACCATACCCTGTCGAGAGTTTCTAAATAAAATTTAATTTTGTCATCTTCTATGGAATCAAACAAGTTTGTAAGCAACAGTAGTAGTAATATGTAGTAGTACTGGTAGTAGTAGTAGTTGGTGTTGGTATTGTTGTTATTGTTATGGTAGAATAGTACGCTTTGAGTTTAGTTACACTAGCATATAAAGCCGTAGTTGTTCTAATACTGGTGGCAATAGAGATAGTAACGGTACTGGTGATGGTGGTGTTGGCAGTAGTAGTGGCAGTAGTAAGGCACTGATTAGAGCAAACAGATACATTTCCTTTTTCCGTTTTCAAATGGTTGCTGGATGTAATGGTAGTTGGATTTGCAGTTGTCGTTGTCGTTGTAGTTGCATAGCATACATGGCACTACATAATAACGATACTTTATGTGCATACATATGTGTTTGTGTATATGTACATATCTCCACTATCTGTACTATGACTGGGTCTGTGTGTGCGTCAAAGTTTGTCTGTCTCTCAGTCTGTCTGTCTGTATAGTTTGCAAGTACAACTGATATTTTTGCTGTTACGGATATTGTTGCTGCAGTTGTTGAACATGACAGACACAAAATAATTTGGCTCAGATGTTTGCAATATTTTTCCATCCTCCCCGAGTTTCTTGCTTTCGATGTGACACTGTGGCAGACAAACGTTTCAGCACTAATGCCTAAAAACTTATCAATTGTAATATTATTTAAATTAAAAATTCATTTCGAATCCAAGAGCCAAAAGCCTTTACATTTAAGCCAATTTATAAATTCTCTACTATTATTCTGTATTACTGCAACAATTTCATATTTTATGAATGAATTCTTGTGAATGCCTTATACATTTTGACCTCCACTGTATGTGGGTTAGCAGTTAGACGAGTAGCAAACGAATAATATCATCATAAATATTTGAATGAAACATTTTTATTATTTCTTATTGTTCCGAATGAAAATTTTACATACAATTTTGGTGTGTGGAAAAATTTAGATTTTCTATTTCTTTTAGCTTTTTGGTTTCTCATATCTTGTTCTTTATTCTTTACATACATACATATATACATTCGTATATATTTTGTCGTTTTCATCGTTTCTTTTATTATTTTTTCTTGACTTTCGTAAAAATCATAGATTTGTTCACATTTTCTGTATTTTATTAAGTGTTTGCCTTAATGGAAGAGAACATTCAAACAAGGAACAAAACCGCAATGCGTCATTTGTTGTATAAATGAAGTCTTGAAGTGTTTTTCTATTCTCCAAATTTTTGTTTTGTAATATTTTCGCTATTTTTTTTTTTATATGTTTGTTGTTCATTGAAAACTTTTCAACCATTGATAGAAGAGGGTATGTATTGCATATATGTACATATGTATGTTACTCGTATGTAACTCAACAGTTGACACATGTACTCTTAACTTGATGTTTTAATCAATAGCTCGGCAGATCTTTAATTAAAACACAAATCGGATGCAATCATTTGTAAAAGATTAAGCGGAAAATTGTTTTCCTATTTTTTTTTTATCATTTTTGATGATTGTTTTTTGGTTATTTCCTTGAAAAATATGACGTACGTACATATGTATTTTTCAATTATAACCGAAATTAAGTTTTTTTGCACATTTTGTTTGGAGGAAATCTTAACTACAATTTTATATAAAGGAACTTGTAATATGCAATATACAATTAATCGTTTTTTCGCTACTCATAAGCACTCATGAAATTTTAAATATAAGTGAGTCAACAATATTAAAATTTAACTACATACTCTAATTCGTATTCATTCTCACTACAACGTTGATTTATAAGTATAGGTTGCAATGAGTATGAGTACAATGTTGACATCAAACTCATACCATTCGAAATATGTTTGATTCATAAGCCTACTCATTTAGATTCATAACTTTAGAAAAATACTTAATAATTCTTATAAATGGTTTGAGTGATTCGAATCATTCATCAAAATTTACAGTCTTAATTGTTGTTGCATTTACAAAAAAAGAAAACAGACACATAAGCAAAAAAGACAAAGCAGCAGGCAGAGCAAACACACAACCTTCTAGTAAATATTTTAGTGTTCGTACGCGAGTCATACTTATTTTGTGCTTCGTGAGTTACGGAGAGTCGAAATCAACAACATCGTACGTGTTGTTAGGTATGAAAATGATGAGTACTTAAAACTTTGAATATGTGTAGAGAGAGGTTCCATAATATTAAAATAAGTATGAATGCGTATAAGCATCAGAAATTATGAGTATGATTCGATTATACTCATCTTTTTGATTACTCATTGCTGATTTCAGGTTTGAACAAAAAAATAAAAATGTTTTCCTTTTAAAATAACTCTCGCCTATTAGATCTGGCTTAAACACGCCTATTTTTTGTTTGCCTGTTATGGTAATTCTTTCAAAACGTAACTGAACGTTCATATGTGGGCACAAAAGAACAAAAGTATTAACTGTGATCGGTGACCAACACAGCTCTGAATTTGTATCAGTGATGATTGTAATCTCCTTAGTATAGAGGATAGTGGCGTGCTAGAAGGAAGTTTGGCACATATTGATAAAAAAAGAAATATTGAAAATATATTTCGTTCGGCGGCCACCCCTTTAGAAGTGAAAAATCCTTAAAATTAACTAAAAGGCCTCCAACTCTGTCATTCGGAATTGCCGTTAAAGTCATTGCCGCACTATGGATAAAGTTAATACAGACAACATGTGTTGTGTTAGCTGGGTAGGTTGGAGTAATAGTTTTGATACCAAAAGCTCACTTGAGCACGCATAGCGGCCCGTTGTGATGCCACAGGTGAACGCACTCCCTATACTGAGGGAGTCCAAGTTCCACCAAATCAGGGAAGAAGCGTAAGGGCTGCACATTATAAGCACGATTATCCTACGCTGGAAAACCATCCCGAAAGTTTGATAAACGAAGCTATATCCTTGATAAGCTGATAAGTATTGAACAGCCAAATTCCCACCATGCAAGAGATGGGCATTGACAAAGAAAATGGATAACAGTCTCCTCTTCCTCAGCGGATCTGCACCCACGGCGGAAGTCGTTATATGGAAACTGCATTCTTTCCGCGTGTCTTCCCATAATACAATGACCTGTAAGCATGACCACTGTGATTGAGATGACTTTACGACCAAGTCCGTGTAACTGGTTGGTGTGCCTTCTGTCCATTAAGGGCCAAGTGAGTCTAGCGGTGGAGCAGGACTCCTCATTGACTCAGGATGGGTAGGCGTCCCAAAAGAATTTTCGCGTAATGTCCAATTTGACCGAGGTAAGTGGTATACGCAAGTTGACTAAAGGGGATTCCGGAAGGAGTGCACCAGCCCTGGCGAGCTCGTTGGCCCTGCAGTTTCCAGGAATGCTAGTGACAAGTGAGACACTGAAGCGTTCAGAAAGGAGGTCGAGACAGCTGCGACATTCCCTAACTATACTGGAGTTATTTATAGCGCATGTGTTGTGTTAGACACTAGACCGTAAATCTGTGTAAAGGGTTGTATTGATGATTGGTATTGTAATTCTTTGAATTGAAAACAAAAGATGTTTTTCATCTTAACTTTAAGAAGAGATGTGACTTTATGTCGCCGTTACCTGGCGCTTTGATGCATGATTTTAAAACAACTCTAAAAAAATAATATTGTCAATCGGTATTTAATTTTATTCTCTAATAATTGCAATCATTAGCACATTTTTGTTTATTTCTACTCCGTTTGCCAACAAATATTTTACGAAATGAGTCCCTGTTGTGGTTCTCATTTACAAATCCGAATACATACTTGGCTACTCTGACAGTGTTTTTGTAAATTTATATGCGTTTTATTAAAAAGTTTTTAATTAAACGAAAATAACTGTTTGTGACTTTGTGACGTTGTAACGGTATAACGAACGGTATGTGAGATGCGATGAATCTTTAAGTGTGTTTGTTTATGTTGTAATCATAAAAGAAACCTTAACCCTTTTATTACAATCTAAAGACAAAATTCTATACTGGTGTGGATGGTCGAAAAAGGATACTTTAATTGAAACTAATTGCAGCTTGGCGTTCTCGTTGTTTCATAAGATTCTTTATGACTGAATTACCACAAGTGCTGATGACTTGAAAAACAAACAGCAACAGTAGCATTAACACAAATAAATAAAACGGAAAAAAAGGAAGGTATTCAAGCCAAAAGATGGTCGAGACAAATATAAAAACAACAACGATCAGAGCGGATAAAAATAAAACGAAATTAAAATGAAATGAAAAAGAATAAAAATATTAAGTTTCTACACAGATTGTAGACAAAATGGAAAGAAGATAAAGAAAATGAACAAAACAAAAAAAAACAAAAAAGAATAGGAAAGGAAAGAAAAAAGTCCCAAAGATAAATGATTTCATTTTCAGTTGTGGCAATACGAGAATGAAGATAAACAGCAAGAGGTGGCCAAAAGGAAAAGCCACCAAACGGAAAAAAGCAACTAATAAAAATTAAAATGAATAAGTAATTAAAAATAAAAATAAAACAAAAAAAACAAAATAAAAATTAAGTAGAAAAGTATTCGAAAACAGCACAAACAACAACACACAACAACAGCAATAGCAATAGCAACAGCAGCAACAAAATAAATAATGAGGTTGAAAAGGAATAAAAACGCAATAACAATAAAAACGAATGGAAAAAATATTGTCAACACTTACTACCAGAGGTGTTAAGTTAACGGAAAATATTGTAAAACCTTTTGCTACCCAGCACCCGTCACCCGTTTGCGGTTGAATGCGAAATGTGAAACGAAAGAAACCATCATTTCAATAAATGTAATCGTTTGCCGCCAACGACTAAAAGGATTATAATACTGAATACAAGAGATTGTTGTTGTTGTTTTATGGGTTTAAAAATAATTTATTAACAATTGGATTTATGGCATCATATGGCTCGGAACCTTTGATTTTATTTCGCAATGTTTTATGTTTTATAAGTCATCTGTTGTAACACAATAAGGGAATAGTCATTACTTGAGATATTAATATTTATTTATTATTCACATAGATAGATTAGAAATTAATATTTAAGATTTGCTTTTTATGGCATTTATAGATTTATCTACTCTAAAATCTACAACTCTAACTTTCTTACAAGTTTGACAAATTTGCAAAAAACTGGTTTTCTGCCTGTACATCAGAGATCAGCAATGTCTCGTTTTTTCGCTACCCATAAGCACTCATGAAAGTTTGAATATAAATGAGTCAACAATATTGAAATTTAACTACTCGTGATTCATTCATTCTCACTACAACTTTGATTTATAAGTACGGATTGCAATGAGTATGCGTACAATGTTGACATCAAACTCAACCATTGGAAATATGTTTGATTCATAAGACTACTCATTTAGATTTATAACTTTAGAAAAATACTTATAACACTTATAAATGATTCGTGTGAGTGACTCGAATCGTTCATCAAAATTTACAGTCTTAGTTGTTGTTGTCGAAGTCGCCGTAGTCTAGTAGGTAGTGTGTTGGCTTATTAGAAGTAAAGCCAGGGTTCGAGCCCCAGGCCAGACATCAAAACAAAATACAAAAAGTATTTCTTCGGGGATTTCCTCTCAGCAGATTGATAATTAAGAAATTGACCTCGAGCTAGAATATTTTATTGATTGGGTTCGGAGTCGACTTTAAACTGTAGGTCTCGCCACTTATGTATAAAATTAACACACACAACATAAGTGGTGTGAGAAACTAGGTCAATAATCCTGACTGAAGGGTTGTAATGACCAATTATGTATGTAGTTGTTGTTACATTTACAACAAAAGAAAAACGACACATAAACAAAAAAGGAGAGAGAACAGCAAGCAGAGCAAACACACTATCAGTGATCAGAAATGAGTATTCGAAACGATGAGTAGATTCGAGTCATACTCAAAATTTCTGATACTTATACGCATTCATACTTATTTTAATATCATACTCATACTACTCATATTCAAAGTTTGAAATATTCATCGTACTCATACTTAACAATACGCATGATATTGTTGATTTCGACTTTCCATGACTCAACATATACACGAAGCACAAAATAAGTGTGATTCGCGTACGAACACCACAATACTCACTAGGTGCCTTGTACTTATACGAACAATATAAAAAGTTTGGAGCTAACTGGTAAAATGTACATATATGTATGTATGCAGATGATATATCTATGTATGTATATTCTATCCATATAAATATGTATGAGTATGCAGTTAAACCATATATGTATAGAGCGTGATGCGGCTCTTATAGTCGAATATATGCGAATAAATAAATTTTTTCTTAAGCCAGGTAAAACTAAATTGATTCGTTTTAGACCACATGCGCGTTTTAACTCAAATTTCAGTGTACATATTGATGGCAAAGAAATCGAATAAGTATCCTCAATTAAATATTTAGGACTACATTTACAATCTAATCTTGCGTGGTATCAACATATAAAACACCTTAAGTCGAAAATTTGGATTACTAATTAATTTTGGATATTGCTATTGGATTACTATATAAATTTAAATACAAATTTGATCAACCCATAAAGTTACTGATTTAATGCAAAGCCACATTAACTACTTAGCTTCAACTTTTGCATACAAAAAAAGCGTTGAAGTCAGTTCTCTACAACGACTACAGAATAGAGCATTAAAGGCTGTTGCAAACCTGCCAATGAGATATTCAACAAAATCTTTGTAAATTCTACCAATATGTGGTGTTAACAAGTTACAAATACTTTTGTATGTACTCGTATACAAATGCAGCCACAATATAGGCCACCATACAATACGTTTCGCTCAAGGTCAAAATCCCTATAATACTCGAAATAGTCGACAATTGAGAGTAGCCTTTTGCCGTACAGAGACAACAAAACAACGAATTGAGTACTCTGGCAGTAAAGAGTTTAACAATTTACCGCAATTTATAAAATCCTGTTCTACACTTTCGAATTTTGAAAAGATTATTAAAAGAATTTTTAAAATCAAATATCGAAAATACAGTAGGACCTTGATTATCCGTGATTCGATTATCCGGGAACATCAATTATCCGGGATGGAAAAAGAAAACTTTTTGCATCGACTTAATTTTATTTTGGATCGACTTAAAATTTTCTGCATCGTTTAACCGTGACTACCTCTATTATCCGTGATTATAAGCAAAAATTTTTTTCTATTATTTTGGACAAACAAGCGAAAAAGGGGAATTCCCTCTTTAGTACATGAAATCTTTATATACTGTTCACTGTTTTCTGACAAAATAATTTTTTTTTTTATACTTTTGAAACATGTATGTATATAAAATCCTTGAATTATTTAGTTTTTATATAAATATGTACATATTCATTTATTAACTAATAAAAATATCTATTAAAAAACTAGCCAAAATTGGTACTCAATTAACCGGGAAAATCGGTTATTCGGAATGCTTCCGGTCCCGACCATCACGAATAATCAAGGTCCTACTGTATAATATAAACTACAGCTTATGTTATAAATAATTTAATTTTCAAGTAAATGTTTATATGTCTTTGTTTTCATTTTATTCTCAATATAATTTATTTATTAATATTTTTTATTTTTTTTTTTTATTATTGTTAACTTTATTATGCTATTTTTTGATTACTACGAGTATATATTTATTAATTTGAATTAAATGTTGCCAACTAGCCTCTACAATGCCTATTGGCGCTGAGACATTATTAGATTTTGTATATATTTTTAATTGAATTGAATGCAATAGAAATAAAAAAATAAAATAAAAAAAAATTCAAACTTTGAATATGTGTAGAGAGAGGTTCCATGATAATAAATCAGAAAGTATCAGAAATTATGAGTATGATTTGATTCTAGTCATCTTTTTGAATACTCATTGCTGATCTCTGCTGTACATGTATTTATGTACCGAGTTATCCATTTCGTGGTTTCAAAAGTAAACCTAAATAAAACACATATAAAATATTTTTTTCATGATATTACTTTTTTTATAGTAAAGTTTGAACGTTGACATTATGTGTGAAACACTACATCATTTAAATGACCTCCACGCGAAGTGTTGCAAGCATTGATTCTTTTGAAGTAATTTTCGACCACTTTTTGACACATATTAGGCGGTATCTCAGCCATAACTTGACGAATGTTGGTTTTTAAGTGCTCAAGAGTTGAAGGTTTATCTGCATAAACACGGTCTTTCGCGTAGCCCCACAAAAAAAGTGTAATGGTGTCAAATCGCATGATCCTGGTGGCCAGTTGATATCGCCACGACGAGAAATTACGCGGCCAGGAAATGTCTCTTGCAATAAAGCCATATTCACTCGAGTTGTGTGGCATGTGGCACCGTCTTGTTGAAACCACATATTCTCCAAGTCGTATTCTTCAATAGCAGCCAAAAAAAAGTCGGTTATCATATGACCATAACCCTCCGAATTGACGGTGACAGTCGTTCCATCGTCGTTTTCGAAGAAGTAAGGTTCAATCACACCTTCGTACCAAAGAGCGCACCAAACAGTGACTTTTTCTGGATGTAATGGCCTCTCTGCAATTACTTGAGGATTCTCAGAACCCCAAATACGACAATTTTGTTTATTAACATACCCACCGAGTGTTAAATGTGCTTCATCGCTGAAGATAATTTTGTTCGATACGTGGCTGTGGCAGAATCACCATTTTTGTAGTAGGTTTTGATAATTTTTATGCGTTGTGTGATAGTTATGCGATCCATTTTCGTCAATGTCAGACTTTCAACTGAAAAGAAAAAAATTGGTTTCACAACTTAGTTTGACAGATGTCGAATTCCAGTCCCATACTTTTGAAACCACGAAATGGATAGCCCTTTATATTTGGTCCATAAATGTAACTTTATTAAGATTGCCTTGATATTTGAATGTACATATGTATCTATCAATGCCGAAAATACTTGTAAATGTTTAAGCATTGTAATCATAATTGCATTGTAAAAAGAGAAAATCGAATAATTCTTATCAAATATTCCTAAAAATTCCAATTATGATGACAATTGGTAAAACTAAGATCACTTGAAATGTTATTCGCTAAATAAATTCTAGAATTTAAATAGATTTTTCAATCTCTTATGTTTGTGGATAAATAAATTCTTTATAATACCTGATCTGAAATTCAATTTTTTGTTTGTTTTTATCTTGCAACGTATTCAAAACCATCATCACTACAGTAGCAACGTCTGAGTGCGACGGAGTTGAGAGAAAACCAAGTGCTAGATGTGGAAACTGTTGCAAATTGCGATTGTATCACTTATTTACACGATGTGGAATTTTATAATTACTTTGTTTTTTTTTTTTTTTTTTTTGTATTTAGCGTTTCCGGGTGTTTTTTTCTTTCAACCTTTTATACTCAATATACTTAAGCTTCTTGGGCACCTTTTTAAAATTGTAAAATTCTTTCAATCAGTCATAGAATTGTATGAGAATTGAACGAAAAAGCTGTTTCTCTATGCCACCATCTCACCATCTGTTATTGCTCGGCTAATTTTTAAGTGTCTATTAAAAATGAACAAAAAGAGTTCTGCTGCTACAGCTACTGCTGCTGTTGCTGCTGGAGTGCTGCTAAAAGTGGCCAATAATTTTTGCCACTCAAGAGGCAAAAAAAGAAAAAGAATTCACACAATTTCTGCTTAACGCTTAAAAGAATAAGGAAAACAAATTAAGAGACCAAAAGAAAAACAAAAATTGGAAATTGTTTGTCAAAATTATAAATTATGTTGCTGTTCTAAGTGCACTTACAAACAAATCTTTGTTTATTTCTATGAATGTATCTCTCTCTCTCTCTTTTGGCTCTTTTTGGCCTTTATTTGTTGTATTACAGAATAAAAAAGACAACAACAACAACTACAACGCTAACAAATTTTATACAATTTGAACGAAATATTTACACTCTCTGTCCTAAACCAAAACTCATGTTTTAATAAGAAATCCCATTGGATCTCCTTTAGTCCGGACAAATAAATGAAAATGCGAAAAACGAAAACGAAAACGGAAAGCGAATGAAAAAAGAATATTTAGTTGGGGCTCAACACTTGAATTGTTTATTATAACCATTGTTGCCATTAAGGATTCTATTGTTTCCCCATATAAAAGAAATAAATGTGCCAATTGAATTTTTTTTTTCTAAAGGATAAGAGGGCCAATGATTGACATAATCGATGATTTATTTCATTTTATTAGACGATATGAAACGAGTGAGTATCCTCACGTTGTTTCTTTATCTCATAATAACGTTGAATAATATTTGTTTGTAAGTGAAGTTGGTAGTCATTAAATATTTATTTGTGAATTGCGAACGTGTTAAATCATAAATATTTTATAAGGTATAGCAAACAAAAGAAATTAAATAAATTTTTAAACTCAACATTAACTATGAAATAAATTTTATTACAATTAATAACAAATATTAAAGCTTAAAGTCTCTGTTTTTATCATAAATTAAAACATTTTGGTCACAGTAGTCTAATAGGTAGTGCGTTTACTTAGTAGACGTTTACTTAGTAGACGTAAGGCCACGATTCAAACCCCAGGTCAGACATTAGAAACAAAAATATTGTTACGAAAATGTAAAATCTAGATACTGGTGTTTTGCTTTTACATTCTTTAACATTAAAATTATAAACAAAAGCTACAAAAACAAAAACAATGAACTTGTTTACAAATTATCGCACTGCGTAATATAACAACAAACACCAACGTAAAAATGGTAAACAAGAAAACAAAAATACAACAACAAACACTACAAGAATAAATGTAAACAAAATACACAAGCAACAATAATGAAACAAAGATGTTTACATTGATAGAGATCTTGAAAAGGCAAAGCCACGAACATCGTCTTCAATAACGTTCACCAGATCGCTTACTCTGCCATATAAAAGGCAAGGCAAAGCAGACAAGTGAGTTAGTGAAGCTCAGTCAGTCTTTTGTGAAGACCCGAATTGTGCTAAGAATAAAGAATTTTAATTAAAACTAAACAGAAATTTATTTTTATTTTATTTGGAATCTACGTTTATAGAAGGTAATTACGTAAAAATATGAAAATATAAGTGGTGTGGGAAACTATGTAGTAATCCTAACTGAAGGGTTGTAATCAGTGGTGTTGTGCTAATTTTTTTTTTATTTTTACCGGAACGCGTATTTATGTATAATTATATAGACAGGGCCGATCCTGGGTAGGCGGCAGCTCTGTGCGGTCTCATGTCCCAAATTTAACAACGGGGGTGAATCCCGTCATCGCGGATATTCCCGTCATTTGACCCACAGTTAAAAACCATGATTTAACGATAAAAAGGCGGAAATATTCGCTCTTCATTTTTGTATGGAAAAAATAAGTGATTCTCTTGGTAGCAACAGTTAAATTTAAATTCGGCCGAAAAGTTAAAAAAATAGTTTTAAATACTCAAATTCTTAAGTAGTAATTAGTTCGGGTGCGGGTCGAGTTCCGGTTCAACAGAAAAAAATGTTCCGGACTCCGGTTCATGGTTCGGAAAAACAAGCCGGTTCGTTCCGGTTTTTATTCCGGTTCGGGTTTGGTTCAAACCCTTGTTTATAAAAATAAATATAAAAATTCGTCAAAAATTTGGAAAAAAAACAGCAATTATATTTAATTCTTTTTTTCAAAACGTCATCCAATTCTCGTTATCAGAAATCATTTTTAGTTCCGGAACGCGCTCCTGTCCAAAAAGGAAGTACCGGAATGACGTTCCGGAGCGTTCCGGCTCGACAACTCCACTGGTTGTAATGACTAACCATGTCTATGATTATGTATGTGCCAGCCATTAAATTGAAGCAACAATGACACAGAAATAGTTTTCCAATGAAACTAGTGTTATTGATATTAAATGTATGCGTCTATAATTTGGAATTATTTGAAATCCATACTATCGTTGTAATAGTGATTCAATAGAGTCTGTGCAGAAGCAGTTTTTATTATTCTGTTTACGTGGCCTAGAATGGGATTACGGCAATGGGTTTCCATCATATGAGGCTAGATTAGATTTGGTGAAACTTCCAACTTTGGAACGTAGAAGGGCTGTTTTAGGGGTTTGTTTTGTTTTTAATCTGGTTAAAGGTGATATCGATTCTGAGTTTTTGCTTTCTAACCTGAATTTCAGTATTCCAGCAAGATTTTCACGGCACTATCGTCCTCTTTCTTTAGATTTTTATAGAACGAACTATGGATGTAATTTTCCTTTTCGTAGATTATGTAATGATTTTAATTTATATTGTGATTTTATTGATTTTAATTGTAGTGTTTGCAATATTAAACGCATCTTATATGCTAGCATTAATTTGTAAATTATTATATAAAAATGTATTTTCGTTCTTGTCTTACGTAGTTTATTGTTACTTTATTCAGCCTGTGATTAAGTTCTGTAGCTGTTTTATGTTCTCGTTGCCATTACTTTTCCTTTACCCGCTACAGTCCGGACTGTAGTGTGTACGTGTCCCTACGTAATGGGGTCGAGCCCTCCGCGGTCGGGTGAGGGTGGGTTAGTGTGTGGCTGGGGACGTTCGGAAAAAAAAATAATTATATTTTATTTCGCGTCATTTTCTTTCGACTAATTCAAGTTTTCATTGTACAAACTTTGCAATTTTGATTAATTAATCCACTTCACTCAATTACCAACAGTAGAGCACACAGCATTAAGGAAAAAAAAAAACTTCAAACTTCAAAATTGTTAATTTTAAAACAGTTGATGCATGCATAAGTAAATTATACGTATGTATGTTTTCTTATGAATGCATTATGCATTGCATTAAATAGTAAAAATATCAACAACTTAACTGATTAGGAATAATTAATAATTTTAAATCAAAATGCATTTCAAAACGTATTTGTATAGTAAAGTTTATGTTTGAGAGCATAGGGCGGCGTGCTAGTATAAAACAAACACAACTCCTATGATGTATTAATTATGCAAATAGTTTGGAGAATTCAAATAATGTGTACCTCTGTTGTGTTGCTAATATTATGTGAAATTATTTTAATTCTATTATTACACTTGCCGAATAAACATACGTAAATAGTTGGGAATTGTAAATTGTTTATAATATGGGGATAATGGGCACAATGTGATTGCAATTTTTTATTTTAT
Organism: Sarcophaga caerulescens; assembly: GCA_927399465.1. NCBI lineage: Eukaryota > Metazoa > Arthropoda > Insecta > Diptera > Sarcophagidae > Sarcophaga > Sarcophaga caerulescens. Next base: position 1,538,695 of record OV656873.1, on the reverse strand, counting down.
TTTTTATTTATTTAAAAAGCATCTATGGATCAAAATCCTTACAGACTATTTACATTTACAAATTATTAATTAGAATATACATTTTCAAGTGTTCAAAGAAAGTATAATATTACGTTTTATGATATTAACATTCAACGAGTAATCAATATAAGTTTAAAAATAATTAAAGTTTCTACATAATCTCCTTAATGGATCATTGTTAGCATAATTAGTTTGATGAAATTTAAGTTGAAGGGTTACGAAATTTCTTGTTGGTCTAGAAGGAACATTGAAGCAGATATTTCCCAGTAGAAATTCCGAACAAATAGAGCCATTCAATAAATTTATCAGAAAGCTTATATTCAGTACCAAGCGTCTACTTTCCAACGTAGGTAGTTTAATTAAAGCAAGTCGAGAAGAAGAAGATTGTAGGTTCACATTTGGATTCCACGTCGAGTTTCCCAAACAAAATAAAAGAAACTGCTTTTGAACAGATTCTATATTGTTTTTCTGATAGGAAGTAGAGGGATCCCAAATAACCGATCCATACTCTAAAATAGGCCTTACCAAGGCAGTATACAATCGAGTAGTTATTTTACGATCAGTAAACTCCTTAGCCCAACGTTTTATGAAAGCAAGCACCCCACGGGCTTTATTAATCATCATAGTTATATGTTTATTAAAGTTTAATTTGCTATCGAGGAGAACTCCTAAGTCAAGGAACTCAGTAACTATTTCCAGCTGAAATCCGCCTAATGAAAAATGACCTTCTGTAATCAAGTTTCTCGAGAATCGCATATGTTTACATTTCTTTAAATTAAGATACATTAGATTAATATTACACCAATCGTAAAACATATTCAAATCATGTTGTAGCTTCTTTCTCTCGTGAATACTATTATAGCTCAGGAAAATTTTCAAGTCATCCGCATACATTAAAATATTACAGAATTTTATTACACATGGTACATCATTAATAAAAAGGGAAAATAATATAGGACCCAAATGGCTTCCTTGTGGGACTCCGGAACTTACGACGATGTGTTTAGATGTTACATTGTTAAAAACTACGCACTGCTTCCTTCCAGTTAAATATGACCTTAACCAATTCAAAGTAACAGTTGTAAATCCCAACAGATGAAGTTTCAGTAAAAGCAAGTTGTGATTTACTTTATCGAAAGCCTTACTGAAGCCGGTATAAATTACATCAGTTAATTGTTTATTATTAAAACCATTATTTATGATTGTAGTTAGTTGCAAGAGATTTGTGGTCGTTGAGTAACCTCTCCTAAAACCATGTTGATGACAGGATATTAAAGATGATAATTGATTAATAATATTATCCGTTATGCATTTTTCAAAAAGCTTTGGTATTGCGCTAAGTTTAGCAATACCTCTATAATTAATTATATGTGCTTTATTACCAGACTTGAAAAGCGGAATTATGTAGGAATCTTTCCATAATTGTGGAAAATAACCAAGTTTTATTGATCTATTAAATAAGATCTCCAATGGCAAAGCGAGAGCATTTGCACAATATTTCAATACACAGTTTGGTATACCATCAGGTCCACTATTAAAAGAAAGTTTAACTCCACCTATAGCCGATAGAATCTGCGTTGTGGAGATCGGAGGAAATTGAATTGACTGGCTTTCCTTAATTGTATAAGGATAGGAGTTACCGTCGTATTCAATATCAGAATATGTAGTTGAAAAAAAGTCAGCAAATAAATCACTTATTTCCTTATTATTATCAGATTCATAATTTAAATATTTCATGACATTAGGGTAACCAGTTACTTTTCTCTTAGAGTTGACGAAATTATAAAAAGATTTGGGGTCTGATTTAAGATTATTCTTCACGGAATTTATATAGTTTTTGTAAAGAAGTGAGTTCGTTGAATTATAAACTGTACGTGAGGCAACATATTTAGCATAATCAAAAGCTGACCCAGACCTTTTATATCTTTTGAAGCATTTGCTTTTAATGTTCTTAAGGTTTGACAATTGTTTAGAGCCCCATGGATGACCAGTTTTATGAGAAATTTTCATTTTAGGGATACATTCATCCATCAATGACCAAATTGTTTTATAAAACACATGTACTAATGAATCCATAGATGAAGAATTTGCTGCAGTATTGCATAATAACTGCATCCAGTTCGTATTATATAACAGATGGTTTAGTTCTTCATAATTTGCCTTCTTAAAACGAAAAGCTTTTTTATTCTGGGTGAAAATTTCTGAGCGGGAGCGTGGAATATTTATTTGGCAATACTGTTGCAAGTATATATGTATGTATATATCAAGTGTAAAAAAAAGAAACCAAAAAAAATTTGCAAACATACATCGCACAGCTGAGAAAAATAAGAGAAAACGATGTGGCACAGAAGCGACAATCCAAATGCTCAACAGTGGTTAATAGTGAAATGGAAACCATGAATACGAATGAGGAGCCAAAATTATAGCATTACAGGGTAATTATAAGCATTAATACTGCTAAAATTGAAGTTTATTGTCTGCATTAAAAAGACGAACCAGCACCAGTAGTCAGAGAATTTACAAACTTTTATACGTTTGCCTGGCTGTGTAGGCTTATTTATACATATAAATGTGTGTATGTATGTATGTACGTATGTATGTAATGCATATTTAAGCAAAATGAAGCCGATGTTTATTTTTCTTATTCTTTTTCATTCATTTTTATTTCATTCCGTTGTATTTCATTTTCCGTGTGGTATCTATGTATGTATGTATGCCTGGACCTTACAATAAATGGATAATTTCAAATTTATATGAAAATAAATTATTTTCGGGTTCGGCAAATACAAAAAGATGTTCACCATTTGGCCAGATTACCCAACCTGGATTAATTTAATTATTTTCAAAATAATCCTGAATTTCAAGACTATCAACAAGAAGCAAAAAGAAAAGTAAAAAAAAAAATCAAATAAAAATAAACTGTAAAACGAAATATACAAAAAGTAATAAACATTCGTTTTAACAGGATTTAAATGTCTACACCGTTAATTACAAATTTGTCTTGGTGGTAATATTTCTTATTTTTAATTTGCGTTAAAAAGTTATAATTTGCTTAAGGGTATAAATAACTAGATTCCTCCTCCCTCTATCTAACGATTTAAAATTTTTAGCACCTTCTTACCGCCGTTATTCATTATCTGCAGCTGGCTTTAGAAATCCTGTCCAATGGTGATGGGGTATAAAATATGTATGTATGTACATATGTATGTGTGCCATTATTTATTTGATTTAATATCAGCATTAAATGTTTCATAATTTATTCTGTTTTTATTATTATTTTTAGTTTGGTTTGAAATTGTTTCATTGTGGCCAGAAAATAATATTGAAGATTTCTTCAATGAAATGTTTAAGAAGTTAAGATCGAACTGCTGAAAGCAACACACCAAATTATTTATTATTTTAAGGTGAATATTTAACAGAAGCTGTTTTCGATAGCCGTCCAAAATAAATAATACCTGTTCATATTGTTATGAAAATGAAAAATCTAGATACTAGTGTTTTGCTTTTATATCGCTTAACATTAAAATTATAAACAAGAGCTACACAACAAAATAATGCAAGTAAACAAACCCGCTTACAAATTATCTTACTGCTTAATATAACAACAAACACCAGCATAAAAAAATGGTAAACAAGTAAACAAAAATACACAAACAACGCTACAAGAGTAAATGTAAACAACGATGTTTACATTTATAGAGATTTCGAGAAGGCGAAGCCACGAACATTCGCCTTCAAGAACATTAATCAGACTGTTTACTCTGCCATACGAAAGGCAAGGCAAAGCAGGCGAATGAGTCAGTGAAGTTCAGTCAGTCTTGTGTGAAGACGCGATGTGTTTGAAGAGAGTAATCGTGGTTGGAAGATTTCCATTACAGAGATCTGTCGAATAATTGTCTAGTAATAGTCATTGTTTATGCAAAGGGCGTAAACAGAGGAATAACAAAGAAAAGCAATTGTTGTTGTTTACATAATGTTGTGAACAGTGGCACAAAGAATTGTAGGAATAATAAAGAATTTTAATTAAAACTAAACACAAATTTATTTTTATTTTATTTGCAATCTACGAGCTCATATTTTAAACGTTTTTAAAAGTTAAAAACGTAACAATATAATGGGATAAAGTGTTATCTGAAGGCTTGATAAAAATATTGACAAAGTCAGTTGTCATAATTCACTTTGCACTGATTTTGGTACTCTCTCATGTAAAGGTTCCGCCAAATAACTTTTTTTTTTTGGAAATGCTTTTAAAAAAACTACTGAATATTTTCTTAAATTTCCTTTTTTTTATTTACAATCCTTTATGTACAATAATTCCGGTTAATAATGAAAAATAATTTCATTCAAATGGCTGCCTCGGCTGGCCATGCAGTAGCCTACACGATCGGTCCAATTTTTAAGTACATTATTTGTGTGCAGCTGTATTTCACCAATGGCTTAGCGAATATTGTCCTTTAAAGCGTCAATTGTCTCTGGCTTGTCGACGTAACACTTATCTTTGACGGCACCCCACAAATAATAGTCCAACGGTGGCAAATCACAGCTCCGAGGTGGCCAAACGACATCAGCTCTGCGGCTGATAATACGATCTTCAAAAACAGTGCGCAAATCATCGAGTGTAGCTTCGGCTGTGTAGCACACAGCGCCGTCCTGTTGAAACCAAATGTTGCCAATATCCTCCTCTTCAATTTTTGTGAACAAAAATTCGTTCAAATGTTCAATTGTTGAGAACGACGGTGAATTGATGTTGATGGCGCTTCACGCACACTTTCTGCCACAGCAACAGTATTCTCGGGTGTACGCACTGTTTTTGGCTTTTCACGCTTTGGTTTCTCGATGAAGATGCCAGTTTCTTTCACTTTTTTCACAAGATAACGAACATACGGAGCTGACGGTGCTTCTCTTCTTCCAAAATTCGTACGCAATTTTCGCACACATTCTGCAACATTACCATGATTTTCAAAGTAATGTCGCAATATTTGCCAGCGTTGTTCAAGCGTATACACAACCATATTCGTTCAGCGTAAGGATAAAACTAATTATCTGTCAAATCAGACATGAGCTAAGTGTTACCATTCACAAAATAAACACTAGTTGAAAAAAAAAAACGTTAGATGGCGGACCCGATATAATCCCGGATTTTGTCGAGATCAATTAAAGGAAATTGTATCTCTGCGAAGATTTATGAGTGATATTGCAAATAGTTAATCGCGTCATATACTTAGTTACTCCTTCAATATATTTCAATTATATAATCACACCCACAATAATCTTATTAACTCTTGCTGGGCTTTTATTTCAAATTTCTGGTTTGGTCAATTCCATTTTGTAGGGCACTTAGCAATGTTAGACTCGTGTTTCAAGAATTTTTAAAATATTTTCGTTTGTGTTTTTTCTATGGAGCATTGACATTTCACAATTGCTGGCTTATTCGAATATTTCAAATACTTTGAAAACAAAACAACAAAAAAGAAAGAAACATACGGCCAAAGAGTATTAAATAACGAAGAACACAAGTTATGAACTGAAACACAAAAACAGATGGCGTTTATATCTTGAACGGGTTATTGTTTTATTTGTACATTATTTGGATCCGCCATCAAATGTGATGGTGATGGTATGGAAGAAAGAAGGAAATAAAATGAAATGAAGATGAGAATAATAATGATCTGATGTGAGAGGAATAGAGAAATTCGAAGCTTGTTAGAATTTTGTATTTTTAATGGCGAGTTGAAAACAATCCTTTTAATTTCATAAAAGCGTGCATCAGCCAAACGTTCTAAAAATATATTTTCGGTATTAAACAAATGACGAGAATGAAGATGATGAAAACCAAAAAAAAAAAAACAAAACAAAACAAAACAAGAAAACAAAAATGAACAAGAAAGAACAAGAAAAGAATGTCACGTAATTGCAATTTAGTTAATTTAACGCATTTGATGACTTAAAACTCTTTAGAATGAAAAACATGTTATTTTCATTTCAAAATACGAGTATGTATGTATGTATGTACGTTTGTATGTACCTATATCAGTGTGTGTATATTTGTTCTCTCTACAGGACGGACAGATGTACGAATGTACGACATTAAAAAGTATTTCAAGCGAAAGAAAGTATTTTAAAATTTATGACAAGTCAAGAACACTTGCACGCACAGAATACAAAAAACTACAAAGAAAGCAAAAAAAAAAACAAAAAAAAGCAAAAACTTTGTTGACACTATTTAGCCTATGTTCCTTTACAGTTATATTATAAGAAAAAAAAATAAAAAACAACCACAACAACAACTGTAATAATATTGTTGCAGAAGAAAATTGCCCAAATGTGTGAGAAGAAGAGGCCCGGGGTCAAATATGTTTTCACTACTGATGAAGTGAAATTTCTGTACGTATGTACATATGTAGGCGTATGTGTATGTATGTGTACAGAAAGAAATCGCCAAACCAAATTCCCACACAAGCATACATACCATATGTCTGTCAAAACAGGGCTTTCGCTTAGTAGACAGAATGACAATAAAGAGGAAAATACTCTCTCACCATTTGTATGTATGTATGTATGTGTGAAAATGAAATGAATTAAAGAAAAGCAGCAAAAATAATGCATACGAGTGAGAGCATTTATTGCGGCTACAAAGTAAATCCTTAAACTAGGGCTTATAATGTTTTTCTGTTTATTTTTTTGGTTTTATATTCACATTACTAAACATCTTTTCTATTTTTTGAGTTTTCTATTCTTGATTTCTTTTTTTTTTTTTTTTGTTCTGTAACCAAAGAGTATTAAAATCTTGCTAGACACGTTTGCAATACCACATGCTTATTTGCAAACGAATTTTTTATTTTTCAAATGAGAAATTCTGAAGCAATTCAGAAGCACTGTTAAGGAATTAAACAAATCAAATGTATGAGCACTGCATAAACATTGTCCGAAAGGATGACTTAGATTTTAAATTAATAATTGAAAAACAACTAACAATGGTTTGATCATAGTGTTTAAATCGTGACAAGAAGGTGAATATAATTTTAGTTGCGTTATTCTTTTTTTTTTTGGTAAAACCAGCACTCAGGGGATGGCCCCTACTCATGCAGTGCATTGTGCAGGTTTTTTTTAGGAAAATGGGTTATAGGAAGGTGGAAGAGAGGGAGTAGTGTTTGTGGACATCTCAAGATGCGAACGGCAAGGAAACGATTTGCTGATAGGTGACTATAAAATGGCCAGTGCTATACCTTCACCATTCGGCAGTCTACAACAATCGTCCCCAAGAAGCCCGCATCCTTCAGTCCTAGCTTCTCACACTACTCATGTTGTGTGTGTTAATTTTATACATGAGTGACGGGACCTACAGTTTAAAGTCGACTCCGAAAGACAAATTTTATTGAGAAGCTTTTCATGGCAATTTTATTTACTCTTAGAGTTTTTGCCAGAAATCTGCTGAGAGGAAGTCGCCGAAGAAATATTTTCGTTTTGATGTCTGACCTGGGATTCGAACTCGGGCCTTCAGTCTAATAAGCCAACACACTACCTACTAGACCACGGCGACTTCATTCATTCATTCACATTCATTTAGAACTGTTTGAATTTTATTCAATTACTATTCAAATAAAAAAGCCATTAACATTATTGATAGGACAGGATGTTGTATAGTTCCACAACAATTGCCAGCATATTCACGGTTTTAAAGTATCACCTAAAATGATCAATCACTTTATTTATTTATTTAATGTCAATAGATACAATATATCCTTACTGACTATATGCAACAAATACAATACAGATTTACATTAATTCGACAAGAAGAATATTAACAATTCAAAAATATATTTAGGGTTTTCTTTAAAACTTCTTTACACTCCGAAAAATCCACTACTTGGTAGCATTCATTAAAGATTTTACAGGGTCGTCTAAAGGAATCATTATTTTCATAGTCAGATCTGTAGTAATTCAGTGATAGCAGTTTAAAATTGCGAGTAGGTCGCACAGGAACATTGAATTTCAAACGACTGAGCAGGAACTCTGAATCAACATCACCTCGTATTAATCCCAGAATAAAAAGAGTACTCATCATGGAACGACGACTTTTAAGGGTTGGCAGCTTAATCAAGGCTAGTCTACTCCGATATGGCGGTAATTCATAGGAGTTCCAACCAAGACCTCGTAAACAGAAAATTAAAAACTGTTTTTGCACTGACTCAATGCTATTTATATGAACTGCATAACAAGGGTCCCATATGATAGAGCCATACTCCAGGATAGGCCGGACAAGAGATATAAATAACATTTTAGTTAAATAAGGATCAACAAATTCCTTAGACCAGCGTTTCATATAACCAAGTATGCCATAAGCTTTATTCCGAAAGTTGAGTCTGTGATCCAATAGAATACCAAGGTCCAAAATAGTTTTAACTTTATCCAACACAGCATTATCAATGCAGTAGAAGGTATCAATCTTTGAGTGTCTAAAAAATGTCATGTGGTTACACTTTTTAATATTTAATTCCAACAAATTCAATTTGCACCACTTATAAAAATTGCAAAAGTCAGTACTAAGTAGATCAAATCCATAAACATTGTTAAGAATGTTAACGTCGTCAGCATACACCAGTACCTTGGAATGCAAAACAACTGAGGGAAGGTCATTAATAAACAAAGTGAATAAGATTGGTCCCAAATGACTGCCCTGAGGTACACCAGACTGCACTTTAATAATTTTAGATGTAACATTTCTAAATTTGACTTGTTGAGTTCTTTGTGACAGATACGAAGTTAACCATTTTACAGCAGAATCACTAAGGCCCATAAGTGATAATTTGTGCAATAAAAGCTTATGATTCACTTTATCAAATGCTTTACTGAAATCAGTATATATCACATCAGTCTGCATTTTATTTGAAAATCCTTCATTGACAATTGTAGTGAGTTCCAAGATATTAGTTGTTGATGATCGAGATTTACGAAAGCCGTGTTGACATGACGATAGCAGAGGCGACATTTGATGGTATAGGAGATCAGTTATCATTTTCTCAAGAAGTTTAGGAATTTAGAATTACCCTTCATTGAAAATTGAGCACAACACTGTGAGGTAAATGTAAACAAAATACACAAACAACAATAATGAAACAACGATGTTTATCCACGGACATTTGCCTTCAAGAACATTCATCTGACTGTTTACTCTGTCATATAAAAGGCAAGGCAAAGCAGGCGATTGAGTTCGTAAAAGTTCAGTCAGTCTTGCGTGAAGACGCCAGGTATTTAAAGAGAGGAAGCGTGGTTTGAAGATTCCCGTTACAAAGCTCTGTCGAACAATTGTCTAGTAATTGTTAATGCAAAGGGTATAAATAGAGGAATAACAAAGAAAAGCAATTGTTGTTGTTTCCATAAAGTTGTGATAAAATTTTTTATTTTTATTTTATTTGCAATCTACAAGCTCATATTTTAAACGTTTTTAAAAGGTAAACACGTAACGATATGATATTCAAGTATTTTGTATACTTGAGATTCAAAAACTGATAAGTTTTATGCTATTTTGTTGCAAAAACAGACCATGTTCTTCTATTGCCTCTCCTATAGAACTAATAAATTCCAATGTATTGCATTTCTAATGAATTAAAACATTCAAACAATATTTTTTCATATTAAAGCCATATCGAGAACTTGACTTCTTTGAAAAGAGACCTTCTGAGACCTAGCAGAATGCAATTGCAGAATTACAAATCCTTTATATACATACATAAAATATAATTTCCCTTTTAAAAATGTTTCAGAAAACCTACATATGTATATATTACTAGTACAGTAGACGCTCGTAAATTAGAACCACTTTGTTCCTGGGGTGATTCTAATTTTCGAGAAGTTCTAATTTCCAAAGGTTTTTTTTTTTATTAGATATTTTATTAGATATTTTAATTTTATTTATATAAAGCGAGCATAAAACATACTATTTCATTGAAATATATTACAGCTAATTTAAGAAAAAATACACACATACATATGTATATGTGTCTAAAGTTGAAAGAGTTGTTAGATTATTTAAATTTCTTAGTGCTCAGTGAGTCAAATTTCAAAATTAGTAATCTTTTATCATATAATGAGGAATTTTTGTTTGCTTTTTTGGCTTTATTAAATTTGTCATGACAATATCATTGCGCAGGGCTAAAAGATTGCTCATGTACTTTGTAGAAAACAATTCACTAGTTCTACACCAATTTATTAAATTATTTACGCGCTTTTTAAAGTTGGAAAATTATCCATCACTTGTTCGAAAATTATCATTATTATTGGGATATTCTTGTTGAAAAATCTGTTTAGCTTTTTCTTTCAGTATTGCTCCAGTCATTGTAGATTTTCTTTCACGTTGATTCAGAAACCATTCATAGAGCCGACTTTCCATTTTGGGATATTCACAACTGTATAAAGATTTGTTCGTTGCTTCCTTATAGGTGTTGGTAACTGCTTTTAATATAGCTGATCTATTTGATTTGATATAGCTGATGGCAGATTTTGTTACGTTAAAATCAAGAGCTAAACGCTTTCCCTGAACGCCTTTGTCGATCTTTTCCAATATCTTTAGCTTCGTTTCTAAAGACAGAGAATCCTTTTTACGTTTATTTGGCATTTTATGTAAAAAAAACAACACTTTATAAAAACACTTTTCAAGTTTCACTGCGCAAATGTAACTAACCGTTTTAAATTTCACACACTAATGAACAAAGTGCAAAGAAAATAAAAATTACATAAATATTATGGGATTCCCCTTTTTTTACTATGTTAAAGCCAAATAAAAACTATAGAGACAATTTTTAAGTGTTAAAAGCTAACAAAAAAATAAAAACGTTCAATAATTAGAACCGACAGTTCTAATTTCAGAGCATGTAATGTATTAAAAACGTTGGTTCTAATTTCCGAAGGATTCGAATTTCAGCAAGTTCTAATTTACGAGCGTCTACTGTATAATAATAATAATATAAAAAAACAAAATTATTTAACCCCATAGCATGACTTGATTTTAATGCTATTAAAACACCATAACTTTGGTGTACAGTTCGTTGGGTTAAAAATGAAAACCATAATTAAAAGCATTAACATTTAAAATGGCAATAAATTAATAAAAAAATTTCAAAGTCAAAAACTACATTTAAATTGGTTTTATACTCCCGACATTAAAATGAACACATTAATGAACACATATGTACATACATACATTACAAGCCACAAGCCGCAAAGACGTAAATTAATATCGCATTACAATTTCAACAGCAATGAATTGTTGTTGTAATAATTTTTCTGAACGAATCTTTTCCAAAGTTAAAGATTTAAAGAAAACAAAAATTCAAATAGCAACGTAGTGAATACTATATTGATTTAATAATATTTACTTTACGATTTGCTGTGTATACATACATATGTACATACATACCTTCAACAATTAATTTATCCATTCTAATGCACTCGAGGTTTCTTTACACGTTATTGTATTAAACTGAACATTTACTAAACAAATAATTAAACAATGTTTAAAATTTCCATTAATTGCTTACACACACACAAAGAGAATATGAATTAATATTAATCATACGCCCATGTTACAATATACACTCGTATGGTCCAAAAAATAAGTACACCTGCTTATTTGTGGTTTATGTTTGATTTTAATTACTTTAACGGAAAGTAAGCATGGAATTTCGTTTTTATTTAAACAACTTTAATATGGTAATGCATTTAAAAGTAAATACAAAATTGGGGCTTCTCCGTTGTTTTCATTGTGAGTTGGTTTTGTTCTGGTACTTGGTCAAATCAAGACAATACATTGCTCAATTCTTTAATCTTTTCGCAGTCAGCTCTAGTTTGCTTGGAAAGGCTAGTTTATCTTTTTTATTTATAACAAAATATATAATAAAAAAATCAGCCATGGGTCGAAAAAGTCATTGTTCTGCGGAGGAGAGAGAAATTGTTTCAAGACCAAGAGAAAGTGGCCTTAAGTCTTCGTTCTACAACAGAAACTATGAATCGGTCACTATTTTTTGTACAAAATGCTTTAAAGCCTAAAAAGCCCGACGAAACTCAAGGAAGACCCAAAAAAAGCCTCAAAAACAACAGATATCCGTATTGTAACACTTGCGAAGAAGGACCCGTTTGTGAAATTGGAAATGTAATTTCATCGCGAACGGTTCGTCGTAGACTACAAGGAGCACATTTACCAGGACGGATAGCCTGGTTATTCCAATTGATCCGGAGTATATGGTGAAAAAAAATGGCGAAACATTTTGTGAAGCGTGACCGGAATGTTCGACGCCTTAAGAGTAAGGAATTCCATGTAATCTTTAAAAAGAAGACCGTCAAGCACGGGAGTGGCAATAATATAGTCTGGGATTGTTTCTCGTGGTATTATGGTGTCGTTCCGATACATCGAATTACCGAAACTATGACCAGATTAGGTAGTGTGTTGGCTTATTAGACGTAAAGCCAGGGTTCGAGCCCCAGGCCAGACATCAAAACAAAATACAAAAAGTATTTCTTCGGCGATTTCCTCTCAGCAGATTTCTGGCAAAAACTCTGAGAGTAAATAAAATTGCCATGAAAAGTTTCTCAAAAAATCTGTCGTTCGGAGTCTACTTTAAACTGTAGGTTCCGCCACTTATGTATAAAATTAACACACACAACATAAGTGGTGTGAGAAACTAGGTCAATAATCCTGACTGAAGGGTTGTAATGACCAATTATGTATTATGTATGTATGTATGACCACATTCCACTACAAACATATCTTGGAATACACGATGTTGACCTATGCTGAGGAAAGTATGTCTCTTAGATGAACATTCCAGCAGGATAACGATCCGAAGCATACTTCTAAGTTGGTAAAGGATTGGTTTCAAGATAATAATGTTGCCCTTCTTGACTGACCAAGTCAATATCCGGACTTAAATTCAATCGAAAATCTTTGGGGAGAGTTGAAACAGAGAATTGGAAAGGAGGTTTTTAAAAATAAGCAGCATTTATGGAATTTTGTTCAAAAAACTAAATATTATCATTATTTTTTTTTTTCGAACGTCCCCGGCCACACACTAAGCCACCCTCACCCGACCGCGGAGGGCTCGTCCCCATTACGTAGGGACACGTACACACTACAGTCCGGACTGTAGCGGGTAAAGGAAAATTAATGGCAACGGGAACATAAAACAGCTACAGAACTTAATCACAAGCTGAATAAAGTAACAATAAACTACGTAAGACAAGAACGAAAATACATTTTTATATAATAATTTACAAATTAATGCTAGCATATAAGCTACGTTTAATATTACAAACATTACAATTAAAATCAATAAAATCATAATATAAATTAAAATAATTACATAATCTACGAAAAGGAAAATTAGCTCCATAGTTCGTTCTATAGAAATCTAAAGAAAGAGGACGATAGTGCCGTGAAAATCTTGCTGGAATACTGAAATTCAGGTTAGAAAGCAAAAACTCAGAATCGATATCACCTTTAACCAGATTAAAAACAAAACAAACCCCTAAGACAGCCCTTCTACGTTCCAAAGTTGGAAGTTCCATCAAATCTAATCTAGCCTCATATGATGGAAACCCATTGCCATAATCCCATCCTAGGCCACGTAAACAGAATAATAAAAACTGCTTCTGCACAGACTCTATTGAATCACCATGACAACGATAGTATGGATTCCAAATAATAGACGCATACTCCAAAATAGGTCTAACAAGTGAAATGTACAGTAGTCTTGTTATATAAGGATCAATGAATTCCCTAGCCCATCTCTTTACAAAACCAAGAACAGCCCGAGCCTTGCCAATCATCATACTAATATGATCAATAAAAGACAGTTTCATATCCCAAATCAAGAAATGTAGTCACAGTTTCCAAAAGGCAAGAATTAATCACACAAGTGGACGAAATTATGCCTCCGCGAGAGAAAACCATGCATTTACATTTTCTCAAGTTAAGATTCATTAAATTAATGCTGCACCAAGTTACAAACAAATCAATATTTCGCTGAAGAACAGCCTGACCATGATCATCATCAAAAGTATAAAATAATTTAACGTCGTCAGCATACATCAGAATATTACAATCAGAAATAACACAAGGAAGATCATTAAGAAAACAGTAAAAACAGTAAAGGACCCAAATGGCTACCCTGCGGAACACCAGAAGTAACATATGCAGTCTTAGACAATACATTCCTAAACAATACCCTCTGAGTCCTAAGGGATAGATAGGAGCCCAGCCAACGATGAATAATATCAGGAATACCGATTAATGAAAGTTTAAGAAGCAAAAGTCTATGATCAACCCTATCAAAAGCTTTACTGAAGTCAGTATAAATTACATCAGTCCGAGCTCTGGCAAGAAAACCCCTGAAAACATGTGTAGTAAATTCAAGAAGATTAGTGACAGTCGACCTACCTTTCAAAAAAAAATCATTATTTTGTCCAATGTTTTTATTTTGATTAACTTCTTACTTTTTCAAAAAGAGTGAATTTAATTTTTGTTATTGTTTTAGTATATATTGTTACGTTTTTACCTTTTAAAAACGTTAAAAATATGAGTTCGTAGATTGCAAATAAAATAAAAATAAATCTGTGTTTAATTTTCAATCAATTCTTTATTTTCTGCACAACTTTCGTGCCACTGTTCGAACTTATTCTACGCATACAATGATAATTTCCACAATATGTGCTTCTTTTCGTTATATCTCTCTGCTTATAACCTTTTTTTTATAAGCAACAACAACACTTGTTAGTTATTCTTCTTTGCTCACAACCTTTTTTGTAAGCACCACACTAACAACTGTTTTCTTCACGCAACTTGTCTGCACACAAGTCTGACTGGATTATAACTCGATCTCGTCACTTCGCACACCACTGGTTGAATTCTCACTCAATTCGACGCGACGTCGTCACACGACTAACTCAACTCGATCTCCGAGAATCACGTGTTTTCATACACGACTGACTGAATTCTAACTGAATCATCGTTGCTCGCTTTATCTTGCCTTTAATATCACTCGACCAACAGTGTGATGAATGCCCTTGAAGGATGATGACGACCTTCGGGAACAATCCAAAAATGTAAACAACTCGTTTCCATTTTTTGTTGTTCGTTTATCTTATTTACTTGTTGTTTTGTTTGTTTGTCTTTCTGCTATATTTTTTATACGCGGTCGTTGTTGCTATATTTGTTTATTCATCGATCTTGTAAACAAGCACTGTTGTTTTTGTTGCTATATGCTTACTCATTCGTTGATCACGTGAACAACTGCATTGTTTTGTTTTTGGAGCTTTTGTTTTTATGCGTGATCAACTCCATTGTGTTGTTTTTGGAGCTTTTGCTTATTATTTTAACAACACCATTTCCATTTTCGTAACAATATTTTATTTCTAATTCTATAACAAAACGAATTAGTATTTTTTTTTTCTTTTAATTGAAATAAAGTTTCGTCTACGAGCCTTTAAAAAAAATATATGTACTATATAGAGTGTACTTATTTTTTCGACCATACATATATGTACATACATACGCTTACATTATGTGAATGCATAGAAGAGTGAACAGAGTGTGAACAGTGTTTCGGAAAATTGTTGAAGAATATTGTAAATATTTTATTTTTATTTTCCTTTTTAAATTTCTTTCATTTTAAAATAGATTTCTATTTGCCTTTTTTTTCTAATTTATCAGTTGTTATCGTTCATATGTCTTTAAGATTATTTAGTAGTTTTTGTTTTTCGTTTTTATAATGTTGTTTTTCACAATACATATGTACGTACATATGTATTTCTGTTGAGTCATAAAACAAACAATATGACAAACGTCAATAAATTTTTGTATTAAAAAATAAATTTAATCAACCCCGTAGTATAAATTTAATCATTAAACGTAGCAGACATTGCATAATCAAGGAGTGTAGACGAATTTCTTTCTTATTTTCGTATATAATCGTGCGGAAGTAAAATTTTTAAAATTGCAAAATATTCTGAAAGATTAAAAATTTTTCATTATTTTGTCGATTCATTATGTTTTGAGATTCTTCACATTCGGAATATTAAATACAGTCGAACTTCTCTAATTTTAACTTCTATTACTTGAATTTTCTGTAAGTTGAAGCACATCTTGTGGCAACAGCATCTTGGAGAGAAATTCTATTAGGTTTTACTTCTTTAACTTGAACTTCCATAACATGAATTCCTCTATAACTTGAAGAAAAACGGTAGTACAACGTTTCTATAATATGAATTTTTTCGAAAAAAATTTTGTTTTCCTGGCAAAAATTACCGAATTAGCCGCCAATAGTGAATATATGTTCCTTTCAACTTAATTTGCTATAAAAATCGCAACATTTTATGCAAAATTACATTAAATTGCTAACACTGAAATTTATACATACCGCTCCTTTATTGCAACATAGTCATTTCTCAAAAAATTAAAAATTTGTAGTTACTTAAGCAAAACTGCTCTTTTAGACCTTCTGTACATGTTGAAAAAAAATTAGTTTTATATCCCTTGCTGAACCGAAGTTATAGCAAAAAGTCTTTGCGGCAATTAGATCACAGGACTTATGTCTTGAAAACTTAAATCGCATTTTGCCAAGTTCAAGTTTTTTTGAGATATGACTATGTTGCAATAAAGGAGCGATACGTAGTTCGAATTAAAGGAAATTGTAAACACGATAGTAATGTGCTGGAATACATTCACATTCACTTATCAAGAGCTTGGGATATTGATGCCACTAGCCAGACAATTTCAAACTGCTTTACAAAATCTGGATTTAGACAGCATTCAGTGTGGGAGGGAGAAGATAACATATCTTTGGTATTATTAAATGATTTTAACGACAACGATAATGTTTTAAAAGATAACTATAAAGTCTGGCTACATTTGAACGAAGTAGAATCTATAAGTTGTACTGTTCAAGACTTTTTGGACATCGATAATGAATTGATTACTTCTGAATTTCCAACTGATGAAGATATTATTGACTGAATATGTCATCGAATCAGAAGCACACTCTGGAGAAATACAGTTAGACTACCGTCCAGACAAGTTATAAATGATTCATTTAAGACCTTAAATGTACTCTTGAATACAAATGAAAACGCAAAAGATGACCTATACAAAGCACTACACAAATTAGAATCACTTTTTGCTCAAGCAAATGTGAAGAAATTCAATCAAAAATTACTGAGTATTTTAGTAAATAATTATACCTTTACAAAATTACAAATAGCTGTTGTTTATTTAATTTGGATCATTTTTAAATTTTATTCCCAAAGATGAAGTTTCTATAAGTTGAAGTTTTTTCTGGATAATGGTGATTCAATTTATAGAAGTTCGACTGTATGTTATTCAACATTACATAAATTGAAGGAAGTTAATGAAAATCTATCGATTCTGCTGAAGATATAAAAATTATTTTTGAATTTCCCAAATTAAACGCATATAAAGCTTTGTTGTCGCCGTAGTCTAGTAGGTAGTGTGTTGGCTTATTAGGCGTAAGGCCTCGGTTCAAATCCCAGGTCAGAGATCAAAACGAAAATATGGAAATTTATTTTTTCGGCAAAAACTCTGAGAGTAAATAAAATTGCCATGAAAAACTTCTCCAAAATCTGTCGTTCGAAGTTGACTTTAAAATGTAGATCTCGCCACGCATGTATAAAATTAACACACACAACATGAGTGGTGTGAGAACTAGGTCCATAATCCTGCCTAAAAGGTTGTAATGACCAATTATGTATGTACGAGTATGTACGTAAAACTTTCTGGTTTTAAAATTAGTGGAGCAGAATAAAACGGTTAAAGAGGAATTTTTATTCAAAATTTCGATATTTTCCGTGAATATAAATTTCAATCACTCATTCAATCATTAAGTTACAGTCAAGTATTGTTAAAACGATTTTCAAATTATGTTGAAAACTTTTTTCGATTTGGAATTTTTTTTTTTTTTTTTGATAAATTACGCCCATAACACGTATGGAACATAAAATTACGCAAAAATGAAAATAAAAATGAAACAAAATCGAAAAAAATTTCATCGAACAAGGAAGCAGTTACCAACACTGCCATTCTTAGAAGTAATTATAGAATCTTAATATGAATTGTATATGTATATACCGTACGTACATACATACATACATACATACAGTTGTACCCAGTATTTGACATCGTAAATCATTCATGTCTGCACACATTTTAACGTTATCAGCAGGATATCGAATAAATAAATAGAAAATATGGAGGAGGTTGAAAAAATTGGGAAAATGGCAGACTGTCGTCTAAAAGGATGTTTGTTTTCAGTGGAAGGATGCTTAAATGAAAGAAATTTTATTTCTTTTTTATTTCTCAACATTTATTCCATTCGCATCGACATGTTGTGCTATACACGGTGACTGGCTTCAATTGAAACGTATTGTATTCCGTAATATTGTGTTGAGTTGAGTTGTTTTGCTTTGCGTCACTTTACATAAAACAAAAAAAACAAAAAAAAAAAATTGTCTCAGTCGTTAGGGAAATCAATTCTGACAATAAATGCTTGAAATATTATTAAGACCACCAAAAAAAGAAGAAATTTGCATTTCTTATCTGTTACATTTGGCGTCTGTTATTTATTTAAAGAAAACCAACAATTATAAAATATGAGCGGGGGGTTTGTTTTTTTGCCAAAATAATAATTCATCAATAAGTATTGTCATCGATTTGTTTTTCTTGCCAAGTGGGAACATGAGTCTAAATTTGACACTCAGTATCGAAAATTTTAAATAAATTATATGCGGTTTGTTATTAGAGTTCGTAGATAAATTGGCCATACACCGAATTTTTTAATCTTACATCTACCGTATCGCATTAGTATTTAACTCAATATTCGCAGAAGTTGTACAGTCCTATTGCAAGTGATCACAATTTTATGCTCGATACCAATTGTTACGTTTTTACCTTTTAAAAACGTTTAAAATATGAGCTCCTAGATTGCAAATAAAATAAAAATAAATTTATGTTTAGTTTTAATTAAAATTCTTTATTATTCGCACAATTCTGTATGCCACTATTCACAACTTGATGTAAACAACAACAATATTAATATTGCCAAATATTATAAAATACTCTAATGTTCTAATGTACGCCGATGATGTGAAAATATTTCTGAGCTATAATGATTGTGCTGATCATATTTTTCTACAACACGACTTGGATGCCTTTGGTTCTTGGTGCAGGCATAATCTCATGGAGTTAAACCCAAAAAAATGCAATTATATGTGCTTTTCTCGTCGTAAACATATGAATGTCACATATGTTCTAAATGGACATTCCCTAAATAAATTGGAAAATTTCTCCGACCTTGGAATTCTATTTGATACCAAATTAAATTTTACCCAGCACATCTCATTTACTATTAATAAGGCACGTGCAGTCCTTGGTTTTATAAAACGTTGGGCGAAAGAATTTAAAGATCCATATATAACGAAACAGCTTTTTACCAGTCTTGTGAGGCCCATTCTGGAATATGGTTCCATTATTTGGGACCCTATGTTTAAGGTTCATACTGACAACATTGAATCCGTGCAGAAACAGTTTCTGTTATTTTGTCTTCGGAGCCTGCAATTTGATCCTTTCAACTTGCCGCCATATAGAAGTAGACTTGCCCTTATAAAGCTGCCAACTCTTAACAGCCGTAGATCTATGTTAAATGTAACGTTTGTCTTAAACTTGATAAAAGGAAATGTATGTTCTGAATTCTTAATTAATAATATATCTTTTAATGTTCCGTCTCGTCCTAAACGTTATTTCTGTCCTCTTTCCGTTAATGTTTATAGGACAAATTAAATAAATAAATAAATAAATTGCTTTTCTTTGTTATTCCTCTGTTTATACCTTGTGCATAAACAATAACAATTACTAGACAATTATTCGAAAAATCTTTGTAACGGCGATCTTCAAACCACAATTACTCTCTTCAAACACACCGCGTCTTCACACAAGATTGACTGAACTTCACTTTACTATTCTCTTGAAATTACATAGGCGTAGAGTAAAAAAAACTGTGAATACCTTGACTATCGCTAGCTTTTACAGACTTTTTTGACATTAAAATAAAAACATGTATTTATTCGTTACAATTACGAAATTTTCAAAATAATTACAGTGAAAAGCAAAATGAAGTTTTTATCAAAACTGCGATTACACCTGTTACATAGTACTGGAGATATCATATCAATTATAATTAATATTTGCCTTTGGCTAGGTATTCCTTTGAAGTATATTTTTTTTTTGTTAATTTCAATCATTTTTGTTTTTCTCGATCAGAGCGTTTAGGATACAATGAAAGAAACACTTTATGATTGAAATTAAACAATTTCAAATGTAACATCTTCCTCTCTTTGTTACATTATCTGCGATTACAACTTTAACGATCAAAAAGCCATAAGGGTTTTTGTTTTTATTGGTTTTCTGTTAATGCAGTCGTTTATATTTTTGAGACTTTATAAATAATTCATCCAATAAAAGGGAATGTTTCCTTTAAGAATCCCTCTATGCTGGTTTACAGCTGAGCGAACTGATGTGTCTTCTGTCCTGTTCAGACGGCATGTCAGTGTTATATTTGTTGTTTTATATACACTTCCTGTATAAAAACTGTAACCACGTACGTTTACGAATTCATAAACGCTAATGAATAAATACAAACACAAATACATTCGCTTACACGAAATGGGGATGGTAGAGGTTTAAGTAGGTGGAATGGGCTGCAATACCATGCCCTCTCTTTAGTACTTTTAAAATATGTTCGACTTTATTATAAATGATAAAATTATGAGTTATAAACCATCAAAATACATCAACACTTTGACACTCACATATAAATACAATACATACATGGTATTAGGTTGGGGAAGGCATTAGTATCCGACAATAAAAACAGCCTTTCCTTGGCTTGTTTTTCAAAATTAATATGCGTTAATCGCCGTAGTCTAGTAGGTAGTGTGTTGGCTTATTAGACTGAAGGCCCGAGTTCGAATCCCAGGTCAGACATCAAAACGAAAATATGAAAATATTTCTTCGGCGACTTCCTCTCAGCAGATTTCTGGCAAAAACTCTGAGAGTAAATAAAATTGCCATGAAAAGCTTCTCAAAAAAAACTGTCGTTCGGAGTCGACTTTAAACTGTAGGTCCCGCCACTCATGTATAAAATTAACGCACACAACATAAGTGGTGTGAGAAGCTAGGTCGTAATCCTGACTGAAGGGTTGTAATGACCAATTATGTATATGTATGTAATATGCGTTAATGATAGTGGGGATATTTATATGGTTAGGCTCATATAGATAAGGAGTGTGTTACAAGTAATTAACTGGAATTTTTAGAATTCCATGACATCCTATTCAGAGATCAGCAGTGAGTATTGAAAAAGATAAGTAGAATCGAATTATACTCATAATTTATACGCATTCATACTTATTTTAATATCATGTAACCTCTACTCATATTTAAAGTTTGAAGTACTCATCATATTCATACTTAACAACACGTATGATGTTGTTGATTTAGACTCTCCATAACTCGAACATATACACGAATAACAAAGTGAGTATAAACCGCGTACGAACACTAAAATACTCACTAGGAGGTCGTGTGATTGCTCTGCTTGCTGCTCTGCCTTTTTTGCTTATGTGTCTTTTTTCTTTTGCTGTAAATGCAACAGTACCTAGAAATAAATTTTGAATTTTTTTTTGATTGACTCGAATCATTTGAAAGTAAGTATTTTTCTAAAGTAATGATTCTAAATGAGTAGGCTTATGAATCAAACATATTTCGAATGGTATGAGTTTGATGTCAACGTTGTATGCATACTCATTGCAACCTGTACTTATAAATCAACGTGAGTAGTGAGTACGAATGAATCAGAGTACATAGTTAAATTTCAATATTTTTGACTCACTTGTATTCAAAATTTTATGGGTGCTTATGAGTAGCGAAAAAACGATTCATTGCTGATCTCTGATTAAAGGCTAAAATAATAAAGGCAAAATAAACTCCATACTGTAGGGATGAGTAAGTAAAAAAATTAAAGCCGCCTTATATTTCGATTCAATTTCCTATGCAAGTAACCGATCTTAACGACATGTATTGTGAAATTAAATTCAAATAAATACTTTATCCCTCATCCAATATGTTGAAATTTATGTTCGCTTTATGAACGTGTGTGTCTACCAACATACTCTCATATGCATACATAACTGTAATATGTATATGTTACGTATGCAAATACAGCTGAGTTTGCTGTTGGGTAACATTATTTTACTTAATAGTGCGATTTTTTCTTTCTTTTTTGTTTCTTTCATTCGTTTCGTTTATACATTTTCTGGGGTTTCATTTATTTGTTAAGAACGTTAAACATTCGATGAAGGCTCTTCATCTTTTATGTAATTTTGCATGAGTTATAGGCTTTAATATTTTCAACATTCATTCGCTATATTTTTTCAACTTTCTCATTTACTTGGGGGTGTGTGTGTGTGTGTCTATGTGTATGTATTTTCAAATCTAAATTTTATATTTAGACAGCACTTCTGTATCATTATTAATAAATTACTTTAAACATGTTCATATCCATTTAACATATAACATACACGTGTACGTACATATGTATACTTATAATACACACACAGACGTATACACAGATGCGCCTATTAACGTATATATTCCCAATTATTTGTATTAATGTGTAAAAGTGAAGATGTGTGTGTGTATGTGAAAACTAGAAAGTAAAATCGCTGTTGTTTCACACACAAATGAAAGTTAGACTTCTTCCTGGTAATCATTCGTGTGTGTGTGTGTGTCATAAAGTTTAAAAATCTTTTAAATTCTTACTATTGCGTGGTGTATACATCTCAGCTTTACAATGATGCTGCTGCTTATGGGTACAATAAAAATGAATGTGAATAGCGTTGTAGCGCTGTATTCTCTTACACCAGTAGAGAGTAAGTATTTATAATAAATCATATGCCAGCAATTAGAAGAACATTTTTTTGCTTTTAAAATTACATTCATAAAGAGATTAATGCGCACGTAAGAAGTGCGATAAATCTTTTTAATGAATTTTTAAAATCTTATTTAATAGGCATTTCAACAGGGTCATCAAGTTATTTTTATCTGCTTTTTTAAACAATTACTCAGTCAGCATTAATGTTTGCCAAGCGAAAGAAGCTCGTATTGTTCTCCTTCAATATTTCAATATTTGTGAAGGATAAAGTAAACGTTGTGTTGGGAATGGTCGATGGCATATTTAGTCTAGACAGAGATATAAAGACTCGTTATTTATTTTTCGTAAAATTAGTGAATAATTTTGCTATTAAACATGCTCATCTGCTGCTAAATATGATGTATAATATATTTTATTCCATGGCTACCTGGAGAAACCAAATATTGTTCATCTGCAAATTTATTAGAGATTTTCGAAACGAGCTAAGTGTTCTGAAGACACTCGACAGAAAGCTATGGCCTGAGTCCCAAATTGTGAATAGTAAAATATAATTTTTCCCTTTATATTCTCTATTCTGTTATAGCTTATAGAAGTCGCCGTAGTCTAGTAGGTAGTGTGTTGGCTTATTAGACGAAAGGCCCGAGTTCAAATCCCAGGTCAGACATCAAAACGGAATATAAAAAAAAAAATATTTCTTCGGCGACTTCCTCTCAGCAGACTTCTGGCAAAAACTCTGAGACTAAATAAAATTGCCATGAAAAGCTTCTCAAAAATCTGTCGTTCGGAGTCGACTTTAAACTGAAGGTCCCGCCACTCATGTATAAAATTAACGCAGACAACACGATTGGTGTGAGAAGCTAGGACGTTGTACAATGGGTCAATTCGACCTCCGGGTACTGTACTTGTCACAGTTGACAAGTAGACGTCCTCTAACCTAAACTAACCTATACCTTACTAATCAGTAGCTTTTGTCCTCCTAGTTATATACACCTATCCCCCGATTTACACGGTAGATACGTTCCTGAGAAAAACGTGTGTTTATGTCTGACGATCTATGATTCCCATCTCTGGCGACATAAACAGGATTGGCATCGACTTGTTCGCAATTTGGCAAGAGAGGGCGCTGCAGTGTTTAATAAAGCTTTTTTATATTTTGATATTAATATTGTTTTTTGACATTTAATTTTTGTTTTGTTTTATTAATTTTTTTCATTCGTTTTTATAACATCCATAGGGATGCAACCTAATTTGCTAAAATGTGTAAAATTTGTTAGAAATATTGTGAAAAGTAAAATAGAAACACAAATATTTTAATTGTGATGATTTTTATATTTAAAACTATAAGAAGATGAAACCAAAAAACAGAATAAAATATTATAAAAAATTTTATGGAAAAAATATACAAAAAAAAAGGATTTCTTTTTGTGCTCTACAGTGAGTGGATCAAATTGCTAAATAAGCAGCAAAAAAAAGATAAGTGTTCTCTTTTGTGTGTAGTTTTGTTTGTTGGAACTTTTCTAACTTGGTTTCCTTTTTTTTATGTCCAGTGTCAGCCTATTTTTGTGTGTCTTCACCCCCTAAATACAGTCCACGAATTAACAACGTGTAAATAGAAAATTAAAAATTTTCAAGTCAAAACCGTGTAAATCGAAAAGCTTGCAGAAAATGCATAATTTTGCTATTTAACAGTTATGATTTTTTTCAATATTTTCAAAATGCATTGACAGGTTAAAATATGTAATATATTACGGAAACACTGTTTTTTCATTTAATTGCAATACATTAAACAGAAGAACAAAAAAAAGAGTGCGATAAAAACAAAAAAACAAAAAAACTTATTTGGAAAACCGTGTAAAAGCGAAAACGTGTAAAACAAGTACCGTGTCAATCGGGGGATAGGTGTATTAGCAACTTGTGTGTTGATTGGGCATGTTGGTCATGCAATATTCTAAGCATGATATCATATTTTTATTTTGAGGCAAATCTTCTTTTCAAATTTCTTCTTAAAAGAAAACTGATGATTGCATATTTCACGTCGATACTGTTTTCATAAATGGTTACATTAAATTTTATATTCTAATATTTACAGAAGGTATGATGTGCGCAACGTCAATAACCTGAGGTGAATCAAACGTGTTCACAGCTGATAAACAGATATGATATGAATAGATGTCGCAGGAGACTAGCAAATGCCTAACATTCGTACACGACAGAGACCTCTGAAAATAGCGATTGTGGAGCCACGGAATAATATGTTAAAATTTTGTGTGATTTTGTTTAAATCTACTTTGAAGTGATTGTGGCTAAGATAACAAATACTTTGAAAATATCCACTGTTTGGCACGGCATTACTACTCTGCTTTGAACTATTAAGAAGACTATCGTAATACTAACACTGTCATTAAAGTAGGAACAAACCAGATTCAGGCCCTAGAGGCTGTCCACCACTCTCTACTACATAAACAACAAGCGTTTCATTGTGACATTATCTGAGAATTGGCAGCTTCTCTCTGCATTAGTGGAAGCCTCTGCCAAAACAAATAGTTTTATGAAGTGTCACAAAGAGCTCGAATTTGAAAATTAAAAGTGATGTTCAGAAACTATTGTGAACAAACCAAAGTACCTACACTAACAGATTTGACATCCATATTTATTAAAGTTAAATACTCCATTTACATATAAACCCATTACCCCCGATCATTATGTGACCTTTTAAGATACAGTGCCGGTCAATATAATAGCACCAGTTACAATAATCTGTTTCGAAAGCCGTGAAAATTTTACCAGTTTACTATTATTTTTTTCTCAGTGTAAAAAACAGTTACATATTTTGTGTTCTCTTATAGAGCGTGTATTTTTTTCTTAAATTTTGTAATCGTTGGTTAGTAATGAATGATCATTTATTAACACTTCGCTTTTCATGCAGTCAATTTAATAGCACCAGTCAATTTAAATTAGGTAAAAAAGTATCAACGAAAAGAAATTACAATTGAAAAGAACAGAATTAGAATTGTTAGTGTAGAATTTTGTGTAGAATTATTCAATATTTTTGTTAAAATTGCATAACAATGGGTCGCGAAAAGCATTGTACGCCAGCAAAACGTGTACTAATAAATAAAAACTTAAATCCAAATATTACTGGACTGTTCTGACAAAATGATAATAAATGCCTTGAGATATGATCCAAAAGCTTAATCCCGTGGTAGGAAACGAATTTTGCCACCCTTAATGTTAAAACATTTAGTTCGAAGGACTAAAAGGAATCCGTTTATGCCAGCTACGGAACTCAAAAAAGAGTCAGATGTGCCGGCAAGCGTGGAAACTATTCATCGTAGGCTACGAGACAACAATCTTAACGCTTGTAGTCCCCAAAAAGTGCCGCTCCTTTCCGCAAAAGCACATGTAAATTTACCCAAGAAAAAGTGGAGGAGCGTGCTATGGACAGATGAGTCCAAAATTGTTCATTTTGGTGGAAAGGGTTCCAGATCTCTTGTTCGTAGGCCGCTTAATAGGGAATACAAGCCCCAGTTCACAGCAAAAACTATCAAACATGGTGGCTGTAGTATTATGATATGGGACTGTTTTTTATGTCAAGGTGTAGGCCCCATACATTGGATAAAAACC
Source organism: Sarcophaga caerulescens (assembly GCA_927399465.1). Lineage (NCBI taxonomy): Eukaryota > Metazoa > Arthropoda > Insecta > Diptera > Sarcophagidae > Sarcophaga > Sarcophaga caerulescens. Next base: position 1,512,059 of record OV656873.1, on the reverse strand, counting down.
ACCATGGATGCATCGGAATATGTTAAAATCTTTGATGAAATAATGTTACCGTATGCTTCCTACGAAATGCTGCCAATATAAACCAGAAAAATGGCAAAAAAGTGGTTTAGCGAGAACTCAATCAGTATGATGGAATGGCCTGCACAATCCCCGGATTTGAACCCCATCGAAAATCTGTGGACGGACATAAAGAAAGGAGTATCTGCGATAAAACCAAATAGTGTTGAAGACCTTTGGGAAGCCGTTCAGAAAATTTGGGGTTCCATTACAGCTGAAAGATGTCAACATTTGGTCGATTCGGTGGGAAGGCGTTACGCAGCGCATAAGGGACACGAACAAAATACTGAAAAATTGTTTTAATTAATCTACAAGATATCCCTGTGAAATATTTTAATTATGTTTATTTTATTTTTAGTAACACAACTAATTGTTGTAAAAAATTACCTGAAGTGCTATTATTTTGACTGAGCAATTTTTAAGTTTTTTTTTTTTATTAATTTAACTAAATAATTATATTAAAAAAGTTTAATCTATTGAAAGAAAGCAATTTATTTTTTATGATAATAAACCACGCACATAAAAGAATATTTTATTGAGTTTTGAATTAAATTGGACTAACATTTTAGTAGATGTGAACGGCCTTAATAAAAATTTGAACGTGGTGCTATTATTTTGACCGCAGCTGTATGTCCTTTCATTATGTACAAACATATATCGGACTTATCAAATACTTTCCAATTATTGAAAACAGATTTTTTTTTGGATTAGTATTGTATTTTAACTGTTTTTGTAAATTGAGAATATATTTCTAATCATTGATTAGGATTGGTATACAAAATTTTATGTTTTTTCTTCTACTTTTCTCAAATAATTAAAAATGTCAAACTTATTAGAGTAGAAATACATACAATAAGAAACGCCCGTGTTGTACGATTATTTGAAAATTGTATCGATATCGAGATACATACAAATATTTGAATGAGAATAAAATAAATTTTAATTCCTAAGACCAATAACGTACACAAACACAAAATACGTATACGAAAACAATATCAAATTGTTTGGCATACTTTTGGGGTTTACTTATACAGCAAATGTATGGCATACTTTTAGTGTGGACAAATACATAAAAAAGCGTTCAGTATTTGTTTCTACGTATATCTTGTACAATCCTAACAAAGCTGTTACTGATTTCAATGGATACCAAAGTATTCGTCTTTGAATGTGGCTCCATACATATGAATGTGTATGTTGATAACCGTATGGGTGGCAATAACACTTGAAAACTAAATTTGTGAGATATCTTTTACTCTCTCAGAAAATGCTACATTTATAACACATACATATACAGTTATTGTTGTTGTTGTTGTTGTCTTGACCATTCTTGTATATTGATTAGAACTGCACTGCATACTCAATGAAGAGATGAAGAGAAAGGAAGAAATATTTTATAATAGAAGAAATATTATTTCCATTTAAAGGTTAATACCACAAACCAAGTTAAGCCCAGCCAAGCCAAGCCAAACAAAAGTATTTGAATCTTGAAAATATTTGTGTTTGTTCGTTCGTACGTTCATCCATTGGTTGGCTGGCTGGTTGGCCCCATTCTTCACTTAAACGTAAATTGTTTATGTGTGTTTAACAGTGTGGAAAATTGATTTGTTAACGGCATTTGTCGGTATGTTTCTGGTATTAAACAGCTTATTCTATATGATTTTCTTTAATGACTTTTTTTTCTCTCTTCTTGGTCCGTCATCTCCCGATCAACACAAAAGCAAAAAAAATAAAAAAAACTGTGTTGTATTTTACAATACAATAAATCTGTATTTAAGTTTGTTTCATTGTTAGTGTTTGTACAACAAAGTTATGTACATACATACATATATACCATCTATCCCCATTCCCTTTTGTTCATTCATTTCACAAACAGACGCATAAATCTTTTGAATGAATACACCACGACGAACAAATTGAAAATAATCAGAATGTACGAACAAATATAATTGCAAGGTATTTTCCCTGATCTGATCAGACAAGAGGAGATAATGCGATGAGCATTTTTACGAACGAAAATTAACTTGAAGGAGAACACGGTATTATTTGTAAGAATTTATTTGTTCATTTGTTATTTGTAATTTAAGTTTATTTTTATCCAGGCACAGGCACAGCCAGAGGCTCATTGTATTATTGCCTACACAGTACACCCGTACCTCGATTTTTTTTCCATTTTAAAAACCGCATAAGTTCGAAACCGTGTAATTCGAGTTCCGCGTAAACCGAGGTACAGGTGTATATGTACGTAATATTAATGGATTATTTTTAAATTGACACAATTTGACACTGACTCTCAGCCCCATATAGAATGCCATTGTTCAAATTACATTCAGAATACAAAGAGAAAATGGAAAAAAAAGGCTGAAGATTTGTTTTGGCACTCCGACAATGTATTGACCAGAAACAAAGCATTGACAGATTTCTTTTGAAATATTTTTCTTTTCTTTTTAATAACATTGCCTTACTTTCGGGAAATTCCGCTTGTATATAGAATTTTGAGTTGTCGCAGTAATGAAGCAATATTTTATATTACACAAGATGCTGTGAAGCGGAAAAAGTACTTTCAATAATCAATAAGGGAAACAAATTTAATACTCGAATATACAAAAGATAATGCAGTAATTATAAGCCAGTCAGATACAGATTTTCCCATTTTTGTACACAGTTTTGGGGTTTAAATTAAGAAAAGAAATACATTATTTATTTATTTATTAATTACAATACAGTTACAAATCATATTTTAATTTTATAAGAGCTGAGTAACTTCGTCCATGTGCTCGGTGTAGTGTCATAGACCAGAGTCTGTGGTGGGAATCGAACGCACGACCCACACGCTAAAAGTCTAGCACACTACCCACTAGACTACCAGGGCACTCGAGAAATGTATATACATATACATATATATGTATATATACTGAAATTATTTAAAATCATAAACCATGTGTTCATTACATTATATTCGAAAAGTATGTATGAAAAGCAAGATTATGATATTGTTACGTTTTTATCTCTTAAAAACATTTAAAATATAAGCTCGTAGATTGCAAATAAAATAAAAATAAATTTGTGTTTAGTTTGAATTAAAATTCTATATTGTTCGCACAGTTTTGTGTGCCACTGTTCACAACTTTATGTAAACAACAACAAATGCTTTGTTTGCTATTCCTCTATTTACACTCTTTCCATAAACAATAACAATTACTGGCCAATTGTTCAACAGATCTTTGTAACGGAGATCTTCAAACACACCGCGTCTTCACACAAGGCTGACTGAATTTCACTCCTGCTTTGCCTTGCTTTTTATATGGCAAAGAAAATAGTCTGATGAATGCTCTTGAAGGCGAATGTTCATGACTTTGCCTTCTCGAATTCTCTATATATGTAAACATTGTTGTTTACGTTTATTCTTGTAGTGTTGTTGGTATATTTTTGTTTACTTGTTTACCATTTTTTTATGCTGGTGTTGGTTGTTATATTAAGCAGTAGGATAAATTGTGAACAGGTTTGTTTACTGCATTGTTTGGTTTTTGTAACTTTTGTTTATAATTTTAATGTTAAGCGATATAAATGCAAAACACTAGTATATAGATTTTTCATTTTCGTAACTATATAAAGGCTGAAATAAAGTGCACTAATTTGAACATCTTTGATAATCCAATTTCGCAGAAATGCGAAATCGTTAGTTTCCAAATGTATAGGCCTCTAGGCATCCATCGATTCTCAAAGGTTTTATCATCGAAATTGTTTTCAAACCTTACTGGCATAAATTTTTTTCGATCATAAAAAGTAGTTTATTTTGATTTATTTTAACGCAAAGTATCATCCATATTTTAAGAAAACATATATACCAATAGAGTATATACCCATAATGATTTCTGTGAGCAAATTGAAGTTCGTCTAAACTAGCTTACACGTATCACTTATCGGCGTTGGCTTAAGTTCGGCTTAAATTTAGTATTGTTCATCATAATTTCCTTGCGTATAGAATGCTTGCTAAACTTTTAGTGTTTTCACAAAAGAAAGAAACAAAACAATTCATTAGAATCGCTGCCTCAATTGACCACTAAATACTCCACACAATGTTTTAATATTTTAATGCTTCTCTTGATAATCAAGACACACAATTTGTTGATTTTAGTTCTTTGATTTTAAGTTTGCCAATTGAAATAAATCATTTTATTTTCATTCTTCATATATTGTGTAAATATTTAAACATATTTTAAAACGATTTAACTTTCTGCTCTATTAACACACACTATCTCTCTCTCTCTCTCTCTTTCTCTCTCTCTCTTTAATACGCACAGTTTCTGCTATACTAGTTTCGTTAGGTTTCCTTTAATAATAGTAGACTAACTACACAGTAGATTAACGTAGAATAGAAAGAAGAAGAGGACAAAAGACAAAATTAGTTTGTAATTAAAAGTGATTTCTATTTGGGCAACTGTCGGTCGCATTCACTCTTGTTTATTCAAGTGACCCACTTCACTGTGTGTGTATTCCTGGTGAATTTTATGTGCTATTGGACAAATAAAATCACTTCTATTCATGGTAATTTATCAAATGTTTAGTAATAATTAATTGGGGAATGTATTAAATCAGTATCACAAGATGCACTTAAAATCTTTGACATTCTCTGTGAAAATAAACAAATAATTTAATGCACATTTAACAGAACTCAAACAACAAATACATACAAGGAGAAATGCTGTAATGCAATAACAAACATTAAAAGTCTGTTTGTGTTTGCATTTGGGTGTTTGATTTTGTTTGTCCTTTGTCCTCATTTAAGAAAATATCCACTTGCCCTTAAATACATGTGTACGTATGCACACATTATCTGTATTAGGGTAGTATATAACTCTACCTCTAACTAAAGATACATATTAAATACTGAACAAACAATATCATAATAATAGGTACATACATACAGTAAGCATCAAAAGAAAGTGTACACTATGGATAAAATTCTAACAATCTCAATTCAAGTTTTCCACTTAAGGAGAGTGCCCCAAAAAATTTTACAATATTTCCAAAATTTTCTAATTCTTTTCTTCTTGTTTCAATTTTAAAAACTGGCAATATAATAATTTGAAAAAAAAAATCAACGGTAATTTATTAATGTATATTTTTTTGAATTGTACACTTTCTTTTGACGCTCACTGTATGTACATATATATTGTTACGAAAATAAAAAATCAGGAGACGTGTTCTGATTTTACATCGCTTAAAATTAAAATTATAAACAAAAGCTACAAAAACAAAACAATGCAGTAAACAAACCCGTTTACAAATTATCGTACTGCTTAATATAACAACAAACACCAGCATAAAAAATGGTAAACAAGTAAACAAAAATACAACAACAAACACTACAAGCAAAAATGTAAACAGCGATGTTTACATTTATAGAGATTTCGAGAAGGCGAAGCCCCCTTCCCCTTCAAGAATATTCATTAGACAGTTTACTCTGCCATATAAAAGGCAAGGCAAAGCAGGTGACTAAGTTAATTAAGTTCAGTCAGTATTGTGTGAAGACGTGGTGTGTTTGAAGAGAGTAATCGTAGTTTAAAGGTTACAAAGGTCTGTCGAATAATTGGCTAATAATTGTTACTGTTTATGCAAAGGGTATAATAAAGTAATTGTTGTTGTTTACATAAAGTTGTGAACAGTGGTACACAGAATTGTGCTAATAATAAAGAATTTGAATTAAAATTAAACACAAATTTATTTTTATTTTATTTGCAATCTACGAGCTCAGATTTTAAACGTTTTTAAAAGGTAAAAACATAACAATATGTTTAAATGGATTAATTGTTGGACAAAATAAATAACAGAACTGACCATACATACGTACATATGTAAAATTAGTGGATGTTGTGTTTTTTTAGAAATCGTTTTGAACCACCCTAATATGTTCTTATACATTTTCCAGTAATTTCTCGTAACAAGTGTTAATTTAAATACAGTCCTACCGTATCACAAGACGTACTATGTGCGTATAGAAAACCGGAAAAAGTGCCAAAGTCTGGTCTACAGGGATTCTTAGAGATGTTGATGCATCACCGGATAAAAAGTTTCGTCTCAGCAGAAGACAAATGTTTCATGTTTAACCAAATGCACGTAAATATTGTATTTTTATCAACTCATTCTACCACCCAAATGTCCAAATGAATGCATACATATGTGTTTTTGTAATTGGTTATACATACATACAGACATAGGTGAGTGCATATGTATAGGCAGGTCTTCACCCTGCATGTGAGAGTTCAATTCTCTTAAGATTGCTAAAGCAGCTTACAACAAATAGCAGGCAGCAACACCTAAAGTACATTTCATGTTCATGATGATGATGACGAACGTAAATGATGATTATGATGACAACAATCATCAGTATCAGCAACAACACAGTGACGATGATGTTGATAATACCGGTACAATGACAAATAAGATACTGGCTGGCTGCTGCTGTTTAGCATAAGAGACTGGCATGAAAGTGTTGGTGTTTCGTGTGAATTTTCAAGAGTGCCTCTGTGCAAGTGAATGCTATAAATGGAGAATGGAGTGAAGTGAGTGAATAAACTTTAAAAGCATGAGCTGTTGCAGTACATAACAATTAACTTAACAATGCTGGCATAGTTTGCAACGAATTAGATGTTATTTTGTTGTTGTTGGTGTTGCCATTGTATTTCGTACAAAATTTTTTTTTTTTTTTTTTTTTTGTAGAAAAATGTCCTGCAGGATTCATTAACAGTACTTTTAAACTTTTGCTAGATAATGTTGACAGTTTTGCAAATGCCTCAGGATATAAGTGCATATAATGCACAGCTTCAAACTGATCTTTAACGTACTGAAAAAAGTAGTAGATACGGGGAAAGAAAGAAACATTATTCTTCTTAGATTTTCATACTTCCTTAAAGCAAAACGAACACAGGTTACAAGTCACATACATTCATACTGTCACAAAATACATGCACATGCACATGCACATGTGCACATGTATATGTAGATGCATGTGTATTTGCAATTTAATTTTAATTTTTTTTTTTTTTTATGGTTTTTTCCATCAGAATTTTATTTTCTCTCTGTATGATTGTGTATTTTTTTGTCTTGGTTTTTAACATGTGCAGACGGGCAAGTATAAGCCAGTCAGTCGTTCATTTTATTTTCGAAGGGGACAAACAACAAGTGTTATAAAGTTTAAGTGATAGAAAAGAAAAGAAAAAAAAAAGATTTTGTATTTCTCTATTTTTGGGAAATAAATTGAAAATGTTTGCGGAACAAGTACAAGTTTTTCAAAGTGTATTGAAGTTCTAAAAGTGAGTAAGTTAAAATTCCATTAAAAACTTTATCAAAATGCATACATACACACATACATACATACTAATGTATGTACATATCGACCTACATACCTACATAGCAGCAACTGCAATTGTAATTCTAAACATTATACATAGTATTCTATTGATATTTATTAGTTTTTCTTTGTGATTTTGATTCCATAAAGTTCTCAGGAAAGAAATAACAAAAGAAGGAAAGAAATCTTTAAACAATTTTCCATCACGTATTGCCAATAAATTGCTTTTTTCCGCTTTAAACAATGTACTTGACACATGCAATTTGTCTTGCTTGAAAATAGAATAGATATGAGCCATCTGGATAGAAATGCACTACACTTTCATCAATTTGGCCAATCCAAGTGAAAATCAGCTTAGTTTTTAAGCAAGCAACAATTTGTCCATCACTTGAGCATTTACGGTAATGCTGTTACAGTTATAAGTACGCAAATGATTGGCACTTTATAGTCGGCTTGAGGATGAATACAAAATTTAATTGGACTTTATAACAGCACAGTTTGCATTAAAATACAATGTAGTCGTAGTCGTAGTACTCAGTCAGTTGCAGATACAAAAAAAAGAGAAAAATACGAAAGAATATACGCGTTTAATTTCATTTCACTTCATCAATCTGTTCAAATGTTGCTGATGGTGTTCAGTGTCCAGCGAAAGTGCAAAAGTATCTGAGCGTAAAATGTATGCAAAAATTATGTTTAAAAATATTTTATTTCCTGCCACCTGCTTTCATAAGTGTCAATGTCAATTCCCATTATTAATTATCAGCTTGCAAGTAGATTGGGAATACAATATACAATCGTGCAGCTGATACTGCACAAAGTGGTCTGGCCGAGTATTAACAATTTAAGTATTTGCATGAGTACGAGCCTGGACGAGTACGAGTACAAGTGCATGCAAAACAATGTTAAAATTAAAATATACAACAACAACAACAACAACAGCAAAAGAAACAACAACAATTAATTAAAAGCATTGAGTTTTAATTGAATATGCATGTGCAGTCTATGTCACTACTCTACACACATTCACAGACATGACTACTTATACTCATATTACAGTCAGTGGCAAATAAATAGCAACATTATTTTAAACTCACATTTGTTCACCGCTATACGCAATGACAATCGTTAGCAATCAGCTAAGATATAAATATGAGTATAAATATCAGTATAAAGTTTAGTTTAGTTTAAGTTTAAGTTTTATTAATCCAATTAAAAGTTTTTATCTTATATCTAGATAATAATTTACAATTTTGCGATCTATCTTAATAATACTTCAGCAAGTAAATTTAATGTAATTTTATATAAATAAAAGCATATCATTTTAAGCTAGTTATAGGTGAAAAGGATATAAAAACCTATATGTGAAATAATGGTGTTGATTTCAAATATAATTAGAAAATAATTGTTTAAAAACTGATTATACAAAAATAATCAATTATAATACAATTATTTTCTATTTGATAATTATTATTATTATACAAAGATATGTATGTATTATACTAATTCTCTACTTTCACGTATTCTACGATAGCGTGAGGTTATGATTTTTTGGAAATGATTATCATTTATTCTTTTAACAAAATCTTGGAATAGCTCGTATCCTGTTTCCTCATGAAGTAGTGAAGTAGGGAATCTCCAATGTAGATTATGGATCATCTTAAGACATTTGTTCTGGATGATTTGGTACTTTTTTAGGTGGGTTTTTGAAGCACGATATTGGGGATGCAAAGGACATTATTGGCCGAATAACGCCTTTATAAATAAGATTTTTGTTTTTTCGGCTTAGTGTTGACCTTCTGTTTAACAAGGGCCAAAGACTTTTAAAAGCTTTTAACGCTTTTTGGCAGGATGATGATATGTGTTTTTGAAATGTTAGTTTTCTGTCCAGTGTAACTCCTAGATAAGTCACATCGTTTACGACACTAACCTCATTACCGTCAAAATGCAGTTGGCGTGTTGGTACCCTTTTTGGAGATTTGTTGTGTGTTTTATCCTTGTTTAATTTTATTTTCCACTTTTTAAAGTAATTGGTACAAGATTTTAGGCTTATCTCCATCTTCTTTAGGAGTGCTGTTGTGAGCTTACTGGACGTTATGAGAGCTGTATCATCTGCATAGTAGGCTGTATCGACTTCTTTAGGTGGTTTGAAATCTGATGTGTAGATTGAGTATAGTGTAGGAGAGAGTATTGAGCCTTGTGGAACACCCGCAGGGCTGGATATAAAAGAAGACAAGCTTTTGTTAACCGAGACAGCATACGATCTATTTTCAAGGAACTGTGAAACAATCTTACAAAGATATGTGGGTATGTTAGCTAAAACCATTTTATATAACAGTCCGTTATGCCAAACAGTATCGAATGCTTTTTCTATATCAAGAAGAATTAAGCCAGTAGATTTCCTTTGGCTTTTGTTGCAATTTATTTTATTTTTAATACGTCCAATTTGTTGTATAGAACTATGTTCTTTCTTAAAACCGAATTGATTTTCAGAAATTATATTATACTCTGAAGCATAATTCAAAATTCTAGTATTAACTAATCTCTCGTAAAGCTTACCCAAATTGCTCAAGAGGCTGATTGGTCTGTAGCTGGAGGGATCGTTGGATGGTTTGTTTGGTTTTTTAATTGCAATGACTTTTGCTTTTTTGAAATCACATATCAGTATAAATATAATTGCAATGTATATAGAATAAGAGCAGTTTTATTGAAAAGATACCTGGAACTTTACGAACATCATACATTCATACATATGTATCATACGTTGATTTTACTGTATGCAAAACAAACGTTTATAGGTGCTATTGTATCTTTTATGTTATTTTTCTTTTCCGAATATTTATCACAGGTCCTTTACACATTCTTGCCGTATATGCAAAGCAGTTTACCTACCTAAATGAGTTTACATAGAAATTTAGAATAATTGAATGAAAAATATTTAAATAAATTATTGTTACGTTTTTACCTTTCAAATTCTTTATTATTCGCCCAATTCTGTGTGCCACTGTTCACAATTTTATGTAAACAACAACAATTGCTTTTCTTTCTAATTCCTCTGTTTATACTCTTCGCATAAACAATAACAATTACTAGACAATTATTCGACAGATGTTTGTAATGGAGATCTTCAAACCACGATTACTCTCTTCAAACGCACCGCGTCTTCACACAAGACTGACTAGACTACACTAACTCTCTCGCCTGCTTTGCCTTGCCATTTATGTGGCAGGGTAAACAGTCTGATGAATGTTCTTGAAGGCGAATGTTCGTGACTTTGCCTTCTCGAAATCTCTATAAATGTAAACATTGTTTCCATTCATTATTGTTGTTTGTGTATTTTGTTTACATTTACTCTTGTAACGTTGTTTGTGTATTTTGTTTACTTGTTTACCATTTTTTTATGCTAATGTTTCTTGTTGTATTAAGTAGTACGATAATTTGTAAACAGGTTTGTTTACTGCATTGTTTTGTTTTTGTAGGTTTTGTTTATAATTTTAATGTTAAGTGCTGTACAAGCAAATCACTAGTATCAAAATTTTTCAATTTCACAACAATATTATTGAATAAAATAGAATTAGAATATATACGTTGCTTTCATTGAATATAACATTTGCTTTTCCTCGTCAATACCAACACCGCCAAGATTTGATTTACAATTTGTAATTACACGCTTGCCGCTAAATAGTGAAATAAGTTTTCCAAAGAATCAATAATTGACACGATTACTGTTTATGTCTGACTCTACATAAAAAAAAGGCTTGAGCTTAAGGGTTTACTTATCAATAGGTCGACTTAAATTCATGTTTTATTGGCATATGTGTGCATATACATATTTCGAAATCTTTCACTCGTTTGTTGTATTCCAAGTAATGATGATTGATAATCGTCAATCAGCCATATTCATCTTCATTAAAACCAATTCAAATAATGTTTAAATTGAAAACGAATGGAGAACATTATTGTATGATAAATAAAGAAAAGGAAAGTTGCTTTAATTAAGCATTTTTATGATAGTTTTTTATTTTTTTTTTTGGTAAAAATTTGATTTTTCTTGCTTTTTTCTTTTTGTTACTAAATCGTCAAACACGATTATTTTTTTTCTTTTTTCTTTAAAGAGAAGTAACACATTCCGAGTATATCTTCTGATATTTGAAAGAAAATAAAATTTGCAAACTGCTTTTATTCGAGAGTCCGTTTGAATTAAATCATTCTGTGTATGCATTTGAAACATTTTATTTTATACTTTCTTCTATTCAAAGATAATATAATTTGAAAGCTGAAAAGCGTACAAAGGAGGAGGGAAGAAATTAGTTTGCAATTAGAAAAAAAAAACATGATACGAAGAGAAGAAAATATTTTTGCATTTACACCCATACCTCACTTTACGTCGTGGTTATGTTCCAAAAAAACACGACGCAAAGTGAATTATGACTTTCTATAGCAAACCATGTAAAGATAGATAGAAAAAAGACCATCCAAGATAGGTTCCAGGGCTATGAAAAGACTACTTAAAAAAAATTGAACAAAATAAACATTTTAAAAACAAAAATAATATAAAATTTTACTACTTATGTACATACAAAAAACAACAAAAACAAATTCAATTAAAATAAAATAAAAAAATCACTTAATTTATAATACACTAACCTGAACCTGAACTCTAAAATTACAAAAACAAGGTGAAAATAAAACTGTATTGTTTTCAATTAGAAACGGAATCCCCAAGTTTTGATAGCATAGCGCTATTAGAAACAAAAGTCGTTCCGTCTTTTAGAAAGAAAAAGGAAATTTCAAAAAATTTAAAAAAAAAATTAAAGTTCGAACGCAAAGCAACACAGTTTAGACAATCTAACGACGCACAGTGGAAATTAGTACTAATTCAGCAAAGCGAGGTATGGGTGTATTTTGAAATTCAAATCAAATGTAGGTAGGTAGGTAGAAGTGGCTGTCCACCCGATGAGCGGACACATTTAGGCCGCATTGTGATACCACAGTTTCATCTTCTCCCCTATTCTAGGAACCACTCGGAGCTTCCGATGAAGCGACTTAGACTGCCAATATCCACGCATGACAGTTCATCTAGGTCCTCCATGTAGTAGGCACCCAGGTGTTTCTTTCTCCTCCGACCAAGTGCCGGTGTAGGTAGGTGAATAATAGTTTCATCCTCCTCTTCATCTCCACAGCTTCTGCAGAAATCATTCGCAAGGTGTCCAAGACCAATACGCCTCGCATGTGTTCCTATAATACAATGCCCCGTAATAACCCCGATAACAGCTTTGAGCCTGCTTCTTTGGAGCTTAAGCAGAGTCGTCGTTCGCCTTCTATCCAGCTTTAGCCAGATTTTTTGCGCCGCTCTGCCTTTATCCGAAGCTGCCCATTTACTGTTGGCAAGGTCCACGATTGCATTGTCAATCATAAGCCCACTGGTACTTAAAGGGATCCCCAATGTAGAGAATTCATCAGAGAGCTCGACGGTCGTGCCTCTTCTGGCCAATTCATCCGCTCTGCAGTTGCCGGGAATGTCCTTATGTCCCGGTACCCATGTGATACAAACATCACATCGGTTCGCCATCTCATTGAGACATCTGCGACAGTCATGTACTGTCTTGGAGTTTATCACACTAGAATCCAGCGCCTTGATGGCCGCTTGGCTATCGGAAAGTATAATGATCCTTCGCTTGCGAACATTTTTGTCCGCAACAATTCTCACCGCAGCTTGAATTGCCGACACTTCCGCCTGAAAGACACTGCAGTGATCTGGTAGTCTCATAGACTTGAATATTCCGATTGATCTCGAATATGTAGATGCCAATACCAACGGCTCCTTCTAATTTGGAGCCATCGGTGTATATTTGTGCGGCATTTCCCGCTAGGTGCGCCACACCCTTTCCCCAGTCCTCCCTTTTCGGGATGGATGTCCTAAAATTCATTGAGAAGTCATATCGCGGTGTCATATAGTCTATGCTTCCGACAATATCAGCTCCCTCAAGTATCCTTGTATGACCAATGCTCGATGCATGCCATTGTCCAGTCGCCCAGAGGCGCCTACTAACCCTAGCCGCCACACCCCTGCAGTATAGGTCAAGCGCACAATTCAAATCAAATAAAATTTAACAAAATTATTAGTTATTTATGGTATATTATTTATAATTTCAATACAAAAAAAAAATAATAATAGAAAACGTAAAAAAGAAATTGTTTTATTTATCGCAATTTGTTATTTAAAATTTAAGCATCATACATAAGTACATTGTATTTGTTTGCATTTTTTTTTTTTTTGGGAAATTCATAATTCATTTATGATTTATTCATTTCTATGAATAATTTACTATGTATTCATCTTTTTCCATAACTTAAACCAATATTTGTTTACTGCAGGCGACATAAATGTTATGTTTTATCAGTTAAACTCTCCCAGTTCTGCCAAAAAAATGGGGTATCGAATGCAAGTTAACCATTTAAAAATATTTATTCTGCCGATTGTTTAGATTTTAAATGCAAAAAGCTACTTAAAAGTGTAATCCTGATGTACTTATGCTTACGCTAAATTTTGATTTTTGAATTCTCAAAAACAATTTAATTTTCGCATATGAAATACCAAAACTAGGTGGTACATAATTCCATGTTAAACAACATTTTATTCACTTTCCACATTCGTGTATATTACCATATAAGAAGATCTTCTTGCTTGAGAAGCTTGAGTAAAATTCAATTATGCAAAAACATTGAGTATTAAAGATTTTTCATAACAATTTCATAAACTTCTTAAACATTTGAAGAACACAAACAGAGGAAGAAGAAAAACAACGTTTAAAACAAGATAAAATATTCAAACCATTTATCATACTTTTACATTTTTACCTTTTAAAAACATTTAAAATATGAGCTCGTAAATTGCAAATAAAATAAAAATAAATTTGTATTTAGTTTTAATTAAAATTCTTTATTATTCGCACAATTCTGTGTGCCACTGTTCACAACTTTATGAAAACAACAACAATTGCTTTTCTTTCTAATTCCTCTGTTTATACTCTTCGCATAAACAATAACAATTACTAGTCAATTATTCGACAGATGTTTGTAACCATACATGGGCATACTGCATTATAATTCTAATGCATTAAGCTTTTCAGTATTCAGTAAATGTTTACTGGTAATGAAATTTAGATTTCATTTTTGTAACTGTAATTTTTTTCAGTAATCAGTAAAAATCAATTTTTACTGAAATTTTACTGGTACTGCAAAGTCCCCATCTATGTTTGTAACGAAGATCTTCAAACCTCGATTATTCTCTTCAAACGCACCGCGTCTTCACACAAGACTGCCTGGACTACACTAACTCTCTCGCCTGCTTTGCCTTGCCATTTATGTGGCAGGGTAAACAGTCTGATGAATGTTCTTGAAGGCGAATGGACGTGACTTTGCCTTCTCGAAATCTCTTAAATGTAAACATCGTTGTTTACATTCCTTATTGTTGTTTGTGTATTTTGCTTACATTTATTCTTGTGTTGTTGGTATATTTCTGTCTACTTGTTTACCATTTTTTCTATGCTGGTGTTTGTTGTTATATGAAGCAGTATGATAATTTGTAAACAGTTTTGTTTACTGCATTGTTTTGTTTTTGTAGCTTTTGTTTATAATTTTAATGTTAAACGATGTAAAAGCAAAACACCTAGATCTAGATTTTTCCATTTTCGTAACAATATGCAAAGCATTTATCATACCTTACTGTGGATGTAACAAAATTTCTTTCTTGAAAGAAAAAAAGAAAAAAATTGCCAAATATTTTCAAATGCAAAGCAAATTTAACAACACAATTAAAGAAGTTATACATCAGGGGTTACCAAAAAATTTTTGGTTATGTATTAGTGAGTAAGAGAGAGAAAATAAGTGAGAGAATTTATTTATTTACAGCCATAGAAAAGTGTTAGTAATATACGCTATTTTGATTTTCATTTCATCAACATACATAAAACTATCTATGTTCGGCTTAATAATTTTAGATAAATAAAAATAAAAAATCCATTTTTTACATATTAACAGACAAAATGTCTTTTAAGAACATATTCCCTACATTCTTTAAATGTTTTATAACATACATATAAGGCATTGAATATTAGCATCTTTTAACATAAAATATTTTTTGAGTGTCATTCCGAAATAAAATGCTAATGCATCCGCCGCACATGTGTTCTTGTCACAGTCTGATCGACAACTAAATCATAAAGCACAAGAATGCGTGTGAGTTCTCTCCGCACAATTGTGCTATGAAATGGTAAACACTGTTATACATGAACCTTGAATGCAGAGTAAGCCGTTCCTTTATTATCGATTTAATCTGCAGAGAATCAAAAAACCTGAGCAATAATTGAAAACCTTCGTACCACATTTAATGATCCATGGAGCCCACATTTCCGCGTTCGTTTATTTGGATATGTGTTTATGTCATGCTTTGTTAAGAGAATATTAATTGTGTGCGTGCTTGTGTATGTGTGTGTGTCTTTTATAAGCATGCATGGTTTAGTAGGTACATGTTGTCAACATTGCTGATGATTGCTGTTATGTTTTGAAAAAGGCTAACAATATAGACTGTGTCCCTTTTTTTTTGTGTGTTTGTTGTAACATTTCCGACCATAACCCTCCATCAAAACTACCCAATTTTAAGAAGAACGTAAAAGGCAATCTTGAAAACTGTTTTTCTATTCTTTTGTTTTTTTTTGTTTTGCTGTAGTCGAAACCTAATTTCTGTTTAAATCCAGAAAGGTTTAACTATCATTTGATTAGGAAAATAATAAAAAGTAACAGCAGTTGAGACAATCGCTTACTTAATAGGGACTAAAATGGCTTAATAAAATGTTATGAAAAGAAACTCAAGCTATTAAGAAATAATATTTTATTAAAGCAAAATTAAATTAAGGGAAGCAAAATAAAGAGAAGAAAAAAATATTTTTTCCAAAACAACATTACTTATGAAACTTGTGTAAAGGATATCAGTTTTGTAGAGGAAACATTAAAGGTCTGGTCTGTAAGAAATATTGTTTTCCTATTTCAAACGAATTCACATAATTTATGTTAGACACTCTATTGTAAAGCTTTTTACGAAGGTTGTATGCAAAGCAAAAAAAAAAAAAAACAATGTACTACCCTGGAATTGTTACACAATACATACATGTTTCATTAATTTGATTATGCCCCGTCTTCAAATGGCCCTACACTGAATTATCTACTTTGTAAATGGAATAGAAGTCGCCGTAGTCTAGTAGGTAGTGGTAGGTAGTGTTGGCTGATTAGACGTGAGGCCACGGTTCAAATCGCAGGTCAGACATTAAAACGAAAATATGAAAAAATATTTCTTCGGGGAGTTTCTCTCAACAGATTTCTGGCAAAAACTCTGAGAGTAAATAATCACCCTTATTCTGGTTGTCGTCGTCGTTACCAAAAATGATGTCGATAAAATCAGAGTCGACAAAATCAGAGTCGACACAACACAATATCGACGGCGTATTGACTCACAGAATACCAAATATGTGTCGACAGTCATCATCAGAATACCAATTTTAAACTGTCGACGCAAGACGACGTCGACGACGACAACCAGAATAAGGGTGAATAAATTGCCATGTAAAGTGCCTCAAAATCTGTTGAAACTCATACAATGTAAGTAGTGTGAGAAGCTAGGTCGTAATCCTGACTGAATGTTTATAATTATCAATTATAAAGGGTGATTTTTTAGCTATTATCTTTTTGGCAACACTGGTTTAAACAGCTCACGCACGTTTCGTGTTTTGTTTCACTGTCAAACATCTTCAGTTTGGTCTATAATTTAACCATGAATCGTCTTACAAACGAACAACGCTTGCAAATCATTGAATTTGGCATCATTGGACCGTACTTCTTCAAAGATGCTGCGAATCGTAACATAACTGTGAATGGTGAGCGCTACCGTGAGATGATATCCAACTTTTTTTTGCCCAAAATGCAAGAGCTTGACTTGCATGACATGTGGTTTCAACAAGACGGTGCCACATGCCACACAGCACGCGTAATAATGGACTTATTGAGAGGCGAGTTCGGTGAACATTTTATTTCACGTTCGGTACCGATTAATTGGCCGCCTAGATCGTGCGATTTAACGCCTTTAGACTATTTTTTGTGGGGCTATGTTAAAGCTCATGTCTATACAGACAAGCCCGCTTCAATTGACGCATTGGAAGACAACATTGAAGCATTTATTCGTGAGATACCGGCCGATATGTTGGAAAGAGTATGCCAAAATTGGACTAAGCGGATGGACCATTTGAGGCGCAGTCGCGTTCAACATTTGCATGAAATTATCTTCAATCATTAAATTATATGGACCGTACTATCGATTCAAATAAAGATTTCATGCATTTTTCTGAATTTTATGTGTTTTTTTTTGAAAAATTTTCCTATAGCTCTTAAAAAATCACCCCTTATATGTATGTACGAAGGATTTATTTAAAAACGAATAAAAGTATAAAAGAGGAACATATTGTCAAATAACTATCCACTCTATATATCATGTATGAAGGAAGATCGCTTCATTTAATTGTATTGTATATTTGAAATGTTGCCGCCAACATTCATTACATCCCTAATTTTATTCGATTTCGAAGACAATGAAAAAATTTTACAAATTGAATTAATTTTTATGTGTCCAAATACACAAAAATCTGTAATATTTCATCGTTTAGAATTGTTGCATGTCCCAGTGTATTTATTTCACAATGATGACATTATTTTTTACAATTTTTTAACACGGCTTCCAACAAATCCAAACGCTTTAGAATCTTGATTTAAAACAACAAAAATGACTTTTGACACTTTCCAAATAAGAGGTCATTTTTTTTTCATTGTTGTTCTTGTTGTCGTTGTTTTAATAATTCACAAGTTGAAAACCGTGCAACAACAACTGCAGAAACATCATAAAACAAATCACAAAACCATGTAAAAAAGAAATCATGTCTAGTGCAACATGAGGGATACACTCAACTTTACCATTAGCCGTCACACTCTATGAATATTAGAGGAGAAATAATTTTTTTTTTGTTGGTCCGATGGTTTATTTAGTTCCGCTTTTTTTTTTTCTTGTATGGCATCTGAAAATAGTGTTTTATCATCAATATCTAAGGGGAAAATCGTGCTCGATGTTAAAAGTTTTTGTCACTGTTCGACCTTTTTTTATTATCGCTTTTTATGTGCATAGACTAATATTTAGCATACCGAACAATGGCGTCGCCACCCAGCAAACATTTTGCTATTAATGCTTTGAAAATACTCGCAGTTCAATATTTTTTCTATTTTTTTCAAACCTTATAGAAAATGTTTGCTGGTATAGAGTAGCAAAGGAAGAAGAAGAGAAAAAAAGAAACGTTCACGCGATATGAACTTGTTTCATGTCATGATTGGATATTTGGATTAGAAAACTAATATTTTGACAATAACTAGATTCATGTTTTTTATCCCCTTCTTTCTGTTCATCGCTATTGTTTTTGTTGAAGTTCGTTCATACGCTTATACACATACATACTCAGATTAGATGGTACTGAAGTATAAGATCAGGTCAGGGTTGTTGCCAACAATTGTTTGGGTTCAACAAAAGGAGAGCGAACAACTACAACGTTGTTACTTAGCGTATGTAGCGACAGCAATAATTTTGTTATTAAACTAAATGGAATTTAATTCATTGTAATCGTTTGCAGCTGCTGCAGACAAGTGCCGGTGGCCTAAATAATACATACATATATTGCTGTTGTTCTTAGTATGCGTTACCATATTACTTCTGTACTATACATCTTCGTATAATTGACGATCAAATAAATTATTGTTACGTTTTTACCTTTTAAAAACATTTAAAATATGAGCTCTTAGATTGCAAATAAAATAAAAAAATTTGTGTTTAATTTTAACTCAAATTCTTTATTATTAGCACAATTCTGTGTGCCACTGTTTACAACTTGATGTAAACAACAACAATTGCTTTTTTTTTTTTTGTTATTCCTCTGTTTACACTGTTTACACATTACTAAACAATTATTCGACAGATCTTTGTAACGGATATCTTCTAACCACGATTACTCTCTTCAAACGCACCGCATCTTCACACAAGACTGACTGAATTTCACTAACTCACTCGCCTGCTTTGTCTTGCCTTTTATATGGCAGAGTAAACAGTCTGATGAATGTTTTTGAAGGCGAATGTTCCTGGCTTCCCATTCTCGAGATCTCTATAAATGTAAACATCGTTGTTTCATTAATGTTGTTTGTGTATTTTTGTTTACATTCCCTTATGTAGCGTTGTTTGTGTATTTTGTTTACTTGTTTACCATTTTTTTATGCTGATGTTTGTTGTTGTATTAGGTTAGAGGACGTGTACTTGTCAACTGTGACAAGTACAGTACCCGGAGGTCGAACTGACCCATTGTTGTTGTTGTATTAAGCAGTACGATAATTTGTAAACGGGTTTGTTTACTGCATTGTTTTGTTTTTGTAGCTTTTGTTTATAATTTTAATGTTAAGTGCTGTAAAAGCAAAACAACAGTATCTAGATTTTTCATTTTCGTAACAAAATCAATGTTTGTTAAATATTAGAAATTTAAGCAAAACGTTCATGCCAAAATTTATGCCTAAAATTACAATAGAACACACAGGCTGCATCAACAAAATTGAGGGTTTTTGAATGAAACATACGATTTCCGATCATCACAATGGAGTCGAATTTTTTCTCCTTAGTCTTAAAGCAGGTTAAGTGCAGTCGAGGATATTCATGCATTTTTGTCGTTTTTATACGAAATTCATTTCAATTCATCTTTTTTACAAATCACGCGCCAATCTATTTTCAATGGCTATCATACACATGTTGAATGATGCGAAATTCAATGTGAAATTCAGAAAGCCACACAATTATTGACCAAATCCTCGTATATAATACACTAACGCATATGTACTATACGTACATACTTGAGTACAAATAAAAGTGTTTGTTTTTGAATGGTAATTCTAAATTAATCTAAAGTATGTTGGAATGTTGAATGTAAACTTTCAAGTGTTACGTTAAGGTAGAGGAACAAGACATTACGTGAGTCGTTAAGAAAATGATTAGACGATTATAATTTTTTATGTGGCACTTACGCAAATGTGTAACAATTCAAAAGACGAATGAAAAATCCAAAAAAAAAAAAAAAAAATACAAATATAAAGTGAAAATGTTTCTGTACATGGGAAAACATTCACACAAATTTAAAAAGTTATTGTACCTCTTTCCGATTCATTCAGTACCTTCAATTAATGAATTGTTTAACCGGTTATTAAAAGATTAATTTGATAGTATTTCACGTTGATAGTTGCCTAATTTGAAAATATGTACCTCGTTGAAGTAAATATTGTGTAACTGAGATTTGACTGTAAACATTTTTTAATCTCTTTCAAAGCCAATGTTGTGATAAGGCATACACTTATGGCGAACTGATTTAATTGCAAACATAGAAAAAACTTTAAAAACTCACCACCATCTTGGTATATCATAAACTACAATACAAATAAAGATTACGCGATACGAACAGACAAGACAGAAATCGGACTGAAACCTCAAGTAAAGAAAGCATCATCTTTCAAGCAAACAGCTGTTTCAGTCCAAATACCTTTAGAGAGTCACTATCTATATGAATAGCTAATGTTACTAATCAGGAATTGGAAATTCCGGTGACAGGTGATATTTACAGACGTAATTCATCATCAAATTTCCTGAAAAAAAAAACTTTTCTTTGAAAAAGAATGTTTGAGTCTCTTTTAAATTGAATTTTAAGACAAAATTGATATCAAATTTCTTTCTTTTCTCAGGAAAAATAGACTTCACGACTTTCCGGTAATTAAAATAAAATAAAACAGCTGATTGTATGTCACTGATCATTCCAGGTTTTTCAATTACTTGCACTATGAGAACAAATTACGTGTTTTCCCCGTCGATCTGACCAAACAGACGACAACATTTTTTCAGATTCCTCTCTGTTTCTCGTAAAATTATAAGTCATTCGACATTATAGAGATTCAGCAGTAATTCGAATGAGATAGTGAGATCATATTAAATTAGCTCGTGTGGAACTCATACTTTGAACTCCTAGGCACAGCATACCGTTCTTTCTCTTTAGGTTAGGTTAGGTTAGAGGACGTGTACTTGTCCGTTAAGACAAGTACAATACCCGGAGGTCGAAATTGACCCATTGTACAACGTCCTTGGAGAGGGAAGGAAATAGAGGGAACAGGATGAAAGGAGGGCATAAAGGTAAGGGGGTGGATGGGAATCACACAGAAAGAAACAGACACAAGCAAAAAGGGTTGAGAGCGCGACTACACTTATGAAGCCCTAGCACCTCTCAACCAGCTCAAACTGCTAATGAATCTGTGGAGAGCCTTTATGTCGGCTCTCGACACAGAACTCAAGCTTTCAAAGAAGGCCCTGCCAAGGGTCCTCAACCTCAACCTACCAAGGCCTGGGCAGTTACAGAGGAGATGTTCGATAGTGTCTCTTTCTCTTTAGTAGTATTCAAATTTTGACAACAAAGTAAAAACAAATGGTTACCAAAACAAAGTCATAACATTCAATGCTATGGCACTCAGCTTACACAGCTTTCTTTACAGAGTTTTGAGAAAACACTGGAGAAGCTTGAGAAGCTTCATCTATGTATACACCTCTTGGCAAATGAAAGGATTTTCAGAAATTAAAAATTAAATTAATTGTTTAAAGGTCTGACTGTCATCGTCTATGTATTTAATTTTCTCATTTCTCGATTGTTTTAGTTACGGAAAGTCAAGGAAATGAAATACAGACAACCCTCCTATAACGCGGTGAATGCGTACCGCTATAAGATACTCGGATTTAACCGTACAAACCAGGCGAATTCTTACCGCGTTCTATGGAAAACGTCTACGCTGTAGATTCTACAGCGTTGTAGGGAAACCGCGCTATAAGAAACTCGGAATTAGTACAAATCACATCATTCGTACCGCGTTATATGGAGACCAAGACAAGATAAATTATAAATTATTTTTATTGAATTAAAGAGTTTATATAAGGATTGAAAAAGAAAAATTAAATTAAAACTAAACTTAAAGACTTTTTTCCAACAAAAATAAGAAAAACTTTTATAAAATTATGAAAGTTTTCAACATTCATCCACACTGTCAAAAAAGTTCTTAGAAAGACTTGGTCACCAACAAATCGTATGCACTGTGAAAGAGCTCTAAAATGACTGAAACCGATGTCATAGACGGCTATGGGATAAGCTTGTTTGTGTGGCATGTTTATATAAACATGTTGCATATATCGCTCCTTTATTGCAACATAGTCATATCTCAAAAAATTAAAAATTTGTAGTTACTTAAGCTCTTTTAGACCTTCTGTACATGTTGAAAAAAAAATCAGTTTTATATCCCAAGCTGAACCGAAGTTATAGCAAAAAGTGTTTGCGGCAATTAGATCATAGGACTTATGTCTTGAAAACTTAAATCGCATTTTGCCAAGTTCAAGTTTTTTTGAGATATGACTATGTTGCAATAAAGGAGCGATATGTCGACTGTGCTTTTGCGTCGAAAATGATACATACATACATAATTGGTCATTACAACCCTTTAGTCCGGATTACGACCTAGCTTCTCACACCACTCATGTTGTGTGTGTTAATTTTATACATGAGTGGCGAGATCTACAGTTTAAAGTCGACTGCGAACGACAGATTTTTGAGAAGCTTTTCATGGCAATTTTATTTACTCTCAGAGTTTTTGCCAGAAATCTGCTGAGAGGAAGTATTTTCGAAGAAATATTTCCGAAGAAATATTTCCGAAGAAATATTTTCTTTTTTTCATATTTTCGTCTTGATGTCTGACCTGGGATTTGAACTCGGGCCTTCAGTCTAATAAGCCAACACACTACCTACTAGACTACAGTTTTCGAAAATAAAACTGATATTGAACCCTCTTACAATATCTAGTTACTAGAGTCATTCATAGGCTGTGCAGAAGGAACTTATGTGATGTTGTTGAACGGAAACCGCGCTGTAAGACTATCGCGTTATAGGAGGACTGTCGCAATTTCAGCTTCGCGTTATATGGAAACCGCGTTCTGAAAGTACCGCGTTATAGGAGGGTTGCCTGTACACGTCTTTCTTCTTCTACCGTGCTTGCTTGCCTAACATTCAGTTTCTGTTTTTTCTTTTCTGTTTTTTTTTTTTTTTTTTGGTTGAAAAATGGTAATATCCAAAGAGTGGAGAGAGGAGAGAGAGTAAATAAGGAGAAAATGAATGAAAAACAAAAAAAATTCAAATTCCAAATAAGCCTTGTTGTTGCCGGTGTTGCCGTTATTGTTACTGGCTTGTATTTTGCAACATTCTTAAGTGTCTCATGGCAAGCATTTTTACTACAATAAATTTTACCTATTCGTGTCCTTTTACTGATAATGCCTATAAATGAATACATACATACATATATAACTGTATGCACATACATGTATATTTACTATGTATGTATGTATTTGTGTATATTTAAACTCTTCCTCCGTTTTGGTTGTTTTACAACCAAACAGAACAGAACGAATGTTGGTTAGTCCTTTTATTTTGTCTTTCTTGTAGTCTTTCCCTTTCAAATTTATGATGCGCAAAATGTTTTAAAATTGAAAAATAAAATTGTTTTGCATATATTTTTAAGAATGATTGTTATTGGTATTGTTGTTATTATTGCTGCTGCTGCTGGTAGTTATGGTGTTGTTGTTATGTTGTCATAGCCAAAAAATAAAAACAAAACAACACAAAAAAACATAAATTTTGGGGTTTTCTGTAAAATGTATGTATGTATGTAGAATGTATGTATATGTGTGCGTATGCAGGTTTGTTCCTTTCACTGGTGATAGGACATAAAACGAAGACTTTTTGTGCAAAACAACACAAGAAAAACCAGAAAAAAAAATGCCAAAATATTGTCATAAACATACATACCTAGATACCTAGATACATACATACATACATACATACATATGTACATATAAATAATGTTTGAATATATTAAAATTTATGGTTTAATGTTTTTTAAAGTGTTCATTGAATAAGAGAGTATCGATTGTCTACCATACCGTAGTCATCGTTGTATGTTGAAAATGTCTCGTTATTGGCAGACCGCATACAAACGATTACAATATCATTGCATGTCCCATCGGCCATATGGATGGGACGGACTGTTACTTATCAAATGGAAATATAATTTATATTCTTTATTTTATAATCGTCGTTGTTATAAATGATTTTGAAATAATTTTTATTCATTTTCATTTTTATTTCATTTTATTCAGTTATTCTCGTCTCATCATCTCCTTTACTGAGTTTTTATTTATCGTTTTGTGGAACATTTGTTTTTTTATATGTAAATATCGGTATAACGGTATTTATATACACATAACGCATATACATATGTATGTATGTATGTATATATGTATGTATATATTGAGATTTAATTAAAATTTGTCATGTCATTCCATCGGCAATTTCTTCTTTATTGTATCCTCAAATACAAATAACCTGCTCGTTTGTATTTTTTTTTTCTGTATGTTTCAATTCGATTATTTATATAAACTCGTGTTATTTATTAAAATAATGAAAAATTATACTTTTTTATAGCGCTAAAGCGAAATAATCTATGTTTGAACATATTTTTTCTTTCTTTTATTGACTACAACTACGTACATACCTCACTGTTAACACCGGCAGTATGTATGGATGTGGAAAAAAATAAACACAAATTGATTTGCATATTTACGGGCAATCATTTGTTTTGACTATTGGTATAATGGGCGTGGCATATTTAGTTTTGCACATTTTCTATTGCTATTGGTAGGTAATTTATTAAAATCTCTATAAATATACACATTGTTCGTTCCATACATTACTTAATATTCCTATAAAACAGTAGAAAACTTATTAAAAAAAAAGGAATTTTAAATACATAGGCTGTGAACTGTTGAAGTTTTAAAACTTGATGTCTCATAGTTTGTTAGTCGAAGGTGCTAAACGAAAGATTCAGTGCAATTCTGTGCTACCGATAGTTGAGTCGCTCCTAAGACTCTATTATGGTAAATATTATATCGTCTTGTGTTTCCTCACCTTATCGTGAAGGCTTTTATGCATCCACATTGGCCCAATTTGCCACCTGGATTATCAGTTAGAGTTTTGCCGAGATATGCTATTAGAGGAAGCCTACGTTATTAAAACATGGCAACAACTTTTTTAAACAAAAATGTATAATTGGAATGAAATTAATTTTATTAATTAATCCAAATGCAAAAACAGTGCTTAATTTCAATACATCCTATTTTAAAATGTGTGGAACAATGTGTAGTCGCCGTAGTCTAGTAGGTAGTGTGTTGGTTTATTAGACGTGAGGCCTCAGTTCAAACCCCCAGGTCAGACATCTCCAACAAAACGAAACATGAAAAAATATTTCTTCGGTGATTTACTCTCTGCAGATTTCCTGCAAAAACTCTGAGATTAAATAATAAATTGCCATGGAAAGTATCTCAAAAATCTATTGTTCGAAATCGACTTTAAACTGTAGGTCCAGCGGGTCATGTATAAAATTAACATGTATGCTTGGATGTGGAACAACGTAATTGAAGACTGGAAAACAAAAAAGTTTTGATGCTTGCACCTCTTGTAAGCTGATGTCGCCTGTTAAGATGCAAAAGCAAAAATGTTTAAACATACAAAATGAATTTAATTGTTTCGATTATTGACTTATTGCTTTCGTTTTTTCGCTTTGCACCACATTTATGTGTTTTAAACGCTCATAAGGCCTATGAAATGAGAGCATTAAAATAATAATAATAACTAGGCAGGGAAATTTATCATACGTTTCAAATGCTATAAAAAGAACAATCAATTGGAAACTTCAAAAGTAAGCGTCTTTCAGCGAAACTTATTTTTTGTCTGATTCAAAGCCTTAATTAGCAATTGCTATCGTGACACTTCAATAACTACATGACCTACAAAGAAAAAATTGTTGTCTTATTTAAAATTTTATTGAAATTGCTTTTATTCGGAACCAGAGATCAGCAATGAATCGTGCTTTCGCTACTCATAAGCAATCATGAAATTTTGAATATAAGTGAGTCAACAATATTGCAATTTAACTATGTACACTGATTCATTCGTACTCCTCACTACAACGTTGATTTATAAGTACAGGTTGCAATGAGTATGCGTACAACGTTGACATCAAACTCATACTATTCGAAATACATATGTTTGATTCATAAGCCAGCCTACTCATTTAGATTCATAACTTTTGAAAAATACTTATATGTAATACTTATAAATGATTCGAGTGACTCGAGTAACAGAGCAAACACACCACCTTTTAGTGAGTATTGTAGTGTTCGTATGCGATTTATACTTATTTTGTGATTCGTGCATATGTTAAGTTATGGAGAGTCGAAATCAACAGCATTATACGTGTTGTTAAGTATGAATATGATGAGTACTTTAAACATTGAATATGAGTAGAGGTTCCATGATATTAATTCAGAAATTATGAGTATGATTCAATTCTACTCATATTTTTGAATACTCATTGCTGATCTCTGTTCAGAATAGAAATCTGAAATAAATTTAATAAATAAATTCTTTATTTGTAACATCAGACAATGTCTGATGTTTTCAGAGTGCACAATGCATGTGTTGCAATGTGTTAGCAGGAGCAGCGATTTATTCAGTAAGTATTTGCGTCCATTTGTTATTGTTGCAGTTAAGTTAACTCCGAATAAAATCGTTCATTTATATTCCACTTTATAAAAATTACTTATTCCTTCCTAAATGACTTTTCATATTCACACCGTGGTTTAACCAACATCTTTATACGAGTATTTCGTCCTTAAATGCCTGTTACTTCTGTGTTCCTCTGTCATATTTTTTCGTGTTGTTCTGTCTTTCTTTAATATTCTCTCTTTTAGGCTATCGAAGGATGCCATTACACAGCATTTGTTTATTTTTTATGTTTTTTTTTTGTATATTTATGTGTGGAAAGGAATTTTTATATGCATTTAACATCGTTTTATCCTGTGTAATCGAGGCATAATATATATTTTTCGTTTTTTGTTTTCATATAGCATTTCTATAGATATGTACATATGTATGTATGTATGTGTATAATATAGGCCTCATGCTTTTTATTTCAGCTTTCAGTTACACAGTATGGGCACACAGTATGGGCACACAGTATGTATTGGCATATGGTTTCATAAGGTCAGAGTGTTGGCTGGGTATGTATGAGAAGAAAACACGATGGAACAAGAGCATCAGTACCCTTAAAAATACGAGAAAATATGCTGCTTTTTTGTAGAAAATGATTTAATTTTAATTTTTTCATTCAAATCGAGCCCAACCGTATTTTTTTATGGCATTCACTCACTCACTCACCCACTGTTACGTTTAAACATTTTAACGTAATAGTTTAACAAATTTTCCTTAATTAAAAACTGTAAATCATTGCCTGAATCTGAATTTGTAAGTATTTCAGGTGTTAAATAAAACATACACACAAACACCCATACACATATAAATACTTTTATTTGTATGCTTTTATCATGAGAAGACAAATTTAGAATGTATGTATGTATGTACATGTGTACGTATTCCCATTTGCCAAATGAACATTTAACATTTGCATTTAAAAGCAATTGACTTTAAGGTTACACACACACAAAGAAAAAAAATACAAACAAATCGGAAGGATTTTACATTTGACTTTTAATGCGATTTGTTTGGATTAAAAATGAATGTTAAATTGGCTTTGATTGATTATTTTTTTTATTTTTTTGTTATTAAACTCCGATATAAATTCCTTAGCCGGAGCAATGAAATCAAACACAAAAAAAAAGAAGAAATAAAAATAATAAAAACAAGATTTTAAGAATAGATTATCGATTATAAATGTGTCTGTGTTTGATTGTAAATTATTTCCTATTTCCATTCCAGACAATTTTTCACGTATTCAGTGTAAAGAGAATGAAAAGTGATTGTGAAAATAAAAAAAAATTAATTCATGTTCTCATATCCCTTTCCGTCCCAAGCAATTTCAAAATTGGAGGATTTCAATGAAATTTTTGGTATGTGATAATTTGCCATTAAAAAATACAAAAATGCATTTTTTATGTCCATATAAAGTTGGTGTCCTTAGAAAAAGGACATACACATATGTGTGTCTTGGGCTTTCACTTAGTCAAAATCCAAAAATTTTGATATAATAAAAAAAAAACTTTTTATTTCATTCAAAAAACAAATATAGATTACTCAAAAAATAAAATATTGTGCAAGCCATGTATTGTGCATACTTAATATTAAAAACTAAAAAAGAAAACAAAAAAATAAAACATTCATTGGTTTCGATTTCTGTAAAACTATATCGACGTATGTAACTTCTTAAAGTAATTTTTATCTGAAGAAAGGCACAACTAAACATCACATTTTTCGCAGAGAGTTCGAGTGCGGCTATTACATTGTTTTAACCTACACGCTCGTGCTGTCCTCAATTTGTCGACCACTGGCCAACGAAACCCGCTTTGTGTCGACAAATTCTGTATCTGTGCTGCCTTCATTTTCATTGTCGGAGTGCGGAGATGGAATACTCAATTCATCCCCGAATTCATCTGATAAAATATCGCCTACAACTTCCGACAAAACACTAATTAATTTAAGTACTTCTTCTAAATCTTCCAAATTATATTTTTTTGCTGTAATAAATTAAATTAAATTATTCTACTAAAAACCCAACCTACACATATGTGTAGGCACATATTGTGCTTACAAAAACTAAACAATTCTTGACGCATTTTAAAATATCTGTATATTATTTAAATATTTAATGCTTTTATTACAAAATAGTAACAAAATTTTTAAATATTTGTTTTTATTTAAATAAAATAATAATACTTCAATTTTTTGCTTCCCGCACTGCGAAACATGATCCCCTTTATTGAACTCTCAATTACAAATACTAAAATAAGTGGCGAAAAAACTTATAACAGAACAAAATAGAGATAACCACTAACATGAGGACATTTAATTCAATAAGAAAAAGCTAAATAATAATTTACAAATTTTTCTCCAAAATACATTTGTGTAGGCAGGGACGGAAAGGGATAACAGGCGGTTGGCAAGTGAATTGTGGCGTAAATAGCAATGAAGGAAGTTAACATTCGAAATTAAAAAGAATTCCATTTACATACATAATTGCTCATTACAAACCTTTAGTCAGGATTATGGACCTAGTTTCTCACACCACTTACATATGTTGTGTGTGTTAATTTTATACATGAGTGGCGGAACGTACAGTTTAAAGTCGATTCCGAACGATAGATTTTTGGGAAACTTTTCGTGTCAATTTATTATTGTTGCTCAGAGTTTTTGCCAGAAATCTGCTGAGAGGAAATCGCCGAAAAAATATTTCCATATTTTCGGTTTGATGTCTGACCGTCTGACATCTAATAAGCCAACACACTACTTACTAGACTATGACAATTTCATAGTAAGTAATTTGTATATTACTATGTAGCTGGTAACTGTATAAAAAAAATATTGTTACGAAAATGGAAATGGTGTTGTTAAAATAATAAGCAAAAGCTCCAAAAACAACACAATGGAGTTGATCACGCATAAAAACAAAAGCTCCAAAAACAAAACAATGCAGTTGTTCACGTGATCAACGAATGAGTAAGCATATAGCAACAAAAACAACAGGGCTCGTTTACAAGATCGATGAATAAACAAATATAGCAACAACGACTGCGTATAAAAAATATAGCAGAAAGACAAACAAACAGAACAACAACAACTCTGCATGGACGAAAGTAAATAAGATACACGAACAACAAAAATGGAAACAAGTTGTTTACATTTTCGGATTGTTCCCGAAGGTCGCCATCATCCTTCAAGGGCATTCATCACACTGTTGATCCAGTGATATAAAAGGCAAGATAAAGCGAGCAACGATGATTCAGTTAGAATTCAGTCAGCCGTGTATGAAGACACGTTATTCTCGGAGTTCGAGTGAAGTTAGTCGTGTGACGACGTCGCGTTGAATTGAGTGAGAATTCAACCAGTGGTGTGCGAAGTGACGAGATCGAGTTATAATCCAGTCAGACTTGTGTGCAGACAAGTTGCGTGAAGAAAACAGTTGTTAGTGTGGTGCTTACAAAAAAGGTTGTGAGCAAAGAAGAATAACTAACAAGTGTTGTTGTTGCTTATAAAAAAGGTTATAAGCAGAGAAATATCGCGAACAAGCACATATTGTGGAAATTATCATTGTATGCGTAGAATAAGTTCGAACAGTGGCACGAAAGTTGTGCAGAAAATAAAGAATTGACTTAAAATTAAACACAGATTTATTTTTATTTTATTTGCAATCTACGAGCTCATATTTTTAACGTTTTTAAAAGGTAAAAACGTAACAATATATTCAAATGAACTTCAAGTACTGCTTTGTGTTTTACCAATTGAAAGGAAGAATAATATATCAAGTAAATATTCTCTATATAAACATACTCGTACATACATACATACATGTATACAGTGTGTGTTCATGGTTTTATTGCATATCTTTTAAAACTGATCGAAAGAGAGAAAAAGAATGGAAAACTATTTCTTTTGCTATAATTTTAATAAATTTTAAATGCCTCATAAATTATCTCGCAACATTAACACGCATACACGTAAACTTACAAGCACACAACTACAGTGTTACATTGTAAATGTGAATGTGTGGGCAAGGCCAGTCTATATTACAGTTTTCTTCCTGTTACAAAACCAATAAATATTGCGCTGTTGAATATCTCTTTTCTCTTTTTCTCTTTTGTTTTTTTTGGTAAGTGCTGGCGATGTGTATTCGTATAATGTTTCATTAAAAATTATACAAAATTTATGCTTTCAAAATTAAAAACAGCGGAAAAATAAGCGACGAACATCCAGCAGCAGGAGCAGTTACACACACACATTCTTCAGACATACACACGCACACACTTGCAGACTGACAAAAGCCATCCATATGTGATGAAAATGCTCAAAGGCATAACAAAGTAAGAAAAGAAAAGACGAAAAAAAAACACAAAAATAAACAAACAAGAACAAGAACAAGAAAAAAACGAAAGAAAACTTTTGCATGAAGCCAACTTGTAATATTCTCTCTCGTGGCACATAAGAGGTTTACGCTACATATACTTTTGAGATTCTACATTTTTCGTTTCTTTTTTTTTTGTTTTCTTTTTTGTCTCTTAATTTTTGTTCAGTCTTGTTACGGTTGCATTTTGTATTTGTTAAGCTAAAAAACAACAACAAAAGAAACAAAACGAAACGAAAAGGTTACCAACAAAGTGGAAGGAGTCATTAATATCATCGTCATTGCCATCATCAGCATGAACATCAGCACTAGCTGGCGCTGAAACTGAAGCTGGAGCTGAAGCTGAAGCAACAGCATGGAGTCCTGCACAGCGGCTGCATATGTGGAAGCCACAGACACATTAGCATGTTTAAACATTCATACATACATACATACATACATATTTATGTTTCCCATTCAATTTTTCCGTTCCTCCCTATTATTTACATTTTTAACGCAAAATTTTTAACAACAAAAGGAACATTTTTATTCCGCAATACCAAGTTATAGATAAACGAAAACCAAAACGTAAAACAGTAAGAGAGAGGGAGGGAGCGAGAGAGATAGAGAGAATGAAAAGCATAGAATAAGAATTTATGAAGTAATAAAATCTTAAAATGGAATATTTAAAGCCATTGTCTACTACTTGTGAACAATTGTTTCATAAATACACCGAATTGTACACACACTTTCCAATAAAATGTAAGAAATTGTAAAATTCTTTTTTCTCTTTTTTCACTTGTTTCTCTTTCTTCTTATTGCTCAAAACAATTGAGAACTTGTTGTTCTTAATTAGAGTTCTTATTCGATTTCCAGCATTCCTTTACAAAATATTGTTGACAAAAGAAAAGATTGCAAAGTGATACCAAAAAGGTCAAAGTAATTCGTTTAATTTCAGATCGTAGAAAAAATTATGCTGATGGTAGGGTAGGGGTTAAATTGAAATGAAAAATCGCTAAAACCAACATGAAAAATGCTTTAATGTCAATGTCTGTTTAACAAAGAATTAGCGATGGCGCTAAATCAACCTAACACCCCCCACACACGTAGCATTATAAGCGTTTGTTCATCACCATTTATTTTTTTTTCTATTTTTCCATCATCAGCATCATCAGCGTTCCATATGTGCCAGGGACACATGTGATGGGTATGTGTTGTTGCTTTATCAGCACAAGACGGTTTTGCTTTATACGCGTGGATATTATCATCTCTGATGATGAAAAGTTTAAAGTAGACGATGAAAAATACCACACAATGAAAAACCAAGCATAAGAAAGATGAAAAAGAAACCCAAGTTTGAAGAACTGATAATGTCATCAGAAATAAAAGGATAGACAGACAGACCGACAGACAGACACATTGTAATAAATTAACAAGAAAGAATTTTTAAACCAAAAAAACAAAAAAAAAAACAAAAAATTATTTTATAAAATATTTATGCAAGTATGTTTATACACACATACATATGAATATGTATATATGTATGTACATACATATTTAGATTGACTTTGTAAGCTTATAAAAATACATTAAAATGTGAACATAGTACATATAAAAAAATTTCATTATATGCTCGTCGTTTTTATTAATGACATTTAAAATCTTTACTTTTCTGCTCCATTTTTTAACACACCCCCCCCCCCCCCCCAATAAAATTAAATATTTAAATGAGTTCAGAATGTAAATGAAAGAAAAATAAATTGGCTGGCTTCGAATGAAAAAAAAACGTACTCATTTCATGTCATTGCCATCATTAATTTTGTTATATTTTTAATTAATTGTTTATATATATATGTATGTATGTAGTTTGCTTTTCCAACAATTAAATTTAATTATTAACAAAATAACACGAGCAAATAAATTAACAATTTCAATAAAAAGTAAACTAACGTACGTAATCGATAATGCAAATTTAAATAGATTTCCTACTACATGATGCATACATATGTACATATGTACGTATAGCATTTACATATGCATTTAACAGAGGGTTGTGATGTTAGTACTAGATGTCAGCAATGAGTGTTCAAAAAGATGAATATAATCCAATCGTACTCATAATTTCTGATACTTATACGCACGCATTCATACTTATTTTAATATTATGGAACCTCTACTCATATTCAAAGTTTAAAGTACTCATCATCTTCATACTTAACAACATGTATGATCCTATTGATTTCGACTCTCCATTACTCAACATATACACGAAGCACAAAATAAGTATGAATCGCGTGCGAACACTAAAATATTCACAAGAGGGTTGTGTGTTTGCTCTGTTTCCTGATCTGTCTTTTTTGCTTGTGTGTCTTTCTTTTTTTTGTGTAATGCAACAACAATTATGACTATAAATTTTGATGAATCATACGAGTTACTCAAATCATTTTTAAGTACATATTATAAGTATTTTTCTAAAGTTAGAAATCTAAATGAGTAGGCTTATGAATCAAACATATTTCGAATGGTATGAGTTTGATGTCAACGTTGTACACATACTCATTGCAACCTGTACTTACATAAATCAACGTTGTAATGAGGAGTACGAATGAATCAGAGTACATAGTTAAATTTCAAATATATTGACTCACTTACATACAGTGGGAAGCAAAACTGTCCAGATGTTTTGCATTAAGAAAGTAAGGTAATGAAAGTAATACAAATATAGGTGTATTATCAAATATATATATTTTTTTTATTTTATTGGACATTATTCTAAATTTTAAAGAACAAAAACTTATATAAATTTCTTCAAAAAAAAATAAAAAAAATGCAAAAAATAAAAAATTCACTATTTGGACACTTTTGCACTGTTTGTGGGGTTTGTTGAAAATCATTAATCGTTGCCAATTTAATATTTCGTCCAAAGGCCATTATTTTTAATTACGTTTTGGCATACTCTCCACCAACTTTTGGATGGTATCACGGTCAAGAGCTCGCCATTCATGTTGTATTCCCCCCCAAAGCTCGTCAACATTTTTTTGGAGGGATTTCATGTGCTATTAGCTTTCTTTTAACAATAGCCCATACATTTTCTATAGGATTCAGGTCTGGGCTTTGTGCAGACTAGTCCATCGTCCCAAAAGTTCGGTTTTGTAGCCAGCTTTTAACTCTTTTGGCAGTGTGCTTCGGATCCCCGTCTTGCTGCAAAACAACTTTTTCAAAAGTTGCAGTGCAGTGCAAAAGAGTCCAAATAGTGAATTTTTTATTTTTTGCATTTTTTTATTTTTTTTAAGAAATTTATATAAGTTTTTGTTTTTTATAATTTAGAATAATGTCCAATAAAATAAAAAAAAAATATATATATTTGATAATACACCTATATTTGTATTACTTTCATTACCTTACTTTCTTAATTCAAAACATCTGGACAGTTTTGCTTCCCACTGTATATTCAAAATTTTATGAGTGCTTTTGAGTAGCAAAAAGACGTTTCATTGCTGATCTCTGATACATAACTATATGTACATACATTTACAAGTATTTTTTTTTTTGGAGAGAGTATTAACTTTATTTAATTTTGCACCTTGGTTGCCCATTATATTGAAAGCAAATTGTATGCGAGGGTGTGTAAAGAAATTCATGACTTTTTATTTTCGTTTTTTTTTTTTTATAAAAGGTTTCTTTGAGGGAGGTTACATCAACACAATTGGTCATTACAACCCCTCAGTCAGAATTTCGACCGTTAATTTTATAAATGAGTGGCGGGACCTATAGTTTAAAGTCGACTCCGAACGACAGATTTTTGAAAAGCTCTTCATGACAATTTTATTTACTCTCAGAATTTTTGCCAGAAATATGCTGAGAGGCAGTCGGCGAAGAAATACATATTTTTTTCATATTTCGTTTTGATGCCTGACCTGGGATACGAACCCGGGCTTTACGTCTAATAAGCCAACACACTACCTACTAGACTACGGCGACTATTGAGGGAGGTTACATACATACATAATTTGTCATTACAACCCTTCAGTCAGGATTACGACCTAGCATCTCACACCATTTATGTTGTGTGCAATAATTTTATACATGAATGGCGGGACCTACAGTTTAAAGTCGACTTCGAACGACATGTAAGTTAGCTTAGGTTTAAGGACTTGTACTTGTCATCCAGACGAATATAAATGCCCGGAGGTTGCACTGACCTATTGTATACGTCCTAAATATAGATAAAGAAAAAGATGGGAGAAAGCAAGACAAGAAGTGGGAAAAGGATAAAAATAAATATTTAAAGAAAAAAGTGAAAAAGATGGCTACATCTTATAAGAGAGTGCAGATAAAGACTACCGCCTTGATGTCCCAGCGCCTTTCAACCAGCTTAAACCCATTAAAAATCTCTGAAGAGCACTAATGTCGGCTCTCGATAGAGAAACTAAACACTCATAGAAATCCCTAACTGGGGTGCTCAACCTCATGCTACTAAGCCATGTTCATCACAATATACCCTGTCATAGAATGGCTGGCATCTGATCCAGGTCCTTGTCAGCAATCGCACTTCAAAATTAACCATCAGAAATCCAGTTACCAGTCTTACGCTGGCTTTATTCAAATCAAAACATAAACCTATCAAAGAGATTTCTTAGTAAACATGCCAACAAGCATAGTCACATTGACGTAACATCGATAAAATAGTTCAATTATAAAATTGTCCATCTTCATTACTGAAGTTTTTTTTTTAGTTAAAGTTAAAAAGTTTTTCTGTTTTGTGCAGTACATAACGTAAATGGATACGGATACGGATTTATTTTTTAAAGTTTATTGGAAAACTTGTCAGCAAATATTCAAGGTATTCAAGGTAAAACAAAAAAAAAAAGAAAAACTAAAAAGAATATGAAAAATTAAATTATAAAATAATATTTTTTTAAATGTTTAACTTGCAAGAAGATGGATTATTTTGTGTTTTTAAGCATTTATTTATTCGTTTTTATTTTTGTATGTATTTCTAGCCACTGTTGCTGTTGTTTCAGTAACTGGTATCGTGGTTTCATGTCGATGTCGATGTCGATGTTGCCTTTTGTTGTTATTCAAGTTGTTGTTGTTGTTGACGTTGTTCTATGCATTTTATGCTTCTAACAATCTGTATGAATTTGAAAGATGGTTTACCCATGTTTTGTTGTGGTCTTTTGGCTTAGTTTTATGCACATTTCTCTATGCGAATACAATACACACATACATACATACATATATTTTTAATAGTTGGTTTGTTTACTAGTGTACATGTATGTGTATGTATGTGTATGTATTTATGTTCATACATTGGTCTATTTGTCTCTCCTTTTCTATATATGTATATGCACATATATTTGAGTGTGTGTGTTTGTGTGAGTGTATTTATATTTTGAAGCCCAGTTGTTGGTTGTCGTCTGTTAAACTAATAGTGAACTGATACTTTTTAATTTTTTTGTTTTTCAGTTTTTGTTATTTTCCTATTTGTAGGTTTGTGTCTGCTGTCATTGTGGTCCAATATAAATACCAACATTACGTAGAATATGTATACCATTTGTAGCTCACAGACTATAGTAGTACACATAAACATACAGGCATACATAGACATACATACATACATACTCGTACATACATATGTACATTAGTAATACATAAACAAATTATGGGAAAAGCTTTATGCAATAGTACGAGTATTTGTAGTTGCTGCTGTTTTAGATGTCCTTTACATAAGAGAGAACTCAGAGCCATGAGTACAAATACGAAAACACTTGCATACACACAATTGCAACTGCAATATAAGCAGCAGCATCGGCAGCGAAAGCATAATCCCTTGCCACACTGGGTACTCAAGCGTATTTTCATTAATTATGCGGTTTTCGTAATTTCCGTTTGTAATTTTTTACGTTTGTAATAAAACGGCACAACAAAAAAAAATTTAAATGAAAATGTTGCATCAGCGCCAACTTCGTGGCCAATGGCAGCAACAATAATTTGTAAACCCTTCTCGACCGCATACGAGTGTAGAGTATAAGATGTAGAGAGACTTGGCCATGTAATCGTCTTAAAACTGACATTTAGTGGCGTAGACCATTAAAAAAAAAGGGAACTCATTGTGCATTATTACGCCAAAGACAAAAGAATCTTAACACACACAGAGCGACCTTAAACTTGGCAATTTTACGAAATGAAGTGTTACGAATATCACAGTTTGTGAATTAGGAAAATCGCTAAGAAGTACTATAAGTGGTCGGCATGGATCAATATGTGTGTATGTTTATATGTATGTAGTTTAACATTATTTGGTTTCGTATGTTTGCACTTGTAATGTATTTGCAACCCACTAAAGTCGGCTGAAGTGATAAATTGGTCTCGCATGCTTTAACAGGAAAATAATTTCAAGTGCCGGCTTCATTTGTGCGGCAAAGTACGAGAATTTTTAAGCAATTAAACAATTGCCTCTCTTGCAATGCTGCACTAGAAATATTTCTTCTTCTTCTTGTTCTTCTGTATAAAAAATAAAGTGGATGCAGCAAATAAATAATTGCACACTTTTTAATGGCACCAGTACTGCCACGCTGTCTACAAACAAAATAATGCAGAGGCAAAAGTCTTGATGGAAATGCAAAAATTTACCAGAAGAACTCTGTAAATTCTGTTCAGCTGTAACAAAATTGATGGCATGAAAAGTTTTCCTTACAAAATACATACAAGTTTTTACTTTCGTATCCATTAATAAATTAATCATTTGTGAAGGCTGTAACTGTAAATTGACCGAAAAAATCATCACCATTTGTCTTAGTTGCTGCTGGTCCGAAGAGAAATTCAAACAAATCGTTGGTATTCTATGTGTCAATGATAATTAAATATCATTCATTTCAAGGAAATCGCAATGTAACAACAACAACAACAACAACAAAAAATATATTCACGTAAAAGTACGTACATACATACATAAAATATATTTAAAAAAGAAGAAGAATAAGGTGAAAATAAGCAAATTCCTAAATATTGAAAACGAAAATCAAAATTCGAAGAAAAGCAAATATTATGCCGGTATATTATAATGTTGAAGTCGCCGTACTCTAGTAGGTAGTGTGTTGGGTTATTAGACGTAAAGCCCGGGTTCGTATCCCAGGTCAGCCATCAAGACGAAATATGAAAAAAAAAATATTTCTTCGGCGACTTCCTCTCAGCAGACTTCTGGCAAAAACTCTGAGCATAAAATAAAATTGCCATGAAGAGCTTCTCAAAAATCTGTCGTTCGGAGTCGACTTTAAACTGTAGATCAAGCCACTCATGTATAAAATTAACGCACACAGCATAAGTGGTGTGAGAAGCTAGGTCGTAATCCTGACTGGAGGGTTGTAATGACCAATGTATGTATATTATAATGTTACGTTTTTACATTTTAAAAACTTTTAAAATATGAGCTCGTAGAATGCAAATAAAATACAAATAAATTGATGTTTAGTTTTAATTAAAATTCTTTATTATTCGAACAATTCTGTGTGCCACTGTTCACAACTTGATGTAAACAACAACAATTGCTTTCTTTTGTTATTCCTCTGTTTATACCCTTTATATAAAGAATAACAATTACTAGAAAATTATTTGACAGATCTTTGTAACGAAGATTTTTAAAACACGATTACGCTCTTCAAACACACCGCGTCTTCACACAAGACTGACTGAACTTTTACTAACTCAGTTGCCTGCTTTGCCCTGCTTTTTATATGGCAGGGTAAACAGTCTGGTGAATGTTCTTGAAGGCGAGTGTTCATGAATTTTCTCTCTATAAATGTAAACATCGTTGTTTACATTCATTATTGTAGTGTTGCTGTTATATTTTTGTATACTTACTTACCATTTTTTATGGTAGTGTTTGTGGTTTTTAGGCAGTACGATAATTTGTAAAAAGGTTTATTTTGTTTATTTTCTTCTTATTTATTTATTTATTTATTTATTTATTATAATTTATTTCTTATTTATTTATTTATTTATTATAATTTACATAGCACAACAAGATATGAATCTTATAACTGACAGTGCTATGTTTGGAATCATTAAGATTTAAAAATTAATAGTGAAACAAAACATATTAAATAAAAAATACAAAATTAATATAATTATTATCATGTTAAAATATAAAATATAAAGAAAAAAAAAATATAATATAAAGAAATTTAAAAAAACTAATAATATTGTAGAAATAAATAAAAAAGTTGAAGAAATATTAAAAAGAATGTTGCTACATATTTATAAAAATCAATCTAAAAAAATTGAAATAAAAATATAACCGATATAAACCTATAAAACAAATCATAAAAAAATTTTACTTATGAAAATAATTTAAATAACTTCCTTTTGAACGCATTTGCATTGCCTAGATTCTGGATGTAATTTGGTAGGGAATTCCAAAGACTAGTGGTGTGTATAAAAAACTGTCTCTGAGACAAGAGAGTCCTAAATCGTTGCTGAATAATGTTCCTACCCCGGTAGGATCTAGCAAATTTAATTCGACAAAATAAATATTCCGGCCGTTCCGTGTAAATTATCTTATGAAGTAAAATAAGGCATCTAATTTTCAAGAGATTATCAAATTTCACATTAAGAATCCGGCAAGCCAAATGAGAAATGTGATCACGACTCCCTTTACGAAAGACATATCTAGCTATGTTATTAAATGCCAAGTTAAGTCTACGGTTATCATCACAATCACAGTTAGCGAAGATTTCACACCCATACAAAAGTACCGGAATTAAGTACGTTCTAGCAAGTTGCATACGAATGACAAAAGGAGTCGTATCAATAACAGTCCACAAGTTCCTAAGCATACTATAAATTCTACCAACAACGACACCTATATGATTAGACCACGATAAACTGCCATTAAAGACAATACCCAGATTCTTCGCAGATTTGACAAAGTCAATCTAATTTCCCCTGATGCACAATTCAGGTATGACAAATGATCTATCGGTCCTCGAAAGTATAATACATTTAGACTTGGAGCGATTGATGCAAAGTCCATTGGCCGAGGCCCAGTTGTCAATCCTAACCAAATCACTATTGATGTAATCCAAACAAGAATCAATATCCTCCCTAGGAGTACTAGTATAAAGCTGCACATCATCAGCATACATATGAACATTACAGTGAAGCAAGACATCCGGTAGATCATTTATATACATACAAAACAGCAGAGGCCAAATAGTATTGACCCCTGGGGAACACCTCTACTAATATTAAGAGGATCTGAGATATTACCATTAAGATGAACTTTTTGAGATCTATTAAGCAAATAAGAATAAATAAGATTACAGGCTGAATTTGAGAAATAAAACAGTTTCCGGAACTTTTTCAAAAGAACTTCGTGAGCGACTGTGTCAAAAGCCTTAGTGTGATCAAGCAGAACCAAAAACGCTACACTATTTACATCTAGTTTCGACCTAAGATCTTCAACAACATTTATTAGAGCAGTAGTACAACTTCTACCTTTCATAAATCCCGACTGACTAAGAGTAAAGTAATTGTGACTCTCCAGATAATTAGTGATCTGTCTGGCCATTATATTCTCCATTACCTTGGACAAAAACGGAAGGATAGCAATTGGCCTGAACTCGTTGTTCGATTTGAGAATGGGAATGATTTTTGCCAGTTTCCAATGTTCAGGAAAAGTAGATTTAGTCAGAACTGTATTGAACAAGTGAGTATAGTATGGCACAAGTTTAGGAGTCAGAGCTTTCGGAAATGAAGGATCCAAATCATCAGAACCAACCGCATTCGATTTTACCGCTGAAATACATTCCAAAACCTCAAAATGATTTGTTTACTGCATTGTTTTGTTTTTTCAGCTTTTGTATCGAGATTCCTCGTTTTCGTAACAATATATTTGATATTCGATCAGGGAGATATGTACATATGTAAGATTGCAAGAAAATCTAATTTTTTTTGTTTCAATTTCACTTTGTGTTAAACAATGTGCTGCACTATTAATGAAAGCATTTCACTGTATATCGTCATGCACATAAGTAAACTTTAAATATTTCGATAACACTTTTTTATGTAATTTAATCCAATAGAAGTCAACCGATATAATTCAATGGATTTATTACAAAAAAAATGAAAAAAAGCAATTTTTAACCTTAAAGTCATTGGGGACTTGCCTTTCACCTGATTTATTTAACACCTAATGAAGTGTTGTTTATTTTGTGTAATTGAATCATAATTTGAAGTTTTTTTTTTTTTTTTCTTTTCAAGTCATAGGTTGCAATTATCGTAGTAGTGGTATACAGAAATCCTTCATATAGAAATCCTTTTAAATATTAAGGCATGAGTGTAAATCCTTGCTGTAGTTTTTATTTACAAAAGCAAATAAATAAAAAAAAACTAAAGTCTCTTAATTATTTTTCTAATTTATACTCGGAAAATAGAAAAAAAAAACAGAAAATTTTCCTTCTTTTCATGCAACAATAACGTAAGAAAAGCTCTCTGAACAAAAGCTTTTAAATCAACCATATTACTATTGTTTTTCATTTTATTTGGTTATATGCACGTTTTTATTATTTTAATTTC
This sequence comes from Sarcophaga caerulescens, assembly GCA_927399465.1. NCBI lineage: Eukaryota > Metazoa > Arthropoda > Insecta > Diptera > Sarcophagidae > Sarcophaga > Sarcophaga caerulescens. The sequence goes on along the minus strand of OV656873.1, from coordinate 1,469,929 downwards.
TCTTTCGATCTTTTTTCTTTTTAATTTGAATTCCGTTTTTCACTCACACTTTCATTTCCGTTTAATGGTTTCACCATTCTCCGTTGTGGCACCTCTCTCTCTCTCTCTCACTCTCTCTCTCTCTCGTCTGTGGGAGATTTATTTGCACTTAATAATGGCAGCTATAACAGCAGTTGTGGTTATTACAATATTATTGTTGCAATTGTAGTTGTTATTGTTGTTGACTGACGACACATACTGTGTTGGAGATACTAATGTCAATGCAATGCAATGGTATGCAGCAGGATAATGCTTCGTAGCATTTTGTCAACGCGGATTTCTGCTCTCTGCACATCGCCTGCACCACCACCACCACCACCAATCACCGCATTTAAATCAAATGTGATGGTACGTTACGGTATATCTGTCTGTCTGTCTGGTTTAATGTGAATAAATATGTATTGTATGTATGTATGTATGTATGTGTGTGTATGTAAATTGTTGTTTTTCACATTTTTCTCGTATTTTTTTCTGGGTTTTCTTTTTTTTTTTTTAATTTCTGTTGTATATCCGTTTACTTGTATTTTAATTTATTTTTCTTTACTTTTTTGTAGTTTTTTATTTGCCTTTTTTTTTGAGTTTTTATTCCCTCTGAATTCATTTCCGTTTGACTAACCAATTCTCTGTATGTTTTCTTCAGCTTTTATTGTGTAATTCTTATATTTAATGTCAACTGTAAGCACATACCTACATATGTACATATGTACGTATGTACATTACATTGTGGTGTTTGTTTCTCTCTGCCCATAAGGATTCTTCGTGGTTTAATTTGCATTTACATACATACATTTGTATGTACGTATGCAATTATAATATTTGTCAACACGTTATAAATGATAATGACAATAAATGGTTTTAAATGACGCATAATACCGATGACCCGAAACCAATTCGGAGATTAACTTTAAAAACAAATATTTTTTACAACAACAATGAACATCATCATCTTTATTATTGAAGGACAGCCTTTGGATTTTAGAATTTACATTCGGAAGCAACGATAAAATTGAATTATTCAAGTTGTTGTAATTAAAATGTTGTCTTTGACTCGTTTCAAATTCATTTCTTCATAACAATGCTGATTAAGTAAGTCTATTGAAAAGTTTTTCACACATTAAATTCCTTTTAACGTGAAAATGAAATTTTCAACGAATTTTATGGAGCATTACCTTCAGGAAGTTTAAATAATGTGTATATCGCGTTGCCATAGTTTAGTAGGTAGTGCGTTGGCTTATTAGACGTAACGCTACGGTTCAAACCCCAGGCCAGATATTAAAGCGAAAATACGAAAATATTTCTTCGACGACTTTCTCTCAGCAGATTTCTAGCAAAAACTGTGAGAGTAAATAAAATTGCTTTAAACTGTAGACCAGTGTTGCAAAACTGAATTTTTGAAATGGTACTGAACTGTAACTGAAAAAGTACTTTTTTGCATCAAATGGTATTTTTGTAATAAAATACATACATAATATGTACATATTGTTTATTATAACACTTGAATTAGGATTATGACCTAACTTCTCACACCACTTATGTTGTGTGTTTTAATTTTATACATGAGTGGCGGGACCTACTGTTGAAAGTCGACTCCGAACGACAGATTTTTTGAGAAACTTTATCATGGCAATTTTATTTTACTCACAGAGTTTTTGTCAGAAGAAAGTCTCCGGAGAAATATTTTTTCATATTTCGTTTCGATGGAGATATCCGAAATGGGGTTTGAACCGTGGACTCACGTCTAGTAAGCCCGCACACTACCTATTAGACTATTTATTTATTTATATTTAATACATATACGGCACGGAACAGAAAAACTAACGACTTCTTCGTGTTCCTCACATACAGGGCAAAAATAGCCGATTCGGAACGTAACAAAACGTGAAAGCCCCTTTTAGTCAAACGTCGATGGAACTTAATGTAACATACATTCGTTTTTAACATATGAAGAACAATGCAAATGCTAACTTAAATTACATTACGGTTCGGCAAGCGTTTTCATTGCTTTTCGTGTTCTTAAAACGAACATACGTTCCGTGGATGTTTGACTAAGTGGGGCTAAAGCCTAATTCTACCTTTAGCATTACGTTGAACATGTTACCAATGCGTTAATAGTTGAAGAGCGCAAGACATAAAATATGTTATAATAAAAAAGTACTGAAAGCGTTGCGGGGGTACTGCGGTATTTTTGAAATGAAAAAGTACTGAAAAAAGTACTAAAGTATTTTTCAACATTGCTTTAGACCCCGCCAATCATGTATAAAATTAACGCACACAACATAAGTGATGTGAGAAGCTAGGTCGTAATCCTGACTGAAGGGTTGTAATGACCAATTAAGTATGTACATATGTATGTACGTATCTCGCGTTGCATAAGTAAGTGAGATTTGATAATGTTGGCTCTAGTAAAGAGATAAGAATTCATTCTGAAAGCAAGTATTTTTTTTATGTTTTTTTTACTTAAGAAATATGGAAACTCATGCCTCATATAACAATTTATCTTGTTTCCGACACATTTTTGTTTCAACAATTCCATTCCGGTTGCATTGGCGTTAGGGTTACAACCTGCGCTGGATTAAGGATATATTTTTACTACACCTTATACAGGGTGGGGCAAAAGTCGCGAAGGGATTTGAAAAATTAATAACTTTTCTAATTTAATTTTTTTTTTATTTTTCTTTTTAGGACTTGTAAAATAAATCTGGGAGATTAATTATGGAAGGTTACAACGTTATCCAGCGAACCAAAATCATAGAACTTTATTTTGAACATCATCGATCAATAATTCAAACTCAACGAGCCTATCGTCGTCATTTTAATGTGCGGAATTCACCATCCGAATCAATTAGTGACACGTTTTCAGGAACAAAGCTCAGTAAGGGATCTTCCACGAAGCGGAAGACCACATTCTGTAATTAATGAAGCAAATATTCAACGCGTTCTGGAGAGTGTTGAGGAGAATCCTGAAAAATCAACTCGAAGGCGCTCTGCTGAGCTGCAAATGTCTCGGCGGTCTTTACGCAGAATATTAAAGCGAAATTTACATCTTTTCCCATACAAGCTGCAGTTAGTGCAAGAACTAAAGCCACGAGATTCCCAAGAACGATTAAACGATTAAACCCCTTCGTGACTTTTGGCCCACCCTGTATAATAAAAGCTTTTAAAAACACTGAGTAACCTCTTATTGACATAAAGTCCTCACAATATTCTGGAAGACGTTAATAATATTTTGATGTGAGAGATATAAAAAATGTTATCCACTTAAAATAAATCATTTATCATTATCCAGGGCCAATAAAAAATTTTAAGAAAATTTACAATAAATTATATTTAATTTAAATTCATTAATAAGGTATACGACACTTTTCTCCCTATACTTAGCACCGAAAGTTGTTTTTGTGCCTTTGGAAGAAATAAAAAAAATTAAACAATTAAGGTTTTACAAATTCAATATACATACATACCTACATATCAGTCCATAGCTATGTCGACTTCAAAGATGATTTTAATTTTAATTAAAATTATTATTAAATAATAAAGAAAAACGTAGTTATAAAAAATATAAAAAATAAAAGTGAAAATAAATTAAAAGAGTAGAAAAACGTTAATACTGTATGTAATTTATTACACACATAAATTTGTAATTACGAAGCATTTTATTTAAGCCTTTACGAGGTAATTGACATTTTAAAAACCTGATGCATACATACATTTGCATACATTTGTGTGATTGTGCTTATTTTTATAAAGTCAAAAATACAAAAACAACAAAAACAAAAATGAAAATGATTTTTAATGAAAATCCTTCCACCTCTTTTTATTTGTCTACGATAATGCCGCTAGAAAAAAAAGGTACAGAAAGGAAAAGAAAAAAAAAAGAGAGGAAAAGAGAAAAAGAGATATACCATCACTGTGAACTAATAAAGTCAAATCTCTTCTCGCGTCCTTTGCTAGGCCATGCGATAAACTAACAAAAAACAATTTTGCGATGATAATTTTTGAAGTGCTCATTAAGAATTTTTGCATAATTTCACATTAATATACGCTGCAGCACACTCTAAAAAAAAAACAAACAAAATTGAGCAGGTAAAGATAGATGCAAAAAAAAAAAAGGAAAAAGGAATGACGCTTAAATTTTTAATTCAAGCGTAAATTAAAGTGTCATTTCAGTTAGTACACCTATGATGATGTTAACCGTGCTAAACTGTAACGTATTAACTGTTAAAATAAACATACGATTATTCTATTCACCAATGTAATGCACAACAGAGACATGCTCAATTATAACGTTCGTACGTACATACGTACAACAGCTGCAGCATAGCACCGTATTACACTCGAAATACGTTCTCAGTTAAAAGTAAACATTTAGAAAATTTCAAAATACAAATCTAAGTATACAATATTCATTTATTTTATTCGTTGAGTTTATTTTATAATCTAGACTCATAAAGAGTAGTAGTGTGTGGCAGTTTATTTCGCAAAAAAAAGAAAAAAAAAAACGAAAAACCGAGAGAAAGATGCACATTTCCTAGGTAACTCATGTGCATTCATTAAAAAATATTTTTAATAATACACTCATACACTCGTTCATATACATATATACATATATGTATGTACGCGCACACATACATACATAAACACTTTACTCTGAAGATATACTCACACAAAGATGCTCATGCATATGTATGTACATATGTATGCGATTTTAATTTGTTTTTTTTTTGCCACTCACTGCTCCCTACATGCATTCATTTTCCGTTTAAGCATACCACACCACCGTGAAAATAAACATTAATTTTCATGGCAACATTTACGGGCAACATTTTATTTCGTATTTTTCGTGTAAATTTAGTAGAAAAAAAAACATTAAACACGGTGATAGAATTGTAAACGTATGTATGTATGTATGTATGGTTGTAGTAAAACTCATTATGACGCCTTTTAAAATTGAAATTTAATATTTTTTTATATGTCCTGCAAACAAGACAAAGTCAATTCTTCAGTGAGATAAATACATCGTCGTTATGCAACCAATAATAACGAAGGCATTTAATCGGTAAAACGTTTTTTACTTATCAAAAGGGAATGAAAAGAAAATCGAAACTTTTCTTATAACAAATATTCTCCGTACAATTCTTTGCAACTATTTGCTATTCATGCCGAATTGTTTACAGGCTCATGTTACGAATACAGCGTTCATAGTCTCTTTAATGCTGAATATCATGATCTGCTAATCTAAAAAGGGTGATGAAAATCTGTATATTACTGTAATTATAACAGTTCCAGCCTTGCTAGGCGAATTGTCTGCACATTATTTAAAATAAAATGGTCGTAATGCCAACTATCCAGTCTATTTTATTGTATGTGATAATTGTCTATTTTGAAATGAATTTTTAAAGAAAGTTGAACATATTGTTACGAAAATGGAAAATCTAGATACTGGTGTTTTGTTTTTACATCGCTTAACATTAAAATTATAAACAAAAGCTACAAAAACAAAACAATGCAGTAAACAAACCTGTTTACAAATTATCGTACTGCTTAATATAACAAACACCAGCATAAAAAAAACGGGAAACAAGTAAACAAAAATACAACAACAAACACTACAAGAATAAATGTAAACAAAATACACAAACAACAATACAATAATAAATGTAAACAACGATGTTTACATTTATAAAGATTTCGAGAAGGCGAAGTCACGAACATTCGACTCCAAGAACATTCATCAGACTGTTTACCTTGCCATATAAAAGGCAAGGCAAAGCAGGCGGCTGAGTCAGTGAAGTTCAGCCAGACTTGTGTAAAGACGCGCTGTGTTTGAAGAGAGTATTCGTGGTTTGAAGATCTCCGACACAAAGATCTGTCGTATAATTGCTTAGTGATTGTTATTGTTTATGCAAAGGGTGTGAACAGTCGCCGTAGTCTAGTAGGTAGTGTGTTGGCTTATTAGACGTAAAGCCCGGGTTCGTATCCCAGGTCGGGCATCAAAACGAAATATGAAAAAAAAATATTTCTTCGGCGACTGCCTTTTAGCAGATTTCTGGCAAAAACTCTGAGAGTAAATAAAATTGCCATGAAGAGCTTCTCAAACATCTGTCGTTCGGAGTCGACTTTAAACTGTAGGTCCCGCCACTCATGTGTAAAATTAACGCACACAACATAAGTGGTGTGAGAAGCTAGGTCGTAATCCTGACTGAAGGGTTGTAATGACCAATTATGTTATGTTATGTATGTAAACAGAGGAATAACAAAGAAGAGCAATTGTTCTTGTTTACATCAAGTTGTGAACAGTGGCACACAGAATTGCGCGAATAATAAAGAATTTTAATCAAAACTAAACACAAATTTATTTTTATTTTATTTGCAATCTACGAGCTCATATTTTAAACGTTTCTTAAAAGGTAAAAACGTAACAATATTCAAACAATCTTTTGCAAAATCACTCCATAGTTAACACTATCTATTTATTGACAAACAAAATTGTTTATTATTCTCAGTATTATCGTTTTATTATTAATTTTTTTTTTTTTGAAAACAATTATTCTGCTTGCAATAGATTGGGTTTAATTTGAATTCTGTAATGAACGAAACCTGATATCACTCATCTAATTTGAAGAGTATTTTTATTTCAATCTTATTAAACAATTTAATTTTTCTCGGAATAGAAAAAGTTATTTTTGCAACGTTAAATTTTAATGTTTTACTGACATATTTAAGGCAAACGTTTAAAGTTTACACGTAAAAGAATAATTAAGGCAGCTGATATACTTATTACTTACTTTGAGCAATTTTTAAGGAATTCTGTTGTTGGCATATTTAAAAAAAAAATTCTTTTAAATATTTAAAGCGGCAACTTTTCTTAGCAATTTCGTAAATTGAAACAAAACTTTTTAATGTTTCGTACACATATACAACCAAGCACAAAAATTTATTGAAAATTTATCAAAAAATGTTGTAAAAGGATACTAAATACTCCTTTAGCAACAAAGAACTGTTCCCAGGGTTGTTAAGGAGAATATTCGAGAATATTTTAAACAATTCACGGTAGCAAAAAAAAGAGATTAGCCTTTTTGCTTTTTGTTTTATACAATTGTTGATTTATATGACCTTGAAGGAACTTCCCTATAAAAATAAAATTTACAATTATAAACTTCACCAGAATACCATGTACATAGTATAACTACATACTTGACTTGATTAGAAATTTCTTTTCCAATTCGCTTTTTAAGTTTTAAATGAGTTACACATGAAATAATTTCTAATTTCATTACAAGTTTAAAGCTAATCTTCTGTTCTAGCACATGTTTTCTAAAAAAAAGAAATTAAAGGACTCTTAACATTTATGCTCACTTTAGCATTCGAAATATAAATGCAACATGAGCATTTAACGTATACTGGCATTAGTTTGCTTTACATATTAACAGCATTCACATGTAATCCATGAATTAAAGTGTAATCTGCATAGAGAATAGAAAAACCTATTGAGTCACTAATAAATCTTTTATTTAAAGAAATTTGTTTTCTACAATCATGGACAATATAGTCGATTAATATAAATTTCCTATCAGAGATCAGCAATGAGTATTCAAAAAGATGAGTAAAATCGAATCATACTCATAATTTCTGATACTTATACGCACGCATTCATACTTATTTTAATATCATGGAACCTCTACTCATATTCAAAGTTTGAAGTACTCATCATATTCATACTTCACAACAACGATATGCTTTCGAGTCTCCATAAGTCAACAATCACAAGATCACAAAATAAGTATGATTCGCATACGAACACTAAAATACTCATTAGAAGGTTGTGTGTTTGCTTTGCTTGCTGCTCTGTCTTTTTTGCTTACATGTCTTGTTTATTTTTTTGTAAATGCAACAACAACTAAGACTATAAATTTTGATGAATGATTCGAGTTACTCGAATAATTTATAAGTACATGTTACAAATATTTTTCTAAAGTTATGAATCTAAATGAGTAGGCTGGCTTATAAATCAAACATATTTCGAATGGTATTAGTGTTGGGAATCCCGGGATCCCGCAGTTTTTAACAATTCCAAAATCCCGGGATTGAGCACTTAATCCCGGGATTTGACTTTTTAAGCCGCAATGAAAAAAATCGTATATTAGAACTCTTTCTAATTCGAATTTTCAGGAATTTTAATGTTGTTTCAATGTATTAACCGCTCTGAAATTAGAAACAAAACTTCGCCAACAAAAAACGATGTCTTGCAAAAGTATGTTACGGCTGAATTTGGAAAGCAACTAACTCTAATAAAAGACTATAAAACTAGGTGGAGCAGCCTTTTGTTAATGCTGGAACGTCTTTATTTATTAAGAAATTGTATACCAAAGGCATTAATAGACATAGGTCCACCTGAAGGTGAATATTTTGCTTTATCCAAAGATGAGATTAATATGGTATCCGCAATCATTAGTGCTCTTGTCCCAGTTAAAGCAACAGTTGACGCCCTTTGCCATCGGGATGCTTATCTGTTCACAGCGGATGTTGCCATAACTTTAATGTTAAAAAAAACTTAAAGATGCTAACAATGTTATAAGTCAAAGACTACATTCAGCCCTCATCCTTCGCATGCAACAAAGGAGAACAGATATCAGTGGGGTACTTCAGTATCTGCACAATGGTAGAACAAATGTTCAGTCCGTATCCGAAACAGAGTTCGTAACGCTTCCTTCTTCCATAAAATGTCGCAAATTAATAGTTGAGTTACTCGAAATACTAAATGCTTCAAGTCCAGCTACATACATCACTTCTAATATCTTCTGAGTCAGAAATTTCACCTTCTGATGCAGGTAAGGCACCTTTCGAAATTGTTTCAGATTCTTCTGAGCTTCCATCTGAATCTCTTTCTTGTTCTCTTGAAGAACCTTTAAATATTTCAGACGAGCTCAATGAAGCTATAAAAAAGCACATTTACCGAGGATAGCAATTCGATGTGAGTCGTTGTCTGTAAAAATTCAGAGAGAAATGCTCTTGTTTGAAAATGGAGGAACACGTGGTGATTTTTTGCAAAGAGCATACGATTTTTTAATGACTATTAAGCCAGCCAGTGTAGAGTCTGAACGTGCTTTTTCTGCAGCTGGATTTTTCGCAACTAAAATAAAAAGTCGTTTGAGCGATGAAACTTTGGATGCTCTGTGCTTCCTCAAAACGTATTTTTAAAATAATAAAAAATAATAACATATCGCACTTGATCAACAAAAGAGTATATATCTATAAAAACAATTAACTCTTTATAATTAATTTAAAAATGTGTAAAATTAAAAATAAAATTAATTTTCTTATAATTTAATAAATTCTTTCTTATAAACCTATTTTTGGACGTGTCATGTTATTAATTTTATTGAAATAATATGTTAATATCTTTCAAGAACAAATTTTATTTTTTAAAATCCCGGGATAAATCCCGGGATTCCGGGACTAGATAAATGAAATCCCGAAATCCCGGGATTGAAAATATAGAGCGGGATTGCCAACCCTAAATGGTATGAGCTTGATGTCAACGTTGTACGTATACTCATTGCAACCTGTATTTAAAAATCAACGTGAGTAGTGAGGAGTACGAATGAATCAGAGTACATAGTTAAATTTCAATATTATTGACTCACTTAGATATATTCAAAATGTCATGAGTGCTTATAAGTAGCGAAAAAAACAATTCTTTGCGCTGATATCTGTTTCCTTTCCGAACATGAATCTCCAGATGTAATTTGTATATGATTTCTATGGTGTTATGTATATGTAAATCAGGATCAATTGGACATAATGTTGGTTAATATTTCTTTTTTTTCGTATTTTCTCTATTTAACCCGCATACTTATGTAATCAATATTATTAGAAGCAATAAAAAAAATAAAAAAACAAGAAATAACAAATAAAATATCAGCAGTTGGTATTGTGTTGGCTTTATTCTCTTTGGTGGCGACAGCTAAATAAGTATTTCAATTGACGTATAAAACTATACTTTACGGTAAATAAAGGCCATAACCAATTAAGAATGACAATCTAAAGAACATAATTTTCATGAATTAAAGCAAATATATTGAAATGATGAGCTAAAAATGACTCACGTTAAAAGTTAAGGACAATAATAACAAAAACAACAACTGTAACCTACAAAACAATAGAAAATTACAAGAACTGAGGACAGACTAAAGCTAAGGCAGACAGACAGGAATGAAGACAGACGCATAAGGCACAGACAAACAGGAAGATAATTTATGATGAACAAAAACAAATTAATGAGGAACATTGTGACTGAAACAATGAATGAGTAAACAATGAAACATATCAAACGCACTCAATGTCCCAGTAGGCATTTATGGCAGAGAAAAACATAAAAACATAACAATTACATGATTTGAAAAAAAAAAAACAGGAAAAGTAAACACGTCGGAATTGCAAGAAATAGTAAATATATGGAGTATAATAAATCTGAGATAAGTTATTATTGTTTTCTATTTTTCTGTTTACTTGGATATTTGACTTATTGTGAAATGTCTGTGTCAATGCATATTGAATTTGACACACGCACACACACACACACACATAATTAAATGTAATGAAAACTACATGTTCATTAACCCATACGTTTTTGCTGTTTTCGTAATTTTACACTCTTTGCTGTACAGGTTCAAGCCACACTTTCAGTAAAATTTGTGTCACACACACATAAGATTAAGTATTTAGGTGCACAACACACATACAAACTTTACGTACATAAGTATGCTATTAAACCCAACAAATATTTTTTTATTAATGCTTTAAAATCAAATATGTATTGTGTTAGACATACGACTGATATTTAGTTTCTTTTTAAAATAATATATTCCCTGTGCTATCCATATGTACTAACATAATTGGTTACTACAAACATTCAGTCAGGATAATGGACCTAGTTTCTCGCACCTCTTATGTTGTGTGTGTTAATTTTTATACATGAGTGGCAGGACCTACAGTTTAAAGTCGACTCCGAACGACAGATTTCTTTGAGAAACTTTTCATGGCAATTTTATTTACGTTCAGAGTTTTTGCCAGATATCTGCTTAGAGGAAGTCGTCGAAGAAATATTTTCATATTTTCGTTTTGATGTCTGGGGATCCTAGGATTTGAACCGTGGTCTTACGTCTAAAAAGCCAACACACTACCTACTAGACTACGGCGACTTCATCGACGTGTACTAAAGCTTTTGCAAATTATGAAAGACAGTGGCTCTTTGTCTGTCAATAAACATCGTAAAAATCATTGCTTTCCCTTATACTATGTTTAGACATGCACTTATATTGAGTAAATCGCAATAAACGGCATTATTGATCTCAATATTTCATATAAAATGTCAATTAATTATTGCTCAATAAATTCATTAATTGTTATAATATTGATTAAAATTTGAAATACAGCACTGTCATAAGTACGTTCAGTGAGCATATTACAATTTTCCGAACACTTTCTATTGATATTTGACAACTCAAATATCAACAACGACAAACAAAAAAAAAAAAAACAAAAAACAACGAACGGAACAAAAACAAACAATGCCGTAATTCGTTGTTTCCGTAATCTGAAGAAATATTACTTCGTAATGTCGAGGTGTATAAATGTTGTTGAAACAACCAGCTGTCTTGTTTACCAGCTGTCAAATGAATATTGAATAAACAGCTGAACTGCGTATATTGTTATGTCTAAACACTTAAAATATTGTAATCAATAAACCGAATATTGACTCAATAAAAATGCATGTCTGAACATAGTATTATGGAGTATCGCGTCGTCATATCAAATCATAGGCTCTTTATTAAAAGTTTTCCAAACTAGTCGTCAACGTATACGTAAGCATTATCAGGAGCACAATAAAACAACAATACAAGAGAAATATTAAGGTTTGCAATGTTCAAATATTTTCATTGGTCTCTAATGAAATAAACGTTTCTCTTTAATTCTTACAGCAACAGTAATTAGTATGGCTTACAAAGCCTAATCCGAACCAGAGATCAGCAATGAGTATTCAAAGAGATGAGTAGAAATCAGGGGATGTTGTGCATGTCGCAATCAGAAATCAGCAATGAGTATTTGAAGAGGTGAGTAGAATCGAATCATACTCATAATTTCTGATACTTATACGCATTCATACTTATTTTAATATCATGGAACCTCTACTTTGAATAACAAAGTTTGAAGTACTCATCATACTTATTCATACTTAACAACACGTATGATGTTATTGATTTAGACTCTCCATGACTCAACATATACACGAATCACAAAATAAGTATGTTTCTCTCACTTACTAGAAGGTTGGGTGTTTCGAATCATTTGTAAGTACATATAACAAATATTTTTTTAAAGTTATGAATCTAAATGAGTAGGCTTATGAATCAAACATATTTCGAATGGTATGAGTTTGATGTCAACGTTGTACGCATACTCATTGCAACCTGTACTTGTAAATCAACGTGAGTAGTGAGTACGAATGAGTATAAGAGTACATAGTTAAATTTCAATATTGTTGACTCATTTATATTCAAAATTTCATGAGCGCTTATGAGCAGCGAAAAAACGTTTCATTGCTGATCTCTGAACCGAACGTAAAACCTGCAGTGTGATATATATACGTACACCATTGCTATGAAAGTCGCCGATTGACAAAATCAATAAATTTTCAAAAATGTCTATCCTGTTTGCTGGGCATCATACATACAGCATGTATTCGTATTGTATTGAGTGCGTATGACATTTTAATAACTTTGAATACTTATTCGACAAACACTACTTATAAGCGTGAAGATACATTTGGGGATATGTATTTAAAAAAAAAAATAAAAAATTAAATTTATTTTAACAATCTCTTACAAATTTTATCAGTTTAGTGGTGCAACCGCATGCAGCCAAATTGTGTATGTAAGTATGTATGTATGTAAGTGTTAATAAAAATATATTTTACAACTCTTTCGTTGACACCAGACATACGTACGTATGAATATTTATGCATTTATGTATATATGTACATACATGTATACTGCATGCATATGCAGTTATAATAAATACTAATTAAAGAACACAAGTATGTACATACGTTTTTCTTAGTTGTTGGTAAACATATACGATTATGCATATATGTACATATATGTAAAGGGTCCGCCAAATAATTTTTTTTTTTGAAAATACTTTAAAAAAAACCTACTGAATATTTTCTCAAATTTCCTTTTTTTATTTGGAAGTACAATCCTTCCGGTTAATAATGGAAAATAATTTCATTCAAATGGCTGCCTCGGCTGGCAATGTGTGCAGCTGTATTTCACCAATGGCTTCACGAATATTGTCCTTTAAAGCGTCAATTGTCTCTGGCTTGTCGGCGTAACACTTATCTTTGACGGCACCCCACAAATAATAGTCCAACGGTGTCAAATCGCAGCTCCGAGGTGGCCAAACGACATCAGCTCTTCGGCTGATAATGCGATCTTCAAAAACAGGGCGCAAAACATCGAGTGTAGCTTCGGCTGTGGGGCACGTAGCGCCGTCCTGTTGAAACTAAATGTTGCCAATATCCTCCTCTTCAATTTTTGTGAACAAAAATTCGTTCAAATGTTCAATTGTTGAGAACGACGGTGAATTGATGTTGATGGCGCTTCACGCACACTTTCTGCCACAGCAACAGTATTCTCGGGTGTACGCACTGTTTTTGGCTTTTCACGCTTTGGTTTATCGATGAGGATGCCAGTTTCTTTCACTTTTTTCACAAGATAACGAACATACGCTGCTGACGGTGCTTCTCTTCTTCCAAAATCCGTACGCAATTTTCGCACACATTCTGCAACATTAACATGATTTTCAAAGTAATGTCGCAATATTTCCCAGCGTTGTTCAAGCGTATACACAACCATATTCGTTCAGCGTAAGGATAAAACTAATTATCTGTCAAATCAGACATGAGCTAAGTGTTACCATTCACGAAAAAAGCACTTGTTGAAAAAAAAAACGTTAGAGGGCGGAGCCGATATATGTACATGCATACATACAAGCAAATTCATGTAATCATACAGACAGATACAGATACAAAAGTGCATATGAAATTTTCATCATTTCGAAACTTATAATTAAGTTTACACATACATATGTATGTATGCATGCACGTATGTACATACATATGCATACGAGTAAATAACAATTAACACACAATAAAAAAGAGTTCGTAAAAGAAGCCAATTGTATGTTTATTGTATGGCGTTATAAGTTCATACATATATTCATTAATAATAAGCATATAATAATTGAGTTCATATTAAATGTATGACACTTCTTAATTCCTTAATTCTTTCAGTTTTACTGAAATGAATAGAGCTCATGTTGCGTCACATTTGTAAAGCGTTTTGGTAATGTATTTAAAAACATAAAGGAAAAAGAAATGCAAAACAGAACAAGCAAAAGCAAAATGCAACGTTTGAGAAAATTCAATAAAAAAAATTAATTCTGATTCAATAAACTTTTAATATCCGTCATACTGTAACACATTTTGTGTGGTGGGGTGTCACAAAGCCATAGGACATAAAGCCATATGGCGTTAAGTCCCATTCCATTGAGACAAAAGGGCATATGCCATTAAGTCTCATTACAATGGGACTTAACGCCATAAATTTTTTTCCGAAAATGAGACATAAAGCCATATTTTTAATAATGATAGCATTCATGGCCTTAGCTCACATTAGCAATATTAGAAAGCGGCTTTATCTCTCATTTCAGTTCCTGAGACACTAAAGTTAAGTATTGAAATCTGGCTTCGCATAATAAAATTTTTCTGCGTGGCGGCCTGCGGCTGCGCTTAGGGGTTTTTTCCTCCAGTAGGACGCGGCAGGTGGCTTCGCTGAATAAAGTTTTCCTGCGTGCGTCACAAAAATAAAAAAATGTTTTCCAATGATAACTAAGGATTTTTCCTTTCACAAAATGTTTGCAGCTGTAATTCCTGGAGCCTAGAAATTTTGGATTTTTTTAAATCATTAATTTCATAGATAAATAGGCATATTTAGTGAAATAAAGCATTTGTAACGCAAAACATCAAATGGGACATATAACCATAATGGCTTTATGTCCCATTTCACTAAAATTGATATGAGACTTAAGGCCATATCAAAATTATGGCTTTATGTCCGTTTGGATTGAGACATAAAGCCATTATGGCTTTATGTCCTATGGCTTTGTGACACCCCACAATTTTGTGTATAATAAACATTGGATAATAAAAAATAAAAACAAAGAAAAAATAAAACTAACACATCCCGTCAGTGATATTATGAAAATCTGCTCGTTATAAAGGCTTTTTCTGTTCTGCATTCAAAATTATTTTTAATCAATCAATTTCTTTGATTGGCTGGATGCTACACTTACCGGTTTCCATTTGAATTAGTTGCCGATGAAATAATTTTCCAGAAACTCATTTCTTTCTTAATGTTTTATTTCGCAAAATAAAATCTGCATCATGCATCCACATAAGGAAGCTTTATGGAGCCATCGTTTAATAGTGCTAGATGATATATTAATACTGTTACGTGTTTTAAAAACGTTGAAAATATGAGCTGATACATTGCAAATAAAATGAAAATAAATTTATGTTTAGTTTTAATTAAGATTCTTTATTATTCGCACAATTCTGTGTTCCACTGTTCACAATTTTATGTAAATAACAACAATTGCCTTTTTATTTTGTTATTCCTCTGTTTATACCCTTTGCACAAACAATAACAATTACTAGACAATTATTCGACAGATCTTTGTAACGGAGATCTTCAAACCACGATTACTCTCTTCAAACACACCACGGCTTTACGCAAGACTGACTGCACTTCAACAACTCAGTCGCCCGCTTTGCCTTGCCTTTTACATGACAAAGCAAACAGTCTGATGTATGTTCTTGAAGGCGAATGTTTATGATTTCGCCTTCTCGAAATCTCTATAAATGTAAACATCGTTGTTTACATTTATTATTGTAGTGTTGTTTGTGTATTTTTGTTTACTTGTTTACCATTTTTTGCTGGTGTTTGTTGTTACGTTAAGCAGTACTATAATTTGTAAACAGGTTTGTTTACTGTATTGTTTTGTTTTTGTAGCTTTTGTTTATAATTTTAATGTTAAGCGATGTAAAAGCAAATCACGAGTATAGGTTCTTCATTTTTGTAACAATACAATATGCTGACGCTAATTCAGCTTTTAGCTGCTTAGATATTTTAAATAGGTTTTCTTTAAACGCTCTTATGACCATATTACTGTGAGTGGCTGTAGTTTTACCCAAACTCCTTTGGGTGCACTGGTTACATATTTGAGATTCCAAGTGTATTAAAAGTGTATGTTTCATTACATTATAACAAGTTTTTCCTCTGAAGCAATCAAGTAAAAATTACGTTCAGGAATCACTGTACATGGTTAGAATAAAACATCCTTCTGACACCAAAATTGAAACTGTTGCTGTTCCAAGTATTGAAATCATCTTCACAAAGTGTTATCTTATCATAGCCAAGTATTTATTCCCTTATTTAGCAATAAATTTATTAATTTTGTTGTTCTTTATTTGTTGTTATTACAATCAAAATAATTAAATGAAAACATTAAAAATCCATTAAAGTAGCAATTTTTCTGAAATGTTTGGCATTTATTTCTTAAATACTGAATGCAACACAAAACAAATGGTAGAGAAGTGGTGGTCAGTTGTGGGAATGAAACTTTTAATAAAAATCTTTCTTCCTGTTCTTGATATGAAATCATAATATTGAATATAATAAAAGAGAGAAAACAATACGGACAATAACAATTCCAACAATATAAAGATGAATAAAGAATGAATATAAACGCAAAATGTATGTTTGTCTGTCTGTCTGTCTGACGTTCTCAGTATTTCAATGTACGAATATGTTGAGCCTCATCAGATGCGTAACAGATACGTAAACATTTCCTTTTTTTCGGCCACATTTTTACATTTCTTTTTTTTTTTTTGATTCTTTTAAATTGAAACGACATTAAATGCGAACTTTTTCATGTCCAAAGCAAAGCATTTATTTAAATTAACCAAAATTCTAAAGATACCAGAAAAGCAAAAGAAAAAAAAGTAAACAAACGAACACGTTGTCCTTTGACGTTGTCATGTACAACGAATAAAAAAAAAAAATAACGTAAAGTCTTCTTAGAGGGTGGAGGTGGTATGCACGTATATCAATGACCTATTCCTTGAGCAAACAAGGGGAACGAACGAACATTCATTGTTTATTGTTTTGATTTTCAGTTTTTTTTCTTCTTTTTTTCATTATTTTGCTGTTCTGTTCCTTATATCTTTTTCATAATGTTAAAATTTATGTATGTCTACTCGACAGACAGACGCTAATGAGAATTGGTTTGAACTTATCACTTAATGTGCGTGCCATTATGCGGTGCTATTATGCAAGTAAAAGAAAAGATAACATTATACGTAAGCAAATAGCGGTAAGAATGCCCTTTTAAATAAAAGTTAAACAGAGGCTTCTATATGTAGTATCAAAGAAAATAAAGTATCCATATTCTTTGGTAGTATATACGTACATATATGAAGAAAAATATCATAGAATCTGTAAGTTACCAACACCAAATATTTACGTTTTTTAAAACATTAAATAAAAAGATTCGTTATTAAACTAAGAAGACGAAATTTATATACAAAAATTTCAATAAACTAACCGAGTTCTGTTAGTTGTGTTCGTTATATACATATTTCAATGCCCCGGTAATCTAGTGGATAGTGTGCTAGACTATTGGCGTGAGGGTTGTGACTCGTGTACTCAGCTCCTAAAATAATTAAATATAATTTGTAATTGAATTGTAACAAATAAATTCAGGTATGTGATGAAAAGCGATTAAGGAACAAAAACGATTTTAAACCGATAAAAGATGTGATGCATCTGGAAACATCGTTTTGTCTAATTGATTTCAAATTCCATTTTGTTTCAAGTAAAAAACAATAGTTTTGCTATGTGATGAAAAACGATTAAATCTGTTTGAAATTGCTTTTAAAACAAGATCATAACAAGAGTTTTTTTTTTCGTAATTTTTTAATTTTCAAATTTTCATTTGAAACTTAAGAAATGTAAGTAGAATTTTTTTGCCTAATAAGCGTTCAAAAAAATATAAATTTTTATATGTATTTTAGGGGAACGCACAAAAATGCACGACAAGAAGACGCATTAATAGAATTTATACAAAATCACACGGATTTGGCTAGAGGATTCACACGAGGGGATAAAATCGATGTGGAAAATTTGTGGAAGGATCTAGTTAAAGAGCTTAATAGTTTAGGTCCCCCAATTTAAATCGAGCATTGGATGGAAAAAAGTAATTTAGAATAATTTTATTTAAATATACAGTAGCGAGAAAAAAATGCAACGCTATGTTGTATGATATTTAATCGAGGCTCGAACTTATAACGTTATCCAATTCCACTCCACTTTTGTTTTTTTTTTATTCATTGATTTCTAAATTTTAATAAAAGGTATCATTAAGCGTTGTTTGCTTCTCTTTCTACTTAATTTTTTTCGATTTATAAAAAAAGTGAAAAAATTTAGCTAGATAAAAAAATGCAACGCAATGTGGTAAAGGTAAAAGGAGATCAACTAGAGGAATTAAAATAAAAGTTTAATAAAAACTTTGCAAATTGTGAATTTTAAAATAGAAACAGCTGTCAGCAGATAGCAAATTTGCCATTGTATGGTCTTTGGCAAAAAGAGGCAAATCAATGAATGAAGTTGCTTTGCTCATCAATTTAATATCAACAAATCAATGGTTTGTCCGATTTCATCGCGATATCGTCAAACAAATATCTTGGAAAGAAAGAGGAAGTGGTCGACTTAAAATTATTACTGCCCGCCAAGACCGTTAAATGGTAAAAATAGTAAAAGCTGACCATCGGAAAACGGTAGTAGATGTCACTAATTATGCAAACGACCAATTAGGGGTTTCTATTGGCGTCCACACAGCCAGAAACCGATTAAGAGAGGAAAATTTATTAGCTAGAAAATGAAAATGTAATTTTTATATTTTTGTAAATTTGTAGTAAACTAATGCAGAGTTGTATTTATTGTTGATACCGTTGTTGAATTTTTCAGAGAAATAATATGGGTTGAAACAAAAATTGGAATATGAAATCAATCAATATTCATCACATCTAAGTCGTTTTCATTATTGATTTGCTTTTTCAAAACGATCGTTTTTCATCACATACCTGATTGTTACGTTTTTACCTTTTAAAAAAGTTTAAATATTATGAGCTCGTAGATTGTAAATAAAATAAAAATAAATTTGCCTTTAGTTTCAATTAAAATTCTTTATTATTCGCACAATTCTGTGTGCCACTGTTCACAACTTGCTTTAAACAACAACAATTTCTCTGTTTATACGATAGATCTTTGCAACGGCGATCTTCAAACCACGATTACTCTCTTACAAACGCACCGCGTCTACACACAAGATTGACTGAACTACACCAACTCAGTCGCCTGCTTTGCCCTGCCTTTAATATGGCAGGGTAAAAAGTCTGATGAATATTCTTGAAAGCACCGAAGAACATATTGCTCATAAAATTTTTTCCTTGCAGATCTTTGTGTATATTATCAGTATTTATTAATTTCTTGAATGAAAAAGTAAAAATTCGGTAATTTTTTTATTATTAATCGAACTCTTAGCAATTTCTATTCACAATGAAACAAGTTCCGTGTGTAAAAGATAAGTAAAAAGAAAAATATAATAAAATTGGTTAAATACTAAGTTAGTGACAATCGATGAAAGGTGTCACCAAATACATTAGTTCCGTATTACGTTTCCCCAACAAAACAGTTCATTTCCTTTCAAAACTATTCTATTATTCTTCAAAAATATCATCATTTTCTACCAAAATAGAAAAGAAAAATCCACCCTAAAATTTAACAAACATAAATAAACAAAAAAGAAAGAATCAGACAGGGACAGAAGTACTTTTTGGTAATATTTGGTAATATGTAAACGTCAAACTTTCGTTTCCATTCTGGTTGTTCGGTGCTTGAAAGCGAACGTTCATGACTTCGCCTTCTCGACATCGTTGTTTACATTTATTATTGTAGTGTTGTTGTTGTATTTTTGTATACTTGTTTACCATTTTTCTTTTATGCTGGTGTTTGTTGGTATACCAAGCCGTACGATAATTTGTAAACAAGATTGTTTACTTACATTGTTTTGTTTTTGTAGCTTTTGTTTATAATTTTATTGTTAAGCGATGTAATAGCAAAACACCAGTATCTAGATTTTTCATTTTCGTAACAATATCTACTGCAAAATGTGTCGCACAGTAGCGGAGAAATGCATTAAAATATTTTCCTAAGTAGGTTTTCTTTTGTGTCAGTTCCAGCGAAAGTTAATACTGTTTGGTGTACTTTAAAAAAAAAAATGGATCAAACAATAAAGGCCTCATATGTAACACGATAACACAACTGATTAGCCATCATTGCTAGTGATAATTTGAAATTTAGTTGAAAACGTATTGATTTTTCAGAATTTTCTGGATCAGCAAACATTTTGAAAACTTTATTTTATTTTAATTTAAAAGAAATTTATGACACGACTGTAATTTTCAGTTTTTTCTAGCAATATTAAAAGTCATATTAATGGAAAATAAACCAGTTTTAGGAAAAATGAAAAAAAGATTTTCATTGCAATTACCGTAGAAAATTGATTTTAATTAGGAAATAAATTTATGACTGTATGAAGTATTCCAACCGAACTTATAATAAAAATAATATTATTTATTATTGTGTTGTGCTTTTAATATGAATACAGTTTCTGTTAATATTTTCATTTCGGCATTTTTTTTTTCGCCCTGTGTGCGGCAGATTATTTTAACTGAATGGTACAGCAATTCGTTTGGCATGCTTTTCCACTAAAAGCCAAAGTGAATGTATTTTTATTGCATGAAACAAAAACTGCGAATAACATTAAGGAAGGATGACGGATAATAAGTTTAAAGATGTTTGTTTGTTTATCTTTCGGCCCTTGGCTTGTTGCCGTATCAACATTTCCGCAGTCGACAAATTGAAGAAGAAAAAAAAAATAAAATATTTTATAAGGAAACTTATGAAAAAGTAAGGACGGGAAGAGACAGCGTGTTTGCAAACAGTAAATATTAAATAAATTTTATAAAGCACTTACGACGGAAGGCAATCCCAAAAAAAAAAAGAAAGGAAAATAAAACAAGAAAACAAAAATAATAGAATAGAATAGTTATGCTGTAGTATTGAAGCAAATGTAATGATAATTTAGAGCTAAAACGGAAATGTACTTAAATTCAGGTTAAGTAGCGTAGTTATAACAAAATTTTGCTGATGTGGGTCCTTTAAATTCATTTATTTTTGACTCGCCACAAATACAAACAAAAACACACACATTTGCACGCATATTCCAATAGTTAAATACACATACAACACAAACACTTCGACACACACACACACAAACACAAATAAAGCGAAAGTCATATCAAAATGCTAATATTTCCTGACATTTCACTCACCCACACATACACACTGTGACAGCTTTTTGACAGTGTGACAAATGCAGTCTGATACAAGCTAAAATCATCGACATATTGTTACGTTTTTACCTTTAAAAAACGTTTAAAATAAGATTAACGTAGATTGCGAATAAAATAAAAATAAATTTGTGTTTAGTTTTAATTAAAATTCTTTATTATTCACACAATTCTGTGTGCCTCTTTTCACAACTTGATGTATACAACAACAATTGCTTTTCTTTTCTGTTTACACCCTTTGCATAAGCAATAACATGAGGGACATTTTCCATCAAGAACTTAATTAATAAAACATAGCCAAACAGTGGGCATTCAAGGCGCACTTGGAAAAAAATAAAGAATTTGTTTTATCATTCATTACACTAGACAGACCTTTGTATCGGAGATCTACAAACCATGATTACTCTTTTCAAACACACCGCGTCTTCACACAAGAGTGACTAAACTTCCCTAATTCAGTTGCCTGCTTTGCCTTGCCTTTTATATGGCAACGTAAACAGTCGGATGAACGCTCTTGAAGGCGAATGTTCGTGGCTTCGCCTTCTCGACATCTCTATAAATGTAAACATCGTTGTTTCATTATTGTTGTTTGTGTATTTTGTTTATATTTATTCTTATGCTGGTGTTTGTTGGTATATTTTTGTTTACTTATTTATAATTTTTTTATGCTGGTGTTTGTTGTTATATTACGCAGTGCGATCATTTGTAAACCAGTTCATTGTTTTTGTAGCTTTTGTTTATATTTTTAATGTTAAACGATGTAGAAGCAAAACACCAGTGTCTAGATTTTTCCATTTTCGTAACAATACATACATAATTGGTCTTTCCAACACTTCAGTCAGGATTATGGACCTAGTTTCTCACACTATATTGTGTGTGTGTTAATTTTATACATGTCGGCTCTGAACGACAGATTTTTTGAAAAACTTTTCATGGCAATTTTATTTACTCTCAGAGTTTTTGCCAGAAATCTGCTGAGAGGAAAGTCATATTTTTTTTTATATTTCCGTTTTGATGTCTGACCTGGGGTTTAAACCGTGGCCTTACGTCTAATAAGCCAACAGACAACATACTAGACTAGGGCGACTTCTAAGTAGCCATATAGTTGTAATAAATCGAACAGGAGAAATCCAATGATTATGTTGTTTCCTTTTGTCTACGATTCACTAAAAGTAGTTGAAGAAATTATTTAAAATTCCCATTAAACTGAATATTTTTTACCTTCATAGCCCTCTAACTGTGACAGAATTGAGTCAGAAATTTTAGATATGCGATGTGCATTCCGGTCATTCATTTAAAAATTTTCAATCTGCTTACCAGAAATCAATCAGAAATCACCAATTGGCGAATTTTATAATACTAAGGATACGTGTTGCGATATTCTCACGATTTTTTGTCGAATGAAACGATTTCGAAGTCGATGCAGTAGATGATATTCCAATAAATTAGAAACCATTGCACATTATAAAGATTTCAATCGGCAGGTAATTGATGAGATCTATCGAAGTGTCCTGGAGAATATCCGTGAAGGATCAGTACCATCAGCAGTAGATTATAAATTAGATTTTTGAGAGAATAAAAAATTTAATTCTTGCCATAAATCTGTTAGTGAAAGAATTTAAACTGATGCTACCATTTAGCCAAAGAAGATGTTAAGATTTAATGCCATATTTTCTTGAATAATCATTTAAGGTTAGTTACACTGTATCAAGTAAGTATGAATGTCTGTATGTATGTACGTATGTATTCTAGAGTATGAATATTACGCTGACATCCTGGTATGAGTAAGTGCTGTTGAAGTAAAATATAATAGTTGATGTTAATAAATGTTTAAAAGATTTCATAGCTACTCTACGAATCTAGTAGTTGTAGTATTTTTTTTCTCTCTAAGAAATGAAAGTCAAAATGACTTTTCATATAAAAAGTGACGAGCAAAAGAGAAAGGAAGACAGTATGTTAAATGGCAACTGCACTTACAGAGATAAGAAAATATATTATTTCTTCTTCTTACTATCTTAAACAGTCTTACGTTTTTTTGTTTTTGTTTTTGTCTTTTCTTTTAAATTGAAATGGAAACTAATTGAATCGACAAAGACACCCAGGCAAGTCATGCTCTCTCTGTAAACGATGGCTACAATGAGTACTAAAAATCATAATAAAAAAAAAAAAAAAAAGAAAAGCACTGGAACACAATGAGTTGCCCTGACTTTCTTAACCAGGCTTAAAATCGGAAGGCAACTATGAAAACAAACAAAATATAATGGCAGACAGACAACAGAAAACAATTTATAGTACGAGCTGAAGTAAAAGAAATGAAATGAAATGAAATGAAATGAAAGGAAAATTATTTTTTTCGTTTTAGTTTTTTGTCTTGTATGAGTGAATATAGTCCGTACGACGACGACAACGCACTATAATAGTGACTGTTTGTTCTGCAAATATTTGGCACAGAGTGCGAACAGAAAAAAGAAACTCTTTATAGGATTAAAACGAACATAGGCAGCACTTCTCTCAGTACATTTTTAGTTATGGAAATAATCTAGGCAATTGAAAGTTATCAACCAAAAAGACAACCTGCAAAATCAATCGAACCTTAACAAAATTCGATAAAAATGACTGCAGAGGTGCATAAGACAACATAACTTTTTGTGCAGGCACAACAATACATATATACATACATAATTGGCCCCCTTCAGTCAGGATTACGACCTAGCTTCTCCCACCACTTATGTTGTGTGCGTTAATTTTATACATGAGTGGCGGGACCTACAGGTTAAAGTCGACTCCGAATGACAGTTTTTTGAGAAGATTTTCATGGCAATTTATTATTTACTCTCAGAGTTTTTGCCAGAAATCTGCTGAGAGGAAGTCGCCGAAGAAATATTTTCATATTTTCGTTTTGATGTCTGACCTGGGATTTGAACTCGGGCCTTCAGTCTAATAAGCCAACACACTACCTACTAGACTACGTCGACTTCACAATACTTGTAGATTTTCTTGCGTTTTCTTATTGTTCTTCTGCTCTTGTGCATGTGTCAACTTTAAAAAATTTTACTGTTATGTCGTTTATATTGTTTGCACATATACATACATACATATGTATGTATGAGTGCGTCCTTGTATTTATTCCTGAACGTGAGCCGGCATATGCACAGGTAGCGTGGTAAAGAAGCATTTTTGTGCTGTGCTTTCAGGTTTCCGAGTAACTCAACAGCGGCATCATCATCATCAACATTTTGCAATGTCAACACAAATCTTTGCATGCAAACAACAAAAACAAATCAACGAACGGTTGGATGGATATTTAATTCATTCGTCTTCCTTTTCTTCGTCTTCTACATCTGCACTTTACATTAGCTTTACGCCCAATACTGTAAATTTAATAATTACTCTCACGAATACATACATTTAAACGCCATTGTTCTGTTCTGTTCTGTTTTCGTTTTTAATGATGTGCTGATTTTCTCAGTTAAATGCGTGTGTTAATATGCTTTCTCTCGCCCTCTTGTCCACCCTTACATTACCATTTAACGTTGCTTAGACGATAATGCACTATGAAGGATGTCGCCTTGAAAATTAAAATTAAGAAAAAAAAAAAAAACAAATTTGTCTGTTGCATCATTTAAGCATTTATTTTGAACTTAAAACACTGACCATAACATTTGAATATAAAATGCTGATTCCAAGGCAAATTTATAATTTAAGCTTCAGCATTCGTTTATCCTTGAATATAAACTTGTGAATATTTCGTATGCTCTTGTTAATCGAAATAATTAGTTTTTGTTTTTGTTGTTAATTTTATTTTCTTTCAAAAATCTTCATTTTCAATTTGGAATCATTTGTGCTTATTTATGCTGAAATTTTAATTAAAGAAATTTCAAGGCTTTCTCCTCGTACAACACCATGCTCCCCTTTTTACTCAACATAAAAAATAAAAAAATAAAAAATGGAAAAGAAATGCTGATGTCTATAAAGCCTCTCGTTTTCAAGTTGTTCTGTCCTCTTAGGTAACAGCTATCGTGGCCATATTTTGTAATTTGCACACTTTTTTTTCTCTAATAAAAGTTGGGTTTTTCATTCAAAATAACATTTAAATGAATTTGTATATTTTGTTTGTGCAAATATTATGTATTTTTCTTTTCCTTATTTGTTGTTTGTTGTTGTTGCTGGTGTTGGTGTTGGTGTTCTCATTATACATCAGTTTTTCTTCTCCTTTTTCTTTTTTTTTCGTGTAATTGATGCTGTTTTTAGCTTGTACCTTCAACACCAAATTAATGTCCTTCTCTATCATTTATTTGCCTCTTCTGCAAAAGAAGAAAACACACACACACACACAAAGAGAAATGTTTATTAGTGTAATACCGCAATAAAATTTAAAATTAGAAAAAAAAAAACACAAAAACAAAAAATAGAAGGAAAAATGAAAAAGAAAAATGTACGACAAACGCATTAATATCATTACTTTCGAAACTCATTATATGAACATACACAAATACACTAATACACACACACACACACATACTTAAAGATATAGTATTTGTGCTGATTCGTAGGTTTTCTAAACACCATACAATGCTATACTACGTTCGTTAGACATGTTGTAACAAACGTCATTGACAATATATCCCTTACAACTTAGTATTATTATTTTTAATGTTTTATAACTGGTTGGTATGGTTCAAAGATCAGCAATGAGTATTCAAAAAGATGAGTAAAATAGAATCATACTCATAATTTCTGATGCTTATACGCATTTATACTTATTTTAATAACATGGAACCTCTACTCATATTCAAAGTTTGAAGTACTCATCATATTCATAATTAACAACACGTACATACGGCCTTATTGATTTCGACTCTCCATAACTCAACATATACACGAATCACAAAATAAGTATGATTCGTGTACGAACGCTAAAATACTCACTTGAGGGTTGTGTGTTTGCAACAACAACTAAGACTGTAAATTTTGATGAATGATACAAGTCATTCGAATCATTTTTAAGTACATATTATAAGTATTTTTTTATTATATTATGAATCTAAATGAGTAGGCTTATGAATCAAACATACTTCGAATGGTATGAGTTTGATGTCAACGTTGTACGCATACTCATTGCAACCTGTACTTATAAATCAATGTTGTAATGAGTATGAATGAATCAGAGTACATAGTTAAATTGCAATATTGTTGACTCACTTATAGTCAAAATGTCATGAGTGCTTATGAGTAGCGAAAAAACGATTCATTGCTGATCTCTGGTATAGTTGTGAATAATCACAAGCTCTGTTGTTTTATATTAAATATAAATTTTAAGGTTCAAATCAGTCGTTCTGTTTTGTACTTGTTTTTCTCTTATAGTCAGTCTTTCGTAGTTTACCTACTTATCTCCGTAGGTACATCTGTATGGGTAGTGAAGTTAATTTTTCCAGTTAATGTCTTAAATCGGATTGCGGGGATAATTATTTTATGCTTACTTGCAAAGATTGTTGATTCCATTTTTACTCTGCTGTTCTCTCTCATTCGCTTCTTTAGCATTTGTTACACTCTCCGTTCGCCTCTTAACTAACGATTATATATGTATGTATGTATATATGTTACTGGTATGGTATTTGATTGTATTTATTTCAGAGCAAAAAATACATACAAAATTATACTGAAATAATATTAAAACGCCTTAAGAGAAAAGCTAAATATTAATGAGAAAAACAACAATTAGAAATAAAGTCTTTGAAATATTAAAATGCTAAGTGTTAAGTGTTAATTGTATTTTTAAAATATTTAACATCAAAAAAAAAAAAAAATTGGCTAATCGAAGTGCTTTGTAGATCACTCTAGTAATCTACTGTATTGCGTATTATCTAAATGTATTACTCAGTCTAGTCGCCGTGGTCTAGTAGGTAGTGTATTGGCTCATTATACGTGAGGCCTCGGTTCAAACCCCATGTCAGACATCAAAAGGAAATTATGAAAAAAAGAAATATTTCTTCGGCGACTACCTCTCAGCAGATTTCTGGCAAAAATTCTGAGAGTAAATAATAAATTGCCATGAAAAGTTTTTCAAAAATCTGTCGTTCGGAGTCGATTTTAAACTGCAGGTCCCGCCACTCATGTATAAAAATTAACACACACAACATAAATGGTGTGAGAAGCTAGGTTGTAATCCTGACTGAAGGGTTGTAGTCACCAATTATGTATGTATGTATTACTCAGGTCTTAGAGAGAAAAATACAAAAGTTTAGTTCTATTTCTTACGGACAGACGGATATAAAAGTGCCGAGGAGGCAAGTTGAGCACAAAATATCCTCTTAACCACTTGAATAACGGTAGTAAAATAAAATAAAAGTTTTATGACCAAATATCTCACGAATTAACATAAAAAAGGTTATGAACCTAATTTCGATCAGCGAAATAACCAGAAAAGGTGAAATTTATTTCACTTTTAAATCATAAAATAATATTTAAAAATTTGGTTTTTAATTAGAAAAGCATTAAGGTTATCAAATAGGTTAGTGTCTTACATATTCATAGTCTAACTTTAATTTTTTTTTTTTTTGATTATACGAGATAAACCAACTAATTTGTATGGATGACCCAATGGGTTAGACCTCTTATTCAGTCACAAAATTAGCGAACAGAAAATGTGAATAATTTATTTTTACTTTTTTACCTTTTAAAAACGTTAAAAATATAAGCTCGTATATTGTAAATAAAATAAAAATAAATTTGTGTTTAGTTTTAATTAAAATTCTTTATTTCATTTTTCATTTCATTTATTTATTTGTCTATTCAATTCCTGTACAACAAGATTTAATCTTATATTTAAAGTACAAGAAAGAAGAGTTCATAAACAACATTTGAGATCAAACTTTTCTAATGGATAAAGTAAAGTAAAAGAGAAAAAATAATAATAATAATAACAATAGTAATAAATCATGCATAATTTATAAATATTATAATCTACTCCGGTGCAAAAAAATTAAATAAAAATTTCCTAAAACTAGTTACGTTGCTATTAAGTTGCTGAGAATGTGGAAGGCAATTCCAAAGCCGTGCAGCATGAATAAAAAAGTGCCATTCAGATACAAGGTAACGATGTAGGGGAATTATGATCCTTTTACCTCTAAGTGATCTAGCAAATCTTATTTTATCGCTAAGATATGCTGGTGATTCTGAATAAATTATCTTATGCAGAAGTAATAATACACGGATGCTCAAAAGATTGTCAAACGATACACCATAAAGCCTCAAGGAAAAACGGGACACATGGTCATATCTCCTTAAACCATAGACGTATCTCACAATATTATTGAATAAGACGTTGAGCTTCCCCTTGCTAACGGAGTCGCAACTTGCAAAAAGTTCACAACCGTACATTAAACCAGGAAGTAGATAACATCTTGCAATCAACCGTCTTATATTCAAAGGCGTAAAGTATTGTGTCGACCAAAGACACCTCAACTTCATATAAGTCTGACCTACGAGTGTGTTAACATGATTTGTCCATGTAAGATTGTCATTAAAAGTCAACCCAAGGTTCTTGGCAGCATCCACAATCTTGATCTTCTCCCCGTTCATCAAAATATCAAGACCGATATTGGAATCAAGCGTCCTCCTACGAATAACCATGCACTTAGACTTATGAGGGTTTAAACAAAGGCCATTTGGCTTGGCCCAATGATATATTCGATCCAAGTCATCATTGAGTCTGTTTACATTCTCACTGATAGATAACACAGGACTACTCAAATGTAACTGTACATCATTCGCGTACATATGAATTCTGCAGTGCTGAAGTTGGCTTGGCAAATCGTTGATATACATTGCAAAAAGAAGTGGTCCAAGAATTGAACCTTGAGGCACGCCTCTAGATAAATTCAAGGCAGAAGACTGGGCATTTATCGAATGAACAAATTGGGAACGATTTGAGAGATATGATGATAAAAGCCGTGCCGAAGCTCCAGAGAAGTTAAAAAAGTGCACAAGCTTCATAGAAAGCATGCCGTGATCAACCGTGTCGAAGGCTTTTGAATGATCAAGGAGGACCAAGAAATTCAGCTTACCTTCCTCCAGTTCATGTCGTATATTTTCAGATACATCCAAAAGCGTAGAAACACAGCTATGGTTCTTGCGAAAACCTGATTGTTTCCCAGTTAACAACTTATTAGCTTCAATATATGATGCCATTTGAGAGTTAAGAATTCTCTCCAGGACCTTGGATAGGTAGCACAGAATAGCTATTGGTCTGAACTCGGTATTATTCTTCGGTATTGGCAATATTTTCGCACATTTCCACCGTAATGGAAAAGTACTAGAAGTAATTATGCTATTGAATAAATATGTTATATATGGCAGAAGTACAGGCAGCAACATTCTTATAAATCTCGGGTGCATATTGTCACAGCCTACCGCATTCGACTTGATTAAATTGAAACATAAAAGGACGTCAGACTGATTTACACAAGAGAATTGAAAATTACCAGTATCAGTATCATTAGGACCCAAGTTTGAAAAGCTGTAAAAACTATTATCGACTGGCACCATAGGTAAGTCCATGAAAACCCTGTTGATCTCCTCAACATCTAACTGGTGGCTTCCCATATCCGTTCTACCAATACCAATTTCCTTAATGCATCTCCACGTTTGTCCAGAATCAACGGCAGTACCAAAACGCCTAGCATAGTACTCAGTTTTTGCAGTCCTGATACTGACATTCACATTTCTTCTAGCAGTTTTAAATTCTGCTCTCAGCTCTGGGGTTCTAAAACGCTTCCACCTAGAATACGCAATATCCCTCTTACAAATAAGGGATTTTATACGAGTGGAAAACCATGGTTTTATCCCGGGAAGTATTGTTCTCGATCTCATGGGAACTGCCAAATCATAAAGACGCATAATTCTGTGTGCCACTGTTAACAATTTGATGTAAACAACAACTTTTCTTGCTTTTCTTTGTTATTCCTCTGTTTATACCCTTTGCATTAACAATAACAATTACAGAACAATTATTCGACAGAACTTTGTAACGGAGATCTTTAAACCTCGATTACTCTCTTCAAACGCACCGCGTCTTCACACAAGACTGACTGGACTACACTAACTCTTTCGCCTGCTTTGCCTTGCCTTTTGTATGGAAGGGTAAACAGTGTGATGAATGTTCCTGAAGGTGATTGTTCGTGACTTCGCCTTCTCGAAATATCTATAAATGTTTATTATTGTTTGTGTATTTTGTTTACATTTATTCTTGTAGAGTTGTTTGTGGATTTTTGTTTACTTGTTTACCATTTTTTTATGCTGGTGTTTGTTGTTATATCAAGCAGTACGATAATTTGTAAACTGGTTTGTTTACTGCATTGTTTTGTTTTTGTAGCTTTTGTTTATAATTTTAATGTTAAGCGATGTAAAAGCAAAACACCAGTAACTTAATTTTTCATCTTCGTAACATTATTCTAAATTTAAAATTATAGAAATCTTTTGCAACATTTTTTTAAAATAAATTAAATCCTGTTTATTGATCATCCTAAATTGAAGCTTGAGGCAATTTAAATTGAATTTTAATTTTGCTTTTCAACACAAATCATAATAAAAGGAAAACATTAACGCAGGCTAAAGAATTTTTGTTTTTTATTTTCAACTTTGAAGGCAAAACATCACGGAAAAAATAATCAATTCCTTTCCTTAAACATGGTTACTTTACTTTACTTTACACATTGCTTCGATTACTATATCCTTTGTATTTCTTTTTTTTTTTATTTTAATTTAAGGCCGGGTTTTTTCTTTGTCTTCCTTGCCATTAGAACAACGTTACTTTCCTGAACATCTTCCGGTTCTTAAATTACGTGAGGAATACCATTTTATGATTGACTTCATTAACTAAAAAACGAACAAAAAAAAAAATAAAAAAATATACACCGACAGACATACACACAGACTATGATGTTTTGGCAAGACGACTTTTCAGCCAACATTGAGCATTCAACAGCCCACGACCATTATTACATTCTTATCAGCAGTATCTCAAGTTCAATTTCTCTTTCTTCTCACCATTTCAAGCTCTGCTCGTTTATAGATTTTCTTTCAAACTAAATTTTTCTTTCAGCTAAAAGTTGTGGTCGGCCAAAAGCACAAACAACTAAAAACGAACATCATCAGAATTTGTGGGCGGATTTATTTTCATGTTTTACTTTTTGATTTTTTGTTTTTTTTTTTTCTTCATCATCTCTGTTTCAATTTTGCGGCATTGGAATGAAAATGTTTACATCATTAATCATTAATATTGGTTGTTGGTTGGTAAATATTAAATAACGGAAAGCTGTCTTGTCAGAATCGGAATTTTTTTTGCCTTAAATTCAAAGATTTTTAAACTCTTCAATTATATTGAGACTTGAAGATTGAAGGCTGTAAAATGGTATGATTATGAAAATAATTCCACTACACTGCTCTCACAGCAATCGATACTATTGATTCTGAAAAGCCTTATAGGCCAGTTAGCCAAACGTAACGTAACGGTACCGTACGTTCGCTTTTTAGCATATGGAGAGCAATGCAAATGCTTACCGAAACGTTCTCTCTCGTTAGCAAAACGGAACGATCTGTATAAAACAGAATTCTTTCTTGTTTTTACGTGCCATCTAAATATGAGTGATGGTACTATTGTATGCAGAGATGCATTGCGGCACAAATGCCCTCTTTGGTACTTTCATTATTATTTATATAAAATCTTTAAAATTGTTACATGTATATTATGAATTGTTTTTTTTAATTTTTGATTAAAATAATAATAAAAAACAAATTTTATAAGAAATAATTACTTATTGTTATAATTCTATTGTGCACACAAAAAAAAAATTAAACAAAATAAATAAATAAAACATATATATGCGACTCAACAAAAAAAGTGTTCGATATACCCTCCTAAAAATGATCCTTGGACTTTTTTAAGATGACATTTAAAATATTTCGGCTTCTTTTCTTTCTTTAGTCCTATTTTCATCCATACATGATCTAGAAACTAAATCCGCTATCATATTAGAGTTACCACAAAATTGCATTTATATATATTTTTTGACAAATTTCATCTATATTCCAGAAAACCGTGTAAAATGCATCTAATTTGCGAAAATCTAAATTATTTATATACAAAGATGATGTACTTGGCAAAAGAAAAAATTTGATACCCATATTGTCCTATTTACAACGAAGGGTTACCTTTTTTTCAAAACGCGAACTAGCGTGAATTTCAAAAAAAGCTGAGACCCGTATTTAATTAAATCGACTAAAGATTAAAATATGTTAATGTGGCATTATTATTACAAACAACCCCGAACAAAATATTCAAAAACCGTTCTTTTTTACAGAATATAATTAAAAAAAGGACATGGATGATCGTCCTTGGACAAATTGTATATACAGTTGGACGCGCCTTAAAAAATCATTTCTTATGATACCCATATTGTATATGTTGGTAAGGAAACAGATTCTCAAATGAACAAAACATGCAAAAATAGACAATTTTTCAAAATGGTCCAGCTCACGAGAGGTCAAAGCTGGAGCCGAAATATTTTAAAAGTCATCTTAAAAAATACCAATGTTCATTTTGAGGGGGGGGGGGGACACATTGCAGGAATTTCGCTTCCATACAACTTGAGTCGCTCTAATGTATACTGTGAGCGTCAAAAGAAAGTGTACAATTCAAAAAAATATACATTAATTAATTACCGTTAATTTTTTTTTCAAATGATTTTATTGCCAGTTTTTAAAATTGAAACAAGAAGAAAAGAATTAGAAAAAATTTGGAAATATTGTAAAATTTTTTCGGGCACTCTCCTTAAGTGGAAAACTTTAGTTGAGATTGTTAGAATTTTATCCATAGTGTACACTTTCTTTTGACGCTCACTGTATACGTATTGTTACGAAAATGGAAATGGTGTTGTTAAAATAATAAACAAAAGCTCCAAAAAACAACACAATGGACTTGATCACACATAAAATGATAAACAAAAGCTCCAAAAACAAAACAATGCAGTTGTTCACGTGATCAACGAATGAGTAAGCATATAGCAACAAAAACAACAGGCTTGTTTATAAGATCGATGAATAAACAAAAATATAGCAACAACGACCGTGTATAAGAAATAAAAAAACAAAACAACAACAACTCTGCCTGGACGAAAGTAAATAAGATACACGAACAACAAAAATGGAAACAAGTTGTTTACATTTTTGGATTGTTCCCGAAGGTCGTCATCATCCTTCAAGGGCATTCATCGCACTGTTGATCGAGTGATATAAAAGGCAAGATAAAGCGAGCAACGAGGATTCAGTTAGAATTCAGTCAGCCGTGTATGAAGACACGTTATTCTCGGAGTTCGAGTGAAGTTAGTCGTGTGACGACGTCGCGTTGAATTGAGTGAGAATTCAACCAGTGGTGTGTGAAGATACGAGATCGAGTTATAATCCAGTCAGACTTGTGTGCAGTCAAGTTGCGTGAAGAAAACAGTTGTTAGTGTGGTGCTTACAAAAAAGGTTGTGAGCAAAGAAGAATAACTAACAAGCGTTGTTGTTGTTTATAAAAAAGGTTATAAGCAGAGAAATATCACGAACAAGCACATATTGTGAAAGTTATCATTGTATGCGTAGAATAAGTTCGAACAGTGGCACGAAATTTGTGCAGAAAATAAAGAATTGATTGAAAAACAAACACAGATTTATTTTTATTTTATTTGCAATCTACGAACTCATATTTTTAACGTTTTTAAAAGGTAAAAACGTAACTATATTTCTTATAACATAAATGTTAGGTTAGGTTAGAGGACGTGTACTTATCAACTGTGACAAGTACAGTACCCGGAGGTCGAATTGACCCATTGTACAACGTCCTAGCTTCTCACACCACTCGTGTTGTGTGCATTAATTTTATACATGAGTGGCGGGACCTACAGTTTAAAGTCGACTCCGAAAGACACATTTTTGAGAAACTTTTTCCTGGCAATTTTTACTCTCAGAGTTTTTGCCAGAAATCTGCTGAGAGGAAGTCACCGAAGAAATACTTTCATATATTTTCGTTTTGATGTCTGACCTGGGTTTTGAACTCGGGCCTTTCGTCTAATAAGCCAACACACTACCTACTAGACCACGGCGACTTCCGATTATAACATAAAACTAAAGAAACAAATATATGTAACTTTTTCCAACTAAAAGTACCCAATTTTGCATGACCTTAACAACACTCATCACTGTTCTGAACAGCTGACTTCGTGGAAATGTCCGTATATCAATTTCTTTGCATTGTGTAGTGTTCTTTGTGTCCTGTTTCGTTTTTATTTACATTCTTCGTTGATATACATATGTCCCGATTTTAAACGTATCTATAACTACACAAACGTTCTTACCCGACGTACGTTACGTTATTACGTCCTCTACGCTTGACTAACCAGCCCATTATTGCTCAGTTCAATTCTGCATGTGAGAAATTCATACTGAAAAAAAATCAAACAGAAAAATGGAGTTGGATCGGCCATATCCGATAGAATCACAAAAATGGACCCAGTGTAAAATCCCCATAGGCACTTGTACGCTCACGATATTACAAGGAATAGAACAGCGTAAAAATAACAGCAGTAATCCGTATAAAATAGAAATCTTTGTGGGCGCCATACCATTTACCACCAAAAGGCCTAATGGAGAAAAAATTAACAATTAACAAAACAAAACAAAAAATAAATAAATAACCTATGAAACTGACGTCTATAAAAAATGTCGTAATTAAAGCAAAAAAAAAGAAAAACAGAAGCATAGCCATTTATGTTATTTGAAACTGTATTTAGTGTTACACCCCATTTACATACATACATATGTATGTATGTATGTATGTATGTACTATATGTATACTAAAATAGTGAAAAGTATTTGAATGGGTTCTTTACAGCAAACAAAATTAATTAATTATGCCGTATATCAAGTATGCGTAGATATTCTAATAGTTTCTTGTATGTAAATTATTTTTAAATCTATTTCAATGCGATACTTTTCACATATCGCTCGTTCACTTCAATAGTGTCGTAACTAAGAAAAAAACAATTTTTTAATTAAGAATGTCGATTGTGTCTGTGGAGATAGAGCATAGCAAACAATTTCAATTCAATTCGTAGGGGATATTTCACTTAATGTATGGGGGAAGCTTAAAATAATCTTTTTAAACATCATACGAGTACATATATCGATGGAGTTCTGTATTCTCAGTCTGAGTCAGTGTCTGAGTTGCATGTGAAAAAAACGAAGGAAAAAAAACTGAAGAAATAAAAATTTTGTTGTGAAATACTACTTTAATAGGAATATTTTTCAAACAATTTCCTACAAGATTATTGATGACATAGTATATACATACATACATACATTCGTATGTTATGAATCTACTGAGATATTGGTATCTTAAGATCGATACTAATCATGAAATTATTTGTACAATATGAACACAATTGAAAATGTTAAAAATGAGCATCTTATTATAGTGAAATTCAATTTTATTGAATATGTATTCATTACATTTTACAACTCGACAGTAAAATAACACATTATTTTCTATGTATGTACGTTCGAAATTATACGTTTTATGCCATTATTGCTCTCGGACGAAACCAAAAAAAATGTAAATAAATCATCATTACCATCTATATCGTTATAATATAAAAATATTTTTTTTATATATTTCTTGAACCCTCCAAACTACTTTTATTTGACAAAAACTGTATTTTTTATCGTTTCACACAAAATTATTGATTACCCAAATATTTTTTAACCTATTTTCAAAATCCAAAGGTTTTTGAAAAGGGAACGGATGAGCCTTTAAAATGGTATACATAAGCATATGTATACCAAAAACTTACATGTTATGAGTTTTGATCGGGTAAACTTGGAAAATATGATTTTTTTTCTCATTTTTTTAAGTTTAGCTATTCTTAACTACAAAATATAATTAAAAAATATGAAATAAGTGATGAAAGTGTATTATCTTGTGAAGAGATTGACACTTCGTTTGATCAAATCGGACAAAAATTACCGTAGTTATTATTTAAATCGTGTTAAATATTTTATATACATATGTCATCTTATCAAATGAACTTTTATTTCAAAAATTTTCAAAAGTTTTGCTAGCTCTTGTTTGTTTATCGGAAAATGTGTCAATTTCACGTTTGAGCGACCAACAGAAAAGAGAAATAATAATATTTGTAAAAAACACAAATATTAACCTACTTCTGATAGTCGTGCAAACGTAAAATTGACACATTTTGCGATAAACAATTAATATCCATCAAAACTTTTGAAAATTTTTGAAATAAAAGTTCATTTGAAAAAATATATACTATATCAAAAATATAACTCGACTGTTAGGCTCTTTAAATAATAACTACAGTAATTTTTGTCCGATTTGATCAAACGAAGTGTCAATCTCTTCACAAGATAATGCACTTTCACAATATGTATCATTACTTATTTTTTTATTTTATTTTTTAATTAAAGCTTGCTACTATGAACGGACAAACTTGAAAAATATGAAAAAAATTCGCATTTGCCTAGTTTAACCCATCAAGCCTCATAGCATATTATGTCAAATAGTACATATATGTATAGCGTTCAAGTTTTTGACATGGGTTCAGAAATGTTTGTGTAATCAATAAATTTGTGCGTAAAGTCCAAAAAAAAAAACAGTTTTTGTCAAATAAAACAAGTTTGGAGGGTTCAAGAAATATAAAAAAAATATTTCTGAGTTCTACTCAACAAAACTCACAACTTACACTATGTCATTAGCTGGGTGTATTTAATTTTTTTTTTTTT
The DNA here is from genome assembly GCA_927399465.1 of Sarcophaga caerulescens. Classification (NCBI taxonomy): domain Eukaryota; kingdom Metazoa; phylum Arthropoda; class Insecta; order Diptera; family Sarcophagidae; genus Sarcophaga; species Sarcophaga caerulescens. The sequence continues at coordinate 1,432,458 of OV656873.1, read as the reverse complement.
TCTAATTTGTCGGATAGCGTAATTAATCTGAGTGCATAGAAGTAAAAATTGCAAACAAAGAGTATTATTTTATACTGGGAAAGTTTTCTTTCCGAAAGTCAGAGTTCAAGATGACGATGTAGAAAATAATGGGATCCTATACATACGGTGACCATTATTTCCATGAGAAAAAAGCGGACAAATATATAAAATGGAAAAACCAAAAAAATTTATTTATTATAATTAATATTTTATATAAAGATTTTTTAAAATACAGACATAAATAGATACAAATAATATACACAAACTTAAATTTATACATACATATATATGGATATACTTATGTGTATGAATTTACTTCTGATATTTCTCCACAAAATGCATTTTTTTTTGTTTTGTTCCTGTTAGATAAAAATGTTTTAAATTCCGAACAGTCCATTTCAAAATTGCATTTTATGGTCAAAAGAGATTCTAAAGAGTCCAGCCCCATTTGGAATTTTTCGGAAAACCAAATATTGTTAGATATAGAAAAACTCTTTCTGTTAGTGCGTTAGACGCTGGCAAAGCAAATGAAAAATCTACTAATTTCAGGATGTTTTAAAATCTCGACCCTCTTTTTATCAGGATTTAATGCTGATTGTTTCCATATTTCTATTTGTTCAGCATTTGCATAATTTTTTACATGAGTGAATTCATCAAAAATTTCGTTATTATTTATATTTAAATCATTTCTGATTTCTGTTACTTTTATTAACGACTTTTCAACTGAAGACCAAGATGTAATTGCATCTACAACATAGAAAAAAAATATAGAGTTTCCAACTCAATTTCATATGTAATTCCAGCTCATGTAACCGTTTTTACCAAATTAGTGAAAAAAGTGGACAAAAGCGGACATTTTGGAAAATAAATACTTTTTAGAAGTTACGTGTGGTAAAATAGTGGACAAATAGCGGACGCAAAAAAAATAGCGAACAGGAGGTTAAAATAGCGGACTGTCCGCTATAATAGTGGACGGATGGTCACCGTACCTATACAGAATTTCAAGCTCGAATTGATGAGGCATTTCTATACCAATTAGTTTATTTCAAAGTATTATTATCAATGCTAATGTAGGGTACCAAAATGCATTTGCATTTAAATTAGAATGAAAAAAAAAAATAAGTTTACAATGACAGCGCTAGAAAATTATATCTGACTAGAAACAGACAGTTGCAAAAGTCAGCACAAACAAAACAGACATCGATTGGTCAATAAAATTTGTATTAGCAAAATGCTATTGTTACGATTGATTTACCGAGAATTGGTGGCATTTAATAAATTCTTTGAAGGAGGTACGTTACTCATAAGTATACTTTTAAACAACCTTTTAATTCTAATTGTTTTCCTTTCAAGATAAACGTATTAATTCCTATCCATTAACGAGTAAACTCTGGCTTATAATTACAATTTTCATTCTATATGCATTGACAGCCCTCAAATGGGGCCCAAAGTTTATGGCCAAACGTAAGCCATTCAAAGTCGATGGCGTAATGCAATTCTATAACGTAATGCAAATATTATTAAACGGATATGGGTTGTTTTTAGGTTTGAAAAATATACTTTCTCGAGATGATTTCAAACTAATCTGTCAGGAATATGATCCTACGGACATGAGACCTGTAACAATGGATTTATTGGTGCCATCACTAATATATTATTATTTGAAATATTTCGATTTACTTGATACGGTGATTTTATAAAATTTTTTCGTTTAAGGTAATGATTTTATAAAATCAAAATTAATTGAATTTTTTTTGTTTGTTCAGGTTTTCTTTTTGGCGCGCAAAAAATTCAATCAAATAACATTTCTTCATGTCTACCACCATTCGATGATGATACTGGGTGTCTATATTTATGCCACATTTATGTATGGTAAGATATTATTTACATTGTTATGACAAAAAAATAAAAAAATTTAAATTAAAAATTTTTTCTATCATTTTTACAGCCAGTCATTTTATATATATTGGCGTCATAAATGGTTTCGTTCATGTAATTATGTACGGTTATTACTTTTTGGCTGCTGCAAAACTGAACATTAACTTGGAACCCTTTAAACGAACTCTAACGCTCATGCAATTGCTGCAATTTGTCCTTATAGCTATACACGCGACAATACCGCTGTTCATCAACGGATGCAACCTACCGAAAACACTTTTGGTGTTAACATTACTGCAGAGCCTTTACATGATTGCGCTCTTTTCACATTTCTACTATAAATCGTACATTTTGAAAGATCATGAAAGACAAAAACAAATCAAATCAAATTAAAACAAATCGATGGGTAACTAAAAGAATTATAAAATAAGTTTCTATTATTTTTCAAATTGGCGATCATATTTAATTGAAAATTTTTAAAATAATCAAAAATTATGAAGTAAATTTGAACTTTTTAAAATGACAATTCAATGAAATAAAATTTAAACATTTTCCTGCAATTACACTCAAACCTCGTTTTATGCGAATTTATTTTATGCGAATTCAAATTTATGCGGTTTCAAAATTCTCAAATTTTTTCTTTGCAAAAACGATTTTAAGGAAATATTGAATGTTAAAATCCAAAAAAATGTGTTGTTCGTAACAAAGTTACTACAATCTTTAAATTTTTTCGGCATTTCCGGTTCTAATGTGTGAAGTATTATTCAAATGCTATGGACGTGGAGTAATATTATATTTTTATTTTATTGAAAAATTATGTATTTTCCTCATTATTTGGAATTTTGTATTAGTTGTTGTTTATTTCCTATCTTTTTCCTTATTTTGTATGGTCTCAGCAAGGGTTTCATTTTTTGTTGATTTTTTATATGCGATTTTGTTTGAATTTTAAGGGTTAAATTTGAATTTATGCGCTTTTTTATTTAAATCCCTTTTAGTGGATTCTGTATGAAGCTGGTGTATCGTTTTATGCGGATTTGAATTTTGCGATTTTTTGCGAAACGAATTAATCGCATAAAACGAGGTTTGAGTGTAATATAAATGAGAAAGAAATGAATAAAAAAGGGAAAATTAATACCGAAAATATTCATATTTTGCAATTTCAGCCGAAAACGTGCATTATGTTCGTGAATTGTAATGTGAGGGTACAATGTAAATTTCAAACTAACTAAATACTATTGAACCGATTCTCTGGAAATCATCTTATCTTCACAAATTTAATATTTTAAAATGAATTTTATAACATTTTCGTATCTATACGTACGTATATGTATCACAGATCAGCAATGAATCGTTTTTTCGCAACTCATAAGCACTCATGAAATTTTGAATATATGTAAGTGAGTCAACGTATTTGAAATTTATCCATGTACTCTGATTCATTCGTACTCCTCACTACAACGTTGATTTATAAGTGTACAGGTTGCAATGGGTATGCTTACAACGTCAAACACAATGGCGTAGCTACCTAGGGGCTAGGCGGTGTAGTGCCCCAGGGCCCTCAAGCTAAGGGGACCCTCGAATCCTTACCAGAAATCTCGATCGAACTGAACTTTTGGAAAATTCTCCCATTTTATAATAATGTGGTAACTGCAGTGTTGGTTGAGAAGCCTACTGAAGAAGATTCGACAATTATTGCAGTTGGAGATACCTCCGCCGCCGATCATATGAACGTGGATGATGTTTGCATGACACACATAAGAGCGGAGGGTTTGGGGGAACCACAGACCTCTACATTTTTCGAAAATATGTACGACAAATCTTCTTATGACTTGGGAAACTATACGAACAAAATATTAAATGATAACGAAAAACGTCAAATTCTTGATATGGGGCCTTTAGGTGTTTTTCAAAATCGTACTATGTTTCGTGTTCTAAATATGAGCCAGTTAATCGTTTTTGGTTGTGTTATTCCAAAATACTAAACGCTGCCTATTGTCAACCCTGCTGGTCATTTGCTTCACAAAGGAATACAGTTTGGTGTACGGGAATTCGAGATTGGAAGCATTTATCTGAAAGAATTAAACAACACAGTTGTTCGAGTGGCCATTCGGAAGCATGTGCTGTGTATGAATTTGAATAAAAACGATGTTATACTATCGACAAGAAAACTTCAAAATGAAACTCGCAAAGAAGCATCATGTTGGAAAATGGTTTCTCAAAGGTTATTCGATATCTGAGTGCAACAATTCAAAATATAATAATTGAGAGTTTGGGGATCAAACTCGAAACCCATCTACTAGAACAAATTAGAGCGTCACCGTTTTTTGCCATCTTAATGGATACGACACTGATCTATCGAAGGTAGATCAGCTAAGCTTTGTTGTGAGGTATGCAGTAATAACCAAATCGGAAAATGGACAGCCAATTATGCAGCCATAAAACATGGCGCAGTAGATTTAGTCAACCAAGTGACAACATTATCGACATTATCGACAAAAATATTAATTTAAAAAATGTGTGGGGCAAGGCTATGATGGAGCCAGTGTGATGAGTGGTGTACATAATGGTGTACAAAAACATATTAAGGATATCCAACCTAACGCAGAGTACGTACATTGTGCCACTCATAATTTAAATTTGATGATAAATGATGCCGTTAGCAGTTGGGTGGAAATACAGATTTTTTTTCGCAAGATTTGTATAAGTTTTTCGGAAACAGCATCAAACATTGGTATCTACTGTCAAAATTAACTGGTGAAGCGGACACCACTCTGAAAAAAACTAAATCCAACTAGATGGTCCAGTAGGTTCAATACGATATCTGCAATAAAACATAGTAATTTTGATATTGATATTTTGATAATGGGCAAATATGGAGTGTTTGAATGCGACCTAACGGAAGTATTTACAGCAATGTTATTATTCTTTACAATTCCTGTCACTTTTGCAGCAGCCGAAAGGTCATTTAGCAAATTAAAAATAATAAAAAATTATTTAAGAAATAATATGGGCCAAACTCGACTCCAACATTTATCGCTAATAGCAATTGAAAACAAAACCGCATCAAGCCTGGATTTAAACGAAGTCAATGATACTTTTGCGAAAACTGAAGCTAAGAAAAAAATTGTAAATATAATTGTTATTTAGTCTGGTGGTAGGCCCGAATCTTCTCTATTTCATTTTATTAGCCATACCTACACCAAGTATTGATTGTAATTTATATTGTTACTGTTTAATATATTTATTACCTGCCCTGCAGTGCAAAAAAAGAGCTAAAGTAGCTTAGCATTTTTAAAGTATTTGTATACACCTATCCCCTGTTTTACACGGTATGCGTTTTACACGTTTTCGAACGAAATTTATTAATTTTGCATTTACCCGAAATTATAAACACTAAACTATAGTTTGCTTATATCTACAATAACATTTCCATTGTTTTGCTGTCAAAATACAACACTACAAAATGTATGTTACAGTTACGAATTCTTAGTAGTCTATGTCTATGATGGAAATAGATAAAATGGGAACTCCCCGTTTTATGATCAAAACTAAATTTTATGTGTATAAGCTAGTTTGTTTGAAATACCAAAACAAAGAGCATCATTGTTGTAGTGTTTATACATAATTGATAGCGTAAATTTATTCAAGGTGAGTAAATAACAGAATTATTTTTTACAAAATCTATGATTTATAAAAATGTGTTTGTTATTCATCATATTAAAAACTGACAAAAAGGGCTTTTTTATAGAGTGATTTTCGTTTAGCACGGTTTTTCCATATAAGTTACACGGTTTTTTATGGAACCTATCTTCCGTGTAAAGCGGGGGATAGGTGTATTTCATATTTTTAATTGATAAAACCTAATCAGTTTACATAGCAGTGGGGCCCCATTTTTTAATTTGCCCCAGGGCCCTTGGTTACCTAGCTACGCCACTGGTCAAACACACAACCTTCTAGTGAATATTTTAGTGTTCGTACGCGATTTATAATTATTTTGTGATTCGGGAATATGTTGAGTAGCTTTGCCATTTTTGGTTATTTCTAAACAAAATTGATTATTTTTTTGTTCAATGTGTAGATTTTGTTTTTCCTCTTAAATTCTCATTTATTAATATTACAACTAGTTATTATAACTAACAAGTAATTTACTTCAAACTGTTAATTAAACATAAACTTCAATTGGAAATATTCATCCTCATATTTAACGCGAAACAACCTATCCTTCAGATACAATTTAAATAAAGTACAGTACGCCCTTGGCAACTGTGTGCTTAGTTTCGTGAGTAAACCCGTATGACTGACTTTGTCGAATGCTTTTTTTTTTTTTTTTTTTTTTAATGAAACCAGCACTCAGGGGATGGCCCCTACTCATGCAGTGCATTGTGCAGGTTTTTTAGGAAAGGTGGAAAGGGGGAAGATGCGAACGGCAAGGAAACGAGTTGCTGCTAGGTGACTATAAAATGGCCAGTGCTATACCTTCACCATTAGACAGTCTGCAGGCAATCGTCCCCAAGAAGCCCGCAGTTTCTCACACCACTAATGTTGTGTGTGTTAATTTTATACAAAAGTGGCGGGACCTACAGTTTAAAGTCGACTCCGAACGACAGATTTTTTGAGAAACTGAGAAGAAATCGCCGAAAAAATACTTTTTGTATTTTTTTTTTATTTTTTGATGTCTGGCCTGGGACTCGAACCCTGGCTTTTACGTCTAATAAGCCAGCACACTACCTACTAGACCACGTCCAAGAATACAGCAACAAAAATTTTTTTCCTCTAATATTTGTAATATTTTCTCATATAATTTCGATAAGATGGGCGGAAGCGAAATAGCTCTATATGCTTTACATATATATCCAAAACGATGGTACATAGAGCAGTCTAAATGAAGCATTGAAAATTTGTGTTAGTATGAGGATTATGTTATTTGGAAGATGTTTAAGAACTTCAGTTGTTATTAAGTCGAATCCAGGACATTTCTTTAATTTTAGATTAAGATGGATTTGTTCAAAAACTTCAATTGGTGTTACTTCAGGTATTGTGTAATCATCTCGACCATTAAGATTACTGACTTCCTACGTAATAGATGGTGAATCAGTATCAAGAGAGAACCAGCACCAGCAAGATAGCTAGAAAACAATTCTGTCATTTGGCTATTTGTTCTGACCCAATTTCCGTCTGCCATGTGAATGGGAGGAAATTGGGGTTGTGGGTCTATTTAAGTTCTTTGTTGATTTCCACAGTAGTCTGATGTATTTTCACTATTCAACCTTTGCAAATAGTTATTGAAACGTGAGTTCTTATACTTTTTGATTTCTAAGTTAAGTTTGTGTGTCATTCTATTAAGCCTTGCCTTGTCAGCTGGAAATCTAGATAGTTGCCATATTTTTCTCAACCTTCTTTTATTTTTTTATCATCTCCCTTATATAAGCAGGGTATGAAACAATGTGTTGTTTATCAGGAGAGTTCGGTGTGCTTTCCCACGCAGTATTTTCAATTAGGTTTGTAACAAACTCAACATCTTTCTCAATTTCGTCAGTTGTTTCTGGTTCATTAGGGGGTATGTTTGAATTTTGCAGCACAGTCCGAAAATATTGCCAATAGATAGCCAGATATTTGTCCTATAGATAGCCAGTCATATATATAATGGCGAATGGTCAGAATTAAGATCAAATTCATTTTCCAATTTGATACACGACTGTCATATCTTATTTATTTTAGATAAGATCAGGTGTTTTACTACTGTCTGTTGGCCAATACGTTGGGTTACCCGTTGTCACAACTTCACATACGGTTTCCAAAATTGCCTTATAGAATTCCTTTCCCTTAGGAGTGTTCAAACGGGATCCCCAGTAAGTATTTTTAGCATTAAAGTGTCCACCCATGATGAACATCGAATCATGTTTTGTTATAAGATTTTTATAATCAATTGACTTAATTGAGTGACGCTGAGAGCTGTACACTGACGTTATCATCAGTTTCTGTGAGTTTGTTGTTAGTCGAACTGTGGTTGCTTCAAATTCTTCATTACTTAGTTTTGCTTCTTCGTAATGTTTTATGTTTTTCCTTATTATAACCGCACTTCCTCCTCTAGCTGTATTGTGTAGATGTGTACATTTTTCCGATTTTGGTAATTTTTTTTCTTATAAAAAGGGCTTTTGCTTTGTTTGTTAAAATGAATTATTTCTTAAGACTAAAATTTTACTTTATTTTGGTTTTCTTTTTCTTTTTTTACTCTGTTGTATTAAATTTAATTTAAATTTGAAAAATATATCTTAAAAAAATGCGAATTAATTTTGGTTATATTTTCTATTATTTGGTGATTTTTTTCACAAGTGTTGGTTACACCATTTTTTTTTTTGTGGCAACACAGATGTTGAGTTAAGGAGAGTCGAAATCAACAACAACATCATACGTGTTATTAAGTATGAATATGATGAGTACTTCAAACTTTGAATATGAGTAGAGGTTCCATGATATTAAAATAAGTATGAATGCGTATAAATATCAGAAATTATGAGTATGATTCGATTCTATTCATCTTTTTGAATACTCATTGCTGATCTCCGGTATGTATTCGATATATGCCTGAGAAACTAGGAGCATTATTATTATGTCGTATTTGAAATTTATAGTCGTTAATGACTACAAGATAACCTGGACAGTCTGTTAAGGTTCGTTTAGACTATGCTAATATTTGTCCAAACACAACAAATAATGGTTTGGGCTAATAGTATGGTTTGTGAGTAATGCTTGGGCATGCGTTTAGATTGCACTAATATTTGTTTGAATTTTATTTGCACAAATAACAGAAGATTTTGTGTCAGCCATGTTTGGTACAAATATTTGTATACCCCTTTACACTGCACTAATAATTTTATTTGTCCGGTGTGTATGACAAACATCTGTCAAATAATGTTGTTGTTATGTTTATGAAATCCATCTGCCAAATAGTATCAAATTGTGTTTGTGAAGCAACGTGAAAAGTTAAAATGTTTAGTGACAATAATATTGAAGATTTATTATTAATAACTGCTGGAGCTATAGCAGTTTCAGAAACCCAGCAAAAAGAAAAAAAGAAGATCCAGAAGAATGTGTCGTAAAATGGAAGGATGTTGCCAAAAACTTCTGAAGGAACTACGTTCTGAAGAACCTTCGCTGCATAAAAACTTCGTGCGCATGGGTTCAAATGACTTCGATTACTTGGTAACTTGATTACAATATTCAGCATATTAACATTAAATATATGTTAATGTTTTTCAAACAAAGCTGTATCTAGTGGCGCCGATTATAACAAAGAAAACCACACATTTGAGGGAATCAATATCTGCGTCTGAAAGATTGGCTCTGACTTTGCGATATTTGGCCACTGGCGAAAGTTTCTCGTCGCTGCAATATGTTTTTAGGATTCCACCATGCGCGATATCAGGAATTGTGGTAGTCAGCACTTGATGCATTCCAAATGCAAGAATGGCATTCCACTTAGCCGATCAATTTAAATATATTTTCTTCGCTCCAGTCGTGCGTCATCCTCTTCCATTTGGTTTTTTGGAAGATGGTGGCGATTCAATAATTGCTGCATTGATGTTGTCCATTTTCTTTCAGAAAAATATGCTTTATAATAAAGAATTACAAAAAAGCGCTTTTGACTTACCAATCTGTCAAACGAATTGACCAGTATTGCCATTTCAATTTATTTCATTTTTTATATGTTAATCACTGTCAAAAATAATTGTTGGCAACCCACGTTTCTACAATTATTTGTCGCTATTTGTTCCGCCAAAAATATTGTGAGAACAAACAAAATATCGAGCCAAATATATGTAACGACGTGTTGACAAAGTGTTTACACTATGCAAAGCTTTATTCACAAACAAAGATTTTTTAGCCAACAAACAGTCGAAAAATATTTGGTGGCTAACAAATTCGAGTGTTTACACTAGGACAAACAAAATTTTTATGATTTTGCACAAATATTAGCACAGTCTAAACGCACCTTTACATTTGTTGTGTTAAATCGCAATCAATTGGATTTTATTGTTGCGAATTGGTAACTGTGTTGAGTTAGAAGCGAATATCTAAGTTGTTGTTTCTTAGACCAGACTTTATCATATTTGTAGTGTGATCATTTTCGGTCATTGTGTTACTAAGAAAGTAAATTTTTTACAATCCCAAACCACCATTGTGGAGACACCAATATTAATCATTCTCAATTTCCCATAACGGGTTGGAGGTCTTGCGTTTAAGTGCTTACTTCGATTTCAGGCTCAATTGTCGATTTGATATCGGTTAATTTCAGTTGCGTCAAATCAAACAGATATTAAAGTACACTTACAGAATGTATAAAAAAAATTCTTTTCTAATGCATACTCACCACATTCCAATCTTCAAGCGTACATATTTCGTGTACAGCAATAAAATTCTTTCTTAGATACACGTTTGTTATTTTGGTCCGTATAGGTTCTTTTCCAATTTTCCACTTTTCCAATTTTGATGGAAAATCTTTAAGTCTAAAATATAATTAAAACAAGATTTTTATATAAAATTTTTAAATCAATTACATACATACATACACAACATACATAATTGGTCATTATAACCCTTCAGTCAAGATAACGATCTAGCTTCTCACACCACTCATTTTCTGTGTGTTAATTAGATATATACATACGTGGAGGAACCGAAAAAATATTTATTTTTGTTTTTCGTTTTGTTGGAGATGTCTAACCTGGGGTTTGAAGCGTGGCCTCACGTTTAATAAGCCACCACTAGACTACCTATTAGACTATGACGACATCATTAAATCAATGCAATATGAATGTAAATATAGACATATGAATTCATTATAATGGTTAGCGACAGACTGTGTATGTGACTGTCGCTGTGATGTCTTCTACATTTAATTTTGTCCGATTTAAATTATTATAAAATATTACAGTGGATTATTGAACACGAAAAACTCAAAAAAAAAACAAAAAAACCAAGAGGTGAGGTAAGTTTAAAGCAAATCGGTTTGTAATGGTAAGAGGGGTAGTGTAAATAAATTTACAAAACTTTAGATTTATGTAGTTTGTATGTAAATGAAAGTGCTCTACTATAATTTATTTTATTTGTTTTAGTGTCGTTTAGGTTTTTATTTTCAAAATGTTGTATGTTATGCTTATGGGCCAGTTAGCCAAACGTAACGTAAAGTAACGTACGTTGTTTTTAGCATATGGAGACCAATAAAAATGCTTACCGAAACCACCGAGTAACCAGAGTGGACATATCACGCGACTGTTAGACTCTATAAATAATAACTACGGTAATTTTAGTCCGATTTGATCAAGTGATGATTCAATATCTTCACAAGAGAACAGACTTTAAGAATATTATCACTTATCCTATATTTTTTTTTATTAAAGTTTGCTACTATGAATGGACAAACTTGAAAAAATATGAAAAAATTCGAATTTTCCAAGTTTACCTCATCAAATCTCATAGCATATTAAGTCGAATAATAGATATATGTATACCGTTTCAAAGATCCATCTCTCCTCTTTCCAACAAGATTTAAATTTTGGAAATCGGGTCAGAAATGTTTGTGTAATCAATAAATTTGTGCGTAAAGTCCAAAAAAAAACAGTTTTTGTCAAATAAAACAAGTTTGGAGGGTTCAAGAAATATAAAAAAATATTTTTGAGATCTACTCAACAAAACTCACAAACTTTATTATCCGGGTGTATTTAATTTTTTTTATTTTGTCGCATAGTGTTATTATTATTATGATTGTAATGTGAAACTTTGAAACAAAATAAACAAATCATATGTATTTTGAATGGTAATGTAACGCAAATGCCCCTTTTTTGGTACTTTCCTATTAATGGATAAATCTTTTTAATCTTTAAAATTTGTAAATACATGTTCTTGTGATTCTAATGTTCATAAAGAATTGTAAGAGTATTTTTTATTATTACTATTCCAGCTAGAGGTATTGTTTTGCAAATTAATAAAAAAAAACAAAAAACAAAAAAATCACTTTGAATAGAACATCATGTATGTGAATAGAACAATATTCGACAGTGTGCTTATATGTAAATTGTATAAATATTGACTTAAATTGAATCAAAAATGTAATATTCTATAATATTACAAGAATAAATATTTATTGTAACATAAAACTAAAGAAGCAAATATAAATTTTTCCAATTAAAAGTACCCATTTGGTACCTTTTGAATTTTGCATGACCTTAAGAACACTCATCAATATTCTGAACAGCTGACTTCGTACAAATTTCTGTATAACAATTTCTTTGCATTGTGTTGTGTTCAAGTGTGTGTTGCTTTGTGTTCTGTTTCGTTTTTATTTATATTCTTCGTTGATATATGTACATATGTCCCGATTTTAAACATTTTTACTACAGAACTACAGAAACGTTCTTACGGCAACGTACATACGTCACGTTTTTACGATTCCATACGCTTGTCTAACCAGAGTATTAGGCGTATATGTTTTTAATTTATTAATACGAGTAATATACCTACATATGTTTTCTTCACAATAATTTAATATTCAGTTTTCTAAATGCGATAATTTATGATTTAATTTATTTATTAATTAAATTTCCTGATTTTCTATTGATCAATCAAAGTACATAAGCTAAACCAATGAATGAATTTAAAAGTATTGTCTTATTACAACACCCCCTCCCATGGTAATGTAGAGTACAAAAATGCTATTCAATGGCAACTCTAAAACTAGTATATTCGCATAATGCAAATATTTTTTTATGAAAGAATCTAGTCATTATTACACCATTATAAATTAATATTACATACTATAATTAATTAATTAACAGTTGCAAAAGTCTACTCAAACAAAACAGACGTCGAACGTTCAATAAAATTCAGAGTGTCGGAATAATATTGTAAACGTATTAGCAAAATGCTATTGTTACGTTTGATTTACCGACAACTAGTGGCCATTAATAAATCTTTGGAAGGAGGTACATTTACCATAAACGTATTTTTAAACAATCTTATAATTCAAAGTTTTATCCTTTTAAGATCAACGTTTTAGTCCCTATCCATTTACGAGAAACTCGTGGCTTGTGTTAGCAATTGTCATTCTCTATGCATTGACAGCTCTCAAATGGGGTCCAAAGTTTATGGCTAAACGTAAGCCATTCAAAGTCGATGGTTTAATGCAAGCTTACAATGTAATGCAGATATTATTGAATGGATACGCGTTAGTTTCAGCATTGAGAAACATTTTCTCTCGAGATGACTTTAAACTAATCTGTCAGGAATATGATCCTATGGACACGAGACCTGTAACGATGGATTTATTGGTGCCATCACTAATATATTATTATTTGAAATATTTCGATTTACTTGATACGGTGATTTTATAAAATTGTTTCCATTGACAGTATAATTTCATTTTAAATTTACTTCTTTGTTTAGGTTTTCTTTTTGGCGCGCAAAAAATTCAATCAAATAACATTTCTTCATGTGTACCACCATACAATAATGATAGTAGCCACCTATACCTATATTACATTTGTGTTTGGTAAGAAATTATTCACTGAATGATTGTAAAGAAAATTAAAATTTTTATCTGTCTTGTATCGCTTACCACAATAGCCAGTCATTTTTTATATATTGGCGTCATAAATAGTTTCATTCATGTGATCATGTACGGTTATTACTTTTTGGCTGCTGCAAAACTGAACATTAACTTGGAAACCTTTAAACGAACTCTAACGCTCATGCAATTGCTGCAATTTGTCCTTATAGCTATACACGCGATAATACCGCTGTTCATCAACGGATGCAACCTACCGAAAACATTCCTTGTGGGAGCAGTAGCGGAGAGCATTTGTATGATTGCGCTCTTTTCACACTTTTACTATAAAGAGTACATTTTGAAAGATCATGAAAGACAAAATCAGGCAAATCAGATCAAATCGATGTGATACTAAAAGATCTGTAAAATATATTTTATTTGGCGATCATGTTTTATTTAAAATTATATTAAAATAATTAAAATTATGACGCAAATTAAATTTAAACATATAAATGAGGGAGAAATTAATAAAATTGATAATAATTTAGATATAGAAAGCAAACATCACTCGAAAGGATCCCCTATTTAGGGGGGTTGTGCGATAAATCATTTACTTTTTAGCCAATTGGAAACTTTAGATCGAAGAAATTCCAATCGATCAGCACAAGTAACCTTCCACTTCCCAACCAAAATGACGTGAATAAAGCTTGACTGCCGTTGCAAGAACCAATAACTTAACAGCAGAGCTCTTCAGTGGACAATAATGTAGTGATGATGATCTATTCGAATATACAAACATTGGCTGCAAATAACTTTAACTTACCGTGGGTACGAACCAGAGAACAGCAATGAATCGTTTTTTCGCTACTCATAAACACTCATGACATTTTGACTATAAGTGAGTCAACAATATTGCAATTTAACTATGTACTCTGTTTCATTCGTACTCACTACTCACGTTGATTAATATGTACAGGTTGCAATGAGTATGCGTACAACGTTGACATCAAACTCATTCCATTCGAAATATGTTTGATTCACAAGCCCCTACTCATTTAGATTTATAACTTTAGAAAATACTTATAATATGTACTTATAAATGATTCGAATGAATCATTCATAAAAATTTACAGTCTTAGTTGTTGTTGCATTTACAACAAAAGAAAAATGACAAATAAGCAAAAAAGACAGAGCAGCAAGCAGATCAAACAAACAACCATCTAGTGAGTATTTTAGCGTTCGTACGCGAATCATAATTATTTTATGATTCGTACTTATGTAAGGTATGAATATGATGAATACTTTAAACTTTGAATATGAGTAGAGGTTCCATATTCATAGAGGTTCCATATCAGAAATTATGAGTTTGATTCGATTCTACTCATCTTTTTCAATACTCATTGCTGATCTCTGGTACGAACATAAATAAAAACGATAATCTCAGCATGCAGGAATAAATGAAAATCCTGGCACAATAGATAAGTCAACATTGGATATTATAAGTTCCGACATTGCCGTAGTTAAGCGCTGGTTTGAAAATGTTGAGCGAATGTTTGAAAATTCGCCACGTTGAAAGAATGTTCCATCAAACACAGGAAAAAGCAAGTCGATAAGGTACTTTTGAAATCTAATTTGCCTGATTGGAGAAGAAGAAGTGCTCAAAATCAAATGCTCGGCTGTTACACTAAGTGAGTTTTTACATCGCCATGTACGTAATCGTTTTTTTGGATTATTTGACGCTTTTTGATTTTTAAAAAACAAATATTAGGCTCTGTAATTTATGCAGAAGATACTGGAACGACAATGTAATGCATGAACATATGAAAATAAACCAAACCTTCAGTGATCGTGTTGATGTGTGTTAAAAGCCTATTAAATTCATAAAAAATTTCTTAATTTTAATAACTGCAAATCGGAACAAACTAATATAACACAAATAATATTCAAAGGAACACTATTTTTTTTTTTTACCGGACAGACCGGTTCTTGTTGTTAATTTAAGAAATGAAAGAGAATTAAGTGCAATATTTACCGGATATAAAGACCCCGGATATAATAATTCCCCGTTTAATAGCACTGAAACTTATGCAATCTTGATATTTGCTTCCAGATGTACTGAAACTATTTCGCATACCCTGCTTGTAAACGTGAAAAATTGTATTTCATACTCTAAATTTAATTTTATTTAATAAAAACATTCGTTTATATGCACCCGTTTTATGATAACTTTTTCTTTCCGAAATTGGTCCCGTTCAATAGCTGCCTTATTCGTGCGATTAAACGTTTCTGGATTTGTTTGTATGGGGGGGATATGTTATGTGATTGGGTTATGCTGATAAAATAACAACTCTTGGAAGCCAATATTCACCATTAATGCGATACAATAGATTTATTGGAAGCACTATTGGAAGAAGTTGAACAGCGCAATCTAATTCCATAGAATGTTCCTAATGGTTTCATTCTTTTCGAGGCAAAGGCTGAACTCTGAACTCCCATTCAGTAGATGTGACAAGCAGAGACAACGTAATTTTATATAATTGATTCCTGATAGAAAATGTACAATCCAAAACCAATGTTCGAATTTCATAATTTCGAATTTGTAAAGCTCTTCCACAAATCTGGTCTGGTGCAGGTCTCGGGGCAAGTCAACGATCTGATTCTCTTAATTAATGCTATAATACGACTCTTGACTATGTCTATAAAGTCTGTTGCTGATCCATGTGACAAATAGAATTCTATTAGCTTGAATAATACGTGGCTATTTGCTCTCACATTTAGGATTTCGATACAAGAATATAAGCATTTTTGAAGGTGCTGATATCCGGGGAATACTGTAATCAATAATTTTCGTTGTGTGTCTTTTAAAGAACGTATAATATTTTATTAGAACGCAGGTATTTTATATGCATGTATGGCCCGTATATACATACATACCTGAACATGTTTCATAATTGAGTAAATGGAAATGTCGTAAAAAACCAAATTTTTAATTAGAATTAAACTCAAACCTCGTTTTGTGCGATTAATTCGTTTCGCAAAAAATCGCATAATTCAAATTCGCATAAAACGATACACTAGCTTCATACAAAATCCACTAATAGGGATTTAAATAAAAAAGCGCATAAATTCAAATTTAACCCTTAAAATTCAAACAAAATCGCATATAAAAAATCAACAAAAAATGAAACCCTTGTTGAGACCATACAAAATAAGGAAAGAGATAGGAAATAAACAACAACTAATACAAAATTCCAAATAATGAAGAAAATACATAATTTTTCAATAAAATAAAAATATAATATTACTCCACGTCCATAGCATTTGAATAATACTTCATACATCAGAACCGGGAATGCCGAAAAAATTCAAAGATAGTAGTAACTTTGTTACGAACAACACATTTTTTTGGATTTTAACATTCAATATTTCCTTAAAATCGTTTTTGCAAAGAAAAAATTTGAGAATTTTGAAACCGCATAAATTTGAATTCGCATAAAATAAATTCGCATAAAACGAGGTTTGAGTGTACATAAGAACGCCTCAAAAATTATTGAACTTACGTATCATAAATGTATACATTTGTATGTATGTACATAAGTAGATATGTATGTATGTCTAGGAATTGAACGAATAAATTAATGTTTTTAAATCAGTTCAGAGTCAAAACGAAACGTAGTATTTTAATGTATCAAATGTAGGGTTGTCAGATTCCGATTCGCAAAAAGCTGGACATTGGGTTTTAAAAAGCTGGACAAAACAAAAAAAGCTGGACAAAACAAAAAAAAGCTGGACATAAAAAAATACTGAGAAAATGTTAATTTTGGTTTTGTGTAAATAACACTATGCGACAAAATAGAAAAAATTTTATATACCCGGCTAATAACATAGTCTATGTTGTTCAGTTAGTTGAGTAGAACTCAAAAATGCCTTTTTTATATTTCTCGAACCCTCCAAACTTTTTTTATTTGACAAAAACGTTTTTTTTTACTTTTCGCACAAATTTATGGATTGCTCAAACATTTCTGGCCCGATTTCCATAATTTAAATCTTGTTAGAAAGGGGAGAGATGGACCTTTAAAACGGTATACATATATCTATTATTCGACTTAATATGCTATGAGATTTGATGAGGTAAACTTGGAAAATGCGAATTTTTTTCACATTTTTCCAAGTTTGTCCATTCATAGTAGCGAACTTTAGTAAAAAAGTATAAGATAAGTGATAATATTCTTAAAGTATGTTCTCTTGTGAAGAGATTGAGCCATCATTTGATAAAATTGTATAAAAATTACCGTAGTTATTAGTGAAATAGTATAACAGTCGGGTTATATTTTTTATATATGCCATCTCATCAAATGAACTTTTAGTTCAAAAATTTTCAGAATTTTTGATGGATCTTGATTGTTTATCACAAAATGTGTCAATTTCACGTTTGAGCGACCATCAGAAGTTGGCCAATGTTTGCACAAAGGGAAATAATAATATTTGCAAAAAACACTAATATTAGCCGACTTCTGGAAGTCATGCAAACGTGAAATTGACACATTATTGCCCAAGTTATTGCAGTGTACTAAAAAAATTTCTATTTAGCTGGACAAATTAAATTTTAGCTTGAAACTGGACAAGTATCAAAAAAGCTGGACAATCCAGCCAAGTCCAGCCAGACTGGCAACCCTAATGGAATGCCTTCTTCGTTTTCGTTTCGTAAAGACTGAAAGTAAAATTTGAAAAAAAAAGAAGCAATTTTCAATAATTAATTAATTAATTATTTAATTCATTTTATATCGAATTTAATTGTCATTTCATTTCCATAATTTGTAAAATTTCTTAATTTTCAATAACGATTCACAATAAATAATGTCACAATTTGAATGAAATATTTATTTGGTTTGAACAAATGAATTCCAGCCTATTGATATTTTATTACTCCCGGCTGCGACGTAAGCGAGCGATTCAACCGTGAGCTCCGCTTTTGGCAAACTTTTTCCAGCATTTCGGTAGTTATTTCACCAATAGCATTTCATTATAATGTTGCCGTCCCGACTGGCTAGTCCCCTTAGACAGACATACTGACTTTACATATCCTAACAAAAAGTTGAATGATATTGATGGCTGTTCGAAGACGTTATTTTAAATGCTCACCAAGCTCGCTCCCCAATAGGCAACTCTTGAACTGCAGCAGTTGATGTACACATAGAGCCAAACCCGCAAAGAGCTCACATCCATACAAGAGGGTTGGTTTTAGGTATGTTTTCGTCAAGAGCATACGTATACTAAAAGGCGTAAAAGAGATTCCTCAGCCTAGCATACGTCTTCCCACAAATCATATTAACATGGTTAGTCCAGGAAAGTTGACTATTAAAAGTAATACCTAAGTTCTTGACACATTGTACTAATTCTATAAGTGAGTCCTCAACGACTAATGGTGGTTTCCAATTATGGTAGCCTTAGATTTATTGGCATTTAAGCAAAGACAATTTCCAGTAGCCCATTTAAATATATTGTCAAGGTCCTGGTTCAATTTTAATATACAATTGTCGATGTCGGTTTTAAAACAGCCAATGTAGCGTTGGACGTCATCGGCATACATTTGAATTCCGCAGTGAGTAATACGAGAAGGTAGGTCACTTGAGTACATTATGTATAACAGATGGTACCAGCATTCCATCATTAGGGAAAATAATTTATCCGGACAATTATCAGGCTGCTCCAGTCTGCCTCCTTCCTTAACAAAATTCAAAACTTCAAAATTATTTCGTGCTGCATAAGGCTGTTGACCCAGCGTTAAAATTTCCCAGCACAGTACCCCAAAAGCCCATACATCCGATTGGGTGGTAAACACGCCATCCACTAGACTTTCGGGTGCCATCCATCTGCCCGTCATAAGGGCTTCACCTTCTTTGCGATAATAATCGTTTTTGTAAATATCACGAGCCAAACCAAAGTCCCCAATTTTCACCGTTCTCTTGCTGGGTATACGCGACGACACCAAACAATTGCGGCAGGATAAGTCGCGATGAACGAAGTGCATATTCTCTAAATAGGCCATGCCAGTGGCCACATCAATGCACATGGTCATCAGATCAAGAAGTTGTAGAGAGGCAACAGGTTTCGTTGAATTGGGCCTTGATTCCCTTAAATAGCTGAGTAAATCACCGCCCTCCATATGTTCCATAATTATCGAAATCGATTCGGTATCACAGCAAACGCCTATCAGACGTACAATATTCTCATGATTGAAATTGCTCATCAATTGAGCCTCCTGCAAAAGTTCGGCAAATTCACTGGCTCCCTTACGCAGACTCTTTATGGCTACTTTTTCCTCATCCTCTTGATCCTGATGCTTTAACATACCTTCGTACACCTCACCGAAGGCACCTTGTCCCAAGAAATTCAGCAGCGTAATTTGAGACCAACTGATATGGGGCAACAGAGCTATGTCAGCGTCACTTAAGGGACCCCCTGTATACATCGTCGAGTTACTGGTTAAAGAGAAGGCCCGATTACGTTCAGCCAATTGCTGCTGGATTGTGGAAAAATTACTCCATATGCTGGGACGACTTTTGGCCAAAAGTTGTTTGGCTTTGAGGCGGCGTTTTTGCACTTTACGTATGATAATCAAGATGATAACACAGGTGGTAACTATGGCTGCGGGCAAAATAATGGCCATAACCAAGGAATGCCGTTTCTGTGGCGATACAAACGGCTCCAAAACACGTTCACTATCCTCGCTATAGGGACCCCAGCCATAGGGTTCATTACGGGTGTTAGTAATATTATTCGATTACTCATATTCAATAAGTTTATATACTTATTACTACTCCACTGTATCTGTTACATTATAATACAAGTTTTTATAAACTTAGTATGCTTTGATAAACTTTATATGTATAATATAAAATAGAAAAATTACTTCTCAATAAAACATTTATTTGAACACGTAATAGTTTTATTGCTAATGTTGAAAATTTAAATGTATTTTTCAACTTGTGACAAACAATGTCATGATCAACAGTATCGAAAGCTTTCGAATGATCTAGAAGTACCATGTTCAGTAATGAATTGTCATACAAATGTTAGCCGACTAGCTCATGGACTAAACGTTCAAAAACCCTAGTTAAGTAAGGTAGGATTACAATTGGTCTATAATTTCCATCAGTTTTGGATAAGGGGATAATTTTCGCATGCTTCCACTTGCTTGAAGGGAATTCTGATGTCGTTAGAATAGTATTAAATAAATGGATTATATACAATGTACAAATGTATATAATAATATAGCCCAGTATAATTTTCAGGAATTTCGGATGTATTTTATCGTAGCCAATTGAATCTGATTTGATGCTTCGAAATGATCTACGCCTGTTCCCAAGGATGACGTTCGAAAATTGATAGCCATTGTCATTCAAATCAGAAGTAGCACATGGATCGGTGAAGTTGTAGTAACCAATATTTGAATTCGTCATAGGGATATACGAGAATTCAATTTGTCTACATCTACTAATCATGATTAGTGTTATTATTATTACTATTATTATTATTATTATTATCCAAGACACCCATATCTCTAATATCCCTCAATTTCAATGCGTTGGTATAGCAGATGTAAATTTATCCTCATAATGTACGAGTAATCATAAACATTCCAAATTTCTAAAATACAAAACGATTAACAATTGTCAGTTTTCTGATTGTTTGCAGTATTACGAAATGTATTTGAATCTACAATACATAATTTTGATTTGCTATTTAACTTAACTTATGTAGAGTGAATTTAAATATAACGCCAATGCCGCTGAACTCAATATACCCTCTACATAAACGACATAAATTGGTCAACGACCCCTTTAATTTATTATGTATTGTAAACATTTTTCAGAAATTGTAAAAAAAAATTAAAATTTAATTTAATTTTGTAACATTGGTTTGTACAAGCTTGATTAATTGTTCGTTATTTAATGCGATGATATACCAAGTATTCCTTAAATATAGGGTGCGCCAAATAACTTTTTTTTTTTGGAAATTCTTTAAAAAAACTACTGAATATTTTCTCAAATTTCTTTTTTTATTTGAAAGTACAATCCTTCCGGTTAATAATGGAAAATAATTTCATTCAAATGGCTGCCTCGGCTGGCCATGCAGTAGCCTACACGATCGGTCCAATTTTTAAGCACATTATCGATTGTGTGCAGCTGTATTTCACCAATGGCTTCACGAATATTGTCCTTTAAAGCGTCAATTGTCTCTGGCTTGTCGGCGTAACACTTATCTTTGACGGCACCCCACAAATAATAGTCCAACGGTGTCAAATCGCAGCTCCGAGGTGGCCAAACAACATCAACAGCTCTGCGGCTGATAATCCGTACTCAATTTTCGCACACATTCTGCAACATTATCATGATTTTCAAAGTAATGTCGCAATATTTCCCAGCGTTGTTCAAGCGTATACACAACCATATTCGTTCAGCGGAAGGATAAAACTAATTATCTATCAAATCAGACATGAGCTAAGTGTTACCATTCACGAAATAAGCACTAGTTGAAAAAAAAAACGTTCGATGGCGGACCCGATATCAAGTACACCCATAACACATTTTGCGTCATGATTACGTTCCCAAAAAAAAAAAAAAAAAAAACACGACGCAAATTCTAACGACGCAAAGTGAATTATGATTTTCTATAGCAAACCATGTAAAGATCGAAGATAGATTCCAGGGTTACGAAAACACTACTTTTTAAAAAGAAAATTGAAATCAGTAAGCATTTGGGTTAGAGGACGTACCCGTACAGTACCCGGAGATCGAATTGACCCGTTGTACAGGTTAGGTTGGGTTAGAGGACGAAACATTTAAAAAACAAAAAAAAAAAAACAAAATTAAAAAATGTATTTAATTTATAACACACGTATTGAAACGGAACTCTAAAATTAGAAGAACAAGGTAAAAATAAAACTGTACATATTATTTTCAGTTAAAATGGGAATCCTCAAGTTTTGACAGCATGTCGCAATTAGAAACAAAAGTCGTGCTGTCTTTTAGAAAAAACAAAGGAAATTTCAAAAAATTAAAAAAAAAATTAAAAATTCGAACAACGCAACTTCGAGTATCTAACGACGCAAAGCGAGGTATGGAAAATTTGTCGTCGAATCATATAGGAGCTAAACGTTATATCATTTTAATGGTCTTAATTGAAAAGAGAATAACACATTCCCTTACACTTTACATTCGCATTTACAAATACAGTATTCCCTCGATTTACGTCGCCTCGATTTACGTTGTTTCGATTAACGTCGTCCAAAATTTTGTTCCCTTCAACTTCGATTTGCGTTGTCATTCGATTTAAGTCGCCTTTTTTTGGAACCAACTGTGACGTAAATCGAGAGATTACTGTAACTTCTTTAAGTTCCTTGTTAAAAAAAACATACTACTTTGTAGTATGAGCAATATGAAATTCGATTTACGTCGTTTCGATTTACGTCGCCTTTTTCCGGAACATTCTACGACGTAAATCGAGGGAATACTGTAAGTATGTATGTTCAGTTGCTATTACGTGGTTATATTAAAAAAGAAAACAAACAAACAAACTAACAAACAGAAAAAAGAAATGCAATATTTCGATTGTTCTTATTTGAAATTCCTCATTTTAGAATAATTTTTTTTTTCTTTTTATTTATTTAGCATTACAATTAAATGCAAATTATATTCGTAGATAAAAAATTTAGGCAATGAAATAAAAAAAAAAAATTCGTTTCAAACGTAAAAAAATAAAATACGAAACAGAAGAAATTCACTTCAAACAAGACCGGCTCAGCAAACAGATCCTAGTTTCGCCTTTACTTCTGTGTAAAGAAAGTAAGCAACGGAAGAAACGAAAAAAAAAGAAAAAAATTGAATTTATTTCTGTGTGGCTGTGGAGCTGCTCATTTCTTTCCATTCTCAACTGTTGTTCTATTGTGTTGTGTTATGTTGGTGGGTTCACTTCATTTCATTTCATTTTTCTTAAGCCTTGTAACGAATATTAAATTTATTTAAATACGAACATAAAAGGCGTAAAACGCCAAAGACGAAGACGAAGAAGAAGAAAAAGAAGAAGATATACTTATACTATAAATAAATTTAATAAAAATAAGTAAATAAAGCGAAAAAAAATAAATATAAAATAAAACGACTACAAAGGAGTGAGTGCCAGAGCCAGAGTCAAAGCCAGAGTGAGAATAGGCACGGATAAGGAGAAAAGTACTTTTATTTGTACACGTACAGCATAAATCCTTAATATTTGCCACATAAAAAGTGAAAAATATAAAACAAAAGTGAATTAATAAACCAAAAAAAAAAAAAAACGAAAAGAAAAACACACA
The DNA here is from genome assembly GCA_927399465.1 of Sarcophaga caerulescens. Classification (NCBI taxonomy): domain Eukaryota; kingdom Metazoa; phylum Arthropoda; class Insecta; order Diptera; family Sarcophagidae; genus Sarcophaga; species Sarcophaga caerulescens. Next base: position 1,408,660 of record OV656873.1, on the reverse strand, counting down.
CACACTCACACAAAATTAAGGTGAAATGTTTTTTATTTTGAAATATTTATACTGTTTAGTGGCAAACGCTTATGCGAAGCATGCAGGTGAGTTTGAATAATTTGGAAAATGTAAACGAAAAATGCCTACAAATTTATAACATTTTTTACAACCTCACTCACTTACTGATGTTTTATTTATTTTTTGTTTTTTTTTTCTCTTTCTTTTCTTTTTTCTTCCTTGTTTAAACCCACATTGACGTTCATCTACAGATCCCCGTACCAAAGATTATCCGCTGGTGAATTCACCTGTACCCATGGTCCTGATTTTATGTGCATATTTGTCATTTGCTCTCCACTATGGACCGAAATGGATGAAAAATCGCCCGGCTTTTCAATTGAAATATATAATGCGTGTCTATAATGCCATACAAGTGATAGTCAACTTTGTACTGCTAATCTATGTGAGTGTAGCCAATAATATCCCATAATCCTTTTTTTGTTTTACGATTAACTTCTCGTTTATTTATTCTCATTATTAATGATTAAATGAATACAAACATTTGTTTGCAAGAGATACGAGGATGTAATGTGAACATACATATGGGCAATTTCGTGTCAAGTGACCCAATTTTTAAAATCGATGTCTTCCGATTTGGATGAAATTTGCACCAAGGTTAGTACTATTGAATAGTAGGTCAGACACAAATTTTCAGCTCTATCAGTCAAGAACTGTCAGTCAAATTTGGACATTTTGGTCATACGGGGTTTTATTAAAATGTGTGTAACTTTTCACCTATTGGTCCTAGCAAAAATTTTCCAAAGGATATTAGATAGCTATTTCTTCAATCTTTCCAAAAAATTTTTTTTTAATTTTTTAAATTTTTTTTTTTATTTTTTTTAAATTTATTTTTTTTAAATTTATTTTTTTTTTTATTTTTTTTTCAATTTGGGCCTTTTTTTTCTCAAAAGAAAGCTTATACAATTTCCTTTAACGCCTTTATAATCGCTTAATGATAATGACCAAAATGTCCAACTTTGACCTCCTCTAACTCCGGCAGTTCTTGACTGATAGAGCTGAAAATTTGTGCCTGGTCTACTATGAAATAGTACTAACCTTGGTGCAAATTTCATCCAAATCGGAAGACATCGATTTTAAAAATTGGGTCACTTGACACGAAATTGCCCATATTCATTGCTGCTGCATTGACAGACAGTTTTTAAACATTTTAATTTGTTTAATGGATTTCTCGTTTTTTTTATTTTCTTTAAAAATGTTCAGTTTTTATCTTCTGTTTTCTGTTATTTTATTTTGATTTAGGGCATACCAAATTCGTATGGCCATAAGAACTTCAGTTTCAGTTGTCAACCCATTGACCCAACGAATACAGAACCATGGATGATGCGCCTGATTTACGTAACGTACGGCTATTATCTAACAAAATATTTGGATCTCTTTGATACGGTTTGTAGACTGTATTATTTAAATCATAATGCATGCACTATGAAGTCATTGACAGCATATTCATACATACATTTCATATTTACGACATAAGAACTTTGATATTTCTACAGTCACAGTAAGGAAAATTCTTTAAGAACTGGATAATTTACGATTATTAATGTCGCTATAAAATGTGTAAAATCGTCGTAGTCTAGTAGGCGATATTATTAGACGTAACGCCAGGGTTCAAACTCCAGGTCAGACATAAGAACGAAAATATGAAAAAATATTTTCTTCGATGACTTCGTTTCAGCAGGTATCTGGCAAAAACTTTGAAAGTAAATAAAATTGTCATGAAAAGTTTCTCAAATATGTAAATCTGTCGTTCAAAGTCGACTTTAAACTGTAGTCCTCTGCACTCATGTATAAAATAAACGCACACAACATAAGTGATGTGAGAAACTAGGTCGTAATCCTGACTGAAGGCTTGTAACGATCAATTATGTATGTACATATGTATGTATAAAATGGTAAGAAACAAAAAAAAATTTGATATTTTGAGGCATATCCATAATTGAAGACACGGTGGGGTGTCACAAAGCCATAGGACATAAAGCCATATGACGTTAAGTCCCATTCCATTGAGACATAAGGGCATATGCCATTAAGTCTCATTATAATGGGACTTAACGCTATAAATTTTTTTCCGAAAATGAGACATAAAGCCATATTTTTAATAATGATTGCATGATAAAGCCATCATGGCCTTAGCTCACATTAGCAATATTAGAAATCGGCTTTATCTCTCATTTCAGTTCCTGAGACACTAAAGTTAAGTATTGAAATCTGGCTTCGCATAATAAAGTTTTTCTGCGTGGCGGCCTGCGGCCGCGCTTAGGGGTTTTATCCTCCAGTAGGACGCGGCAGGTGGCTTCGCTGAATAAAGTTTTTCTGCGTGCGTCACAAGAATAAAAAAATGTTTTCCAATGATAACTAAGGATTTTTTCTTTCACAAAATGTTTGCAGCTGTAATTCCTGGAGCCTAGAAATTTTGAATTTTTTTAAATCATTAATTTCATAGATAAATAGGCATATTTAGTGAAATAAAGCATTTGTAACGCAAAACATCAAATGGGACATATAACCATAATGGCTTTATGTCCCATTTCACTAAAATTGATATGAGACTTAAGGCCATATCAAAATTATGGCTTTATGTCCGTTTGGATTGAGACATAAAGCCATTATGGCTTTATGTCCTATGGCTTTGTGACACCCCACCTGAAGACACAAATAACGATTAGATACCACATATGTATTTCGTCTTTTCAAAAACGTTAGATTGGTGCTACGTAAAAAAAAAATACTTTATATGTGTTGAATTTATCGGGAAATTTTATTTATTTATTCTTTAATTTTAATTGTTATTTTTTCATAACGAAAATTATTTTTTAAAGCAATCTTACTGTGAATTACTGCAATATTTAATTTATCACATGCGGCGTTTTGTTTTAAAGACAGCCATGCATGACACGTACACACACGCCCCATGACACAAACACTTAATTGCACTCATTTACTGTGTTTTTGTTTCCTTTTATTTTTCATATTGAAATTGTTTTTCTTTTTGATTTTCTATGCTTTTGTGTAAAAACATGTTCTATGTATATTCGTAGATTTTTATAGTGCTGCGTAAGAAGAACCGCCAAATAAGTTTTCTTCATCTTTATCATCATGCTGGAATGGTGTTTGCAGTTTATGTGTTTACGACGTTTATGCCAGGTAATGAATGTTTCCTTCACAAAACTGAAAATCTGAAAATATTTTGTATAAATGTTGGAAAGTAATTTCATTTGTTACCGGAACTTTCTATTTTAAAGTTTTCGTCATTCATTTTCTTAAAATTTCACAGGAAGTCATTCTACCATGCTGGGCGTTGTAAATCTTTTCGTACACACTGTCATGTATTCGTATTATTTCGTCACATCGCTAAAGAAGATTAAGGAGACGCTGTGGTGGAAACGGCACATTACACAATTGCAATTGCTTCAGTTCGGTTATTTGGCCATACACTTTTTGCAAGTGGTCGTTAAGAACACGTGCAACCATCCGAACATAGTCTCATTTGTAGGCTTTATACAGAATCTGTTTATGTTTGCAATGTTTTCAGAATTCTATTATAGGGCCTATATTAAGAATAAGAAACCTCAGACAATTGTCAATCAGTAATCAAAGCAGCATCAAAGTGTCGACAAAGAAAGTTTGAAATCGAACTAACTGAACGAACCATCAGAATTGAAATGTATTCTTAATAATTTTCTTTTTTTTTTTTTTTTTATTTTAATTGCAACACACACAATATCTAATAATTTATAAATAAAAACAAAAAAATATATGTGTATGTGTATTAGTGTTTTGTATTTTTTTTCGTATCCTTAATATACAATACAATACAATACAGAGTAAGTAAATATTCTTATTATTATAAAGACAAATACATTCATACATATTATTTGATTTTTTCATCTTTTTTTTTTTTTAATTAATATTTTTAAATTAATTTTTAATTTTATTTTTAACCAGGATACTACATATAAATTGCTTGTGAAAGCAATACCGGTATGTTTATGTTCGTCTTTCGATTTTTTTTTTTTTTTTTGCGAAAATCAATAGAGGAGTAAATGATCATTAAGTTGCTAAACGAATTCCGGGCCTGATTCTCGATTCCAAACTCAACTGCAGCGGCCTGTGCTGCTTACTACTGCAGAAGGGCAGTTGCATCTAGATAGGGTCTCCGTCCAAAGTTCATGCGCTGAATCTATTCTGCAGTCATCGAACCCAACCTCCTTTACGGTGTTGCTTTCTGGTGAACTGCTCTGAATAAACTACACAATGTCAGACTTCTTGACAAGGTCAGAAGGTGTGCAGCTTCTCGCTAAGCTGGTAGCTAAGTTCATTGCGACTAGATTCATTGCCCTGTCTAGTTGGCACGTCGTCCCTTTTGATCACTCCTCTATTTTGGAGATTGATCCCCTGTGGCTCCACTGAACATCGATTATCTCCCTGTGGAATATTGTTTTGATAGGGGTTTTCACTTTCTTATTTCGAGCAGGGACGACTGGGACCCTGATATAATCGTCCTTCCGGAACACCTGGATGTATACACCGATGGCTCTAAGCTCGTTAGCGGGGTTGGTAGTGGAGTCTACCCTGGGAAACTGGACCTGAACATTTCCCTCCGACTGTCGGTTTATTGTAGCGTGTTTAGGGCGAAAGAAATGGCCGTCTACCGGACTGCTCAATCGATCCTAGTCAACGGTTTTCATTTCACCCGCATATCGATCTTTTCTGATAGTCAGGCTGCCATAAGATCTCTGTCGAACGTTGTGAATAACTCCAGTATCGTCAGGGAATGTCGCCGCTTGCTCGACCTTTTTTCTGGACACTTCAGTGTCACACTTATCTGGGTCCCCGGGCACAGTAATATTCCGGGAAACTGCAGAGCCGGCGAGCTCGCCAAGGCTGGTGCACTACTTCTGGAATCCTCTTCGATCAACTTGGGGATGCCACTTACCTCGATCAAGCTGGCCATCGCGCGAAAATTTTTCCGAAACGCCAACCTATCCTGGGTCAATGAGGAGTCCTGCTCCACCGCTAGGCTCACTCAGTCCTCGGTGGATAGAAGGCGCACCAACCAGTTATTTGGACTTGGTCGTAACGTCATCTCGATCACAGTGGCCATGCTTACAGGTCATTGTGTTGTGGGAAGACACGAGGAAAGAATGCAGCTTCCATCTAACGACTTCTGCCGTGGGTGCAGATCTGCTGAGAAAGAGGAGACTGTTATTCACATTCTTTGTCAATGACCATTTCTTGCGAGGTGCAGATATAGGTTATTTGGCTCTCCAATCTTTATCAACTCAACGGAACTATCATCCATTGATGTCAAGGATATAGCTTCGTTTATCAAACTTTCGGGCTGGTTTTCCAGCGTAGGGTAGTAGTGCTTTTAAATGTGCAGCCCTTGCGCTGACCAAATTCTTCTTCTTCCCTGATTTGGAGGAAGTTGGTGAGTACAGAGACTGCGTTCACCAGTGGCATCACAACGGGCCGCTATGCGTTCTCAAGTGGGCTTCTGGTATCAAAGCTACCACTCCAACCTACCCACTTACCTGCTAAACGAATTAAACCTTCTCAAAGAAAAAATGTGAGCAGAAGCTTGTGATTAAACCAGATTTCAGTCACAGTTACAATTATAATTTTCAAAGGCATACAAGTCGATTAATTTAACATTTTCAGCCGATATATTCCACTAATTTTTGCAACATTTAATGGAAACATTTGCAATGAATTGATTTCAAATAAAGCACGAGACTGCTTAATTTAGTGGGTTAAATATCAACAAGTGTTTGCACTCTGCTTGTAAAATAATTCAATAAAAATTAATAGTCAAAGTTTCGTTTGTCTTTTTCTCACCGCAATGGAGTATAGATAGCTATCGATGTGAGGTAGTAATGTAATTAAATGCATATAATGAACTTGAAAATCTAATACATATTTACTTAGTTAATTTAATTTTTCATTATTCCATCAAATTAAACTGAAAGCCACTGAATTGTCGTTATACGAGCGAGTGCTTATTCATTTGTATCACTTTTAATTGAAATGAACTTTAAACGAAGGCCTTTAATATTCCAGCATTTTGTTTATTGTACGCAAATGAGCACAATGCACAAAAAATTTCCTACTCTTCGATTTGAATTTAAAATTCATAAAACAAATCAAAAAAAAAAAATTACGAAAATGAAGACCTGCTCCCTGTTTATCACGCTTAATAAGCTACACATATACCCAGTCAGAACGGTCAAGTGGTGTTGGCACAAATTTAGCAAATCAACTTATTGGTACGTGCTTTAAATAAGTGTACGAGGATTGTTGGAAATATTAGCTGTCATTTCAATTTTTCTAACAAATAAATTCTCTAGTATATAAACACATCTATTTTCTTACTTTCACTGCCAACCCTTAATATTTCACAAATGCTTCCCATTTGCGCATATTTTGATTACTTTCAGAGTTGCAATCAATAGTTATGAGGCCAACAGTAGTAGTGGGTAAGATATTACAGTGCACTCGCGGTAACGTGAACACCATCTAACATGAAGAAGCTTTTGTTTTTGTTGTAACGTGAATAAACTTTTTTCACTGCATACGATTTCAAGCTTGTGGACAATACTGGAATCAGAGATCAGCAATCAATCGTATTTTCGCTACTCATAGGTACTTATGAAATTTTGAGTATGAGTGAGTCAAGAGTATTAAAATTCAATTACTCTGATTCATTCGTACACGCTACAACATTGATTTATAAGTATAGGTTGCAATGAGTATGAGTACAACGTTGACATAAAACTCACAACATTCGATTCATTGTTTGATTCATACGCCTACTCATTCAGATTCATAAATTTAGAAAAATACTTATAATACTTACGAATGATTCGAGTCACTCGAATCATTCATCAAAATTTACAGTAGTAGTTATTGTTGCATTTACAAAAGAAGAGAAAAGAAAAAACAAAGGCAGCAAGCAAAGCACACACACAACCTTCTAGCGAGTATTGTGGTGTTCGTACGCGAATCATACTTATTTTGTGCTTCGTGCATATATTGAATCATGGAGAGTCGAAATCAACAACATCGTGCGTATTGTTAAGTATGAGTACGATGAGTATTTCTAACTTTGAATATGAGTAGTATGAGTATGATATTAAAATAAGTATGAATGCGTATAAGTAGCTGAAATTATAAGTATGACTCGAATCTACTCATCGTTTTGAATACTCGTTGCTGATCTCTGACTGGAATACATTAAATTCGAATTTTAAAGTTTAGAAAATCCTATTATATAAAAAATTATGTTTGTTTAGGTTGAGTTTTCCAATGTTTGCCCATGGTTCAAGAGTGGAATAATGATCCATGAAAATAATAATAAAATGTAAATAACAATAAAAGAATTTCATGTTCAGGCGTGTAAAACAAATCTATTTTATCATGAAATTCGACAATCGTTAATGTGAACAATTCCGCTAACATGAACTGCCCTAGGTTTTAATTAGTTCACGTTACCGCAAGTCCACTGTATATTTTTTTGCAAAAGAAATGCGTTTTATTCACGTATGTAGCTGTAAGGTTTACAATCTCGCTTAGCCAGTGCATTACTTTTCTTTTTAGCTTGTGTTTAAAATATTCAACGTATTACTTCGTGTTTATTAAAACAAACATTGATCAACTCCTAGACCTTTCAAGTACCTTTTACGGATGTAATGAACTAATGTGCTAAGGCGACCAGAATAAAACTCCATCATAGAAGATTTTTTAACAGTTTCAAAATATTTCATGAAGTTTTGAATATACATATGGGCAATTTCGTGTCAAGTGACCCAATTTTTAAAATCGATGTCTTCCGATTTGGATGAAATTTGCACCAAGGTTAGTACTATTGGATAGTTGGCCAGACACAGACAGTGGAAAAACATCATCCTCTTCTGCATTTGGACTTTCTGGCCATCGATTCGAACAGACACCCAGTCTTTCATTCCTGGCATCATTCGACTCATATCATCTCGCTGATAAAATTGAGCTACTAGAGCTTCAGTTTCGCACGCTAAAGTTTTTCCACTCGCATCCCATTAAGTGACCACAAAGCTCTTAAAGGAAAAGAACTAAGCTTTCTTTTAGCAAAAAAAAAACATCCTTTAAAAAAAATATAGTGCATATGTTAAAATTTAAAAACTTTGGTTTTGAGTTAAAATATTTTTTTTTTATAGATATGCCTTTTCCTACTAAGTGCCCACAAAGACCTTAAAGGAAATGGTCTAAGTTTTCTTATGAGGAAAAATAAAAAAAAACTCTATTTTGAAAAAAAAAATGGGGGAAAATGAAAATGGTACATGTGCCAAATATTGAAAAATCTTATTCTTGAGTTAAAAAATAATTTTTTTGATAGATATCCCACTCGCATCCCATTAAGCGATTATGAAGGCCTTAAAGGAAATTTTATAAGCTTTCTTTTAAGCAAAAAAAAAAAAAAAAGGCCCAAATTGAAAAAAAATTTAAAAAAAAAATTAATTGAAAAAAAAAAAATAAAAAAAAATTTTTTTAAAAATTAAAAAAAATATTTTTGGAAATATTGAAGAAATAGCTATCTAATATCCTTTGGAAAATTTTTGCTAGGACCAATAGGTGAAAAGTTAAAAAAACCCTGTATGACCAAAATGTCCAACTTTGACCCCTCTAACTCCGGCAGTTCTTGACTGATAGAGCTGAAAATTTGTGTCTGGTCAACTATCCAATAGTACTAACCTTGGTGCAAATTTCATCCAAATCGGAAGACATCGATTTTAAAAATTGGGTCACTTGACACGAAATTGTCCATATGTAAATGAGTCAATATATTTGAAATTTAACTATGTACTCTGATTCCTTCATACTCATTACAACGTTGATTCATAAGTACAGGTTGCAATGAGTATGAGTACAACGTTGACATCAACCGCATACCATTCAAAATATGTTTGATGCATAAGCCTATTCATTTAGATTCATAACTTTAGAAAAATACTCGAATCATTCATCAAAATTTACAGTCTTAGTCTTGTTGTTGCATTTACAAAAAAAAAAAAGACACATAAGCAAAAAAAAGACAGAGCAGCAAGCAGAGCAAATACACAACCTTCTAGTGAGTATTTTAGTGTTCGTACGCGATTCATACTTATTTTGTGCTTCGTGTATATGTACTTATGTAAGGTATGAATATGATGAGTACTTGAAACTTTAAATATGAGTAGAGCTTCCATGATATTAAAATAAGTATGAATGCATGCGTATAAGTATCAGTATCAGTATTATTCGATTCTACTCATCTGTTTGAATACTCATTGCTGATCTCTGATACATACCTCGTATAATAATAACAGTAACGGTTTAGTAATCTTTCAGTTTGCTACCACATGGGTGTTTTTAGTTTATTTTTCAGTGATTTCTGATGAGGCCAAATTTCCAAGAAAAATTTAGAGTTTTTTTTTCATATTTTCGACTAAAAGAGCAGTAGCATGTAGTAAATGCTCTGCCAGCTGTAGAGTAAATGTTTGTAAATATTTGTTCGTTGTTGTGGTGTTTAATTTACTTTTCAATCATTTTTCAACTTGAATTTTGAATTTTACGTTTGATTTGATACAAAGTAATGAATCCAAGTGTACATAAATAAATTGAATAACATATAAAAGCTTATGCTAATTTATTTATAAATATTTTAACTATTTAATATTTAATTTTAATATTTTATTTATAAATACTTTAACTCCATACCAACAATAACAAACAAATAAATGCAGTCGAAATAGGCAGAATAGAATCGAAAATAAAATCGATTTGAATATCATATGATGATGCATTTTAAAATCATTCGCATTCAACAATTGCTAAATATTATTATTACTGTCATCACCAGAACCATCACCATAACATAGGTTTTTACAATTTCCATCATCATTAAATGAAAGTACTCGTAGATTTGAAATGAAAAATCCTTAAATAATTATGCATGAGAGTTAGTTTGTGTACATAAGAGCTATGAATACTGATGTGCAAATATTGATTATTTAATTCATTACATACATATGTATATGATTTTATAAACTAAATGAAACTATGAAACATTCATTGTAAACAATAGACTTAAAATGTTATTTGTCTCGTATTAAGAATGAAATCAAACAAACAAGACGATTTTGTAGATATTCTTGGTAAATTATTGTAAAAAATAAAGATTAAATGAAATAAAATAATAGTAACTGGAGTACTTATACATCACATTTTTCATATTCAATTCGTGGTTTGAAGATCTCCGTTACAAAGATCTGGCGAATAATTGTTTAGTAATTGTTATTGTTACAAAGAGAAGCAATTGTTGTTGTTTACATCAAATTGTGAACAGTGGCACACAGAATTGTGCGAATAATAAATAATTTTAATTCAAACTAAACACAAATTTATTTCTATTTTATTTGCAATCTATGAGCTCATATTTTAAACGTTTTTAAAAGGCTAAACACATAACAATATTTATTTATATATTTAATTAAATTAATCGAAATTGTTATTTGCAGCCAATTTTTATTTAACAGTTATGGAATATATTAATATATGCATGTAGAACACATTGTTTAAAAACACACGAGTTAAAGTAAATACTGATGGGACAAAAGCTTAAACAATAACAATTACTGGTCAATTATTCGACAGATCTTTGTAACGGAGATCTTCAAACTACGATTACTCTCAGGTTAAACAGTCTGATGAATGTTCTTGAAGACGAATGTTCTTGGCTTCGCCTTCTCGAAATCTCTATTAATATAAGAATTGTTGTTTACGTTTATTCTTGTAGCGTTTGTTGTTGTATTTTTGTTTACTTGTTTACCAATTTTTTTATGCTGGTGTTTGTTGTTATATTAAGCATTACGATAATTTGTAAACATGTTTGTTTACTGCATTGTTTTGTTCTTGTAGCTTTTGTTTATAATTTTTATGTTAAGCAATGTAAAAGCAAAACACCAGTATTTAGATTTTTCATTTTCGTAGCAATATATATCGTCGTCCGAAGTTATCTTGACGTAACTCCAAAAAATATTTTTCTGGGAAATTGGATATATAGTTTTCACAGCTTATAGAAAAAATGGATATACGGCAAAATAGCTTTTAAATATCTTAGAAAATACAGAAGATAAAGACTTGGGGATTAAACACATCGATAGATCTAATAATTTAATGTTCAATAATAGTCGTAACTCATTTTTTGTGATTTTGTGATATACGTCAAGATAACTTCGGAACGACGATATGTAGAGCATGCGTTTAAAAAGTTATGTTCAGCACTGTCTTTTTTATTTCTCACTGAACAGGAGTTTCGTATTTCGGCGAAAGAAAAAAACCATGTATAAAATATAAAATGTCTTGTGTGCTTTGGTAGTCTAGTGGATAGTATGCTGGATAGTATGCGTGATGGTCGTGGGTTTAATTCCCACCAGAGACAATGGTCTTCTACAATACAATGAGCATGTGATGTAATTTATTCGTACTATAACTCGTAATTGTATTGTAACTAATAAATAAATTAAATTACTTTGATGAGAAAAGACTGTTTGCATGATTTAAAAATCCGCTTATACCTAATGTCTACTGCAAGTTACTATTTTAAACGTATTTTAATTTAACATTCTGAAAAATAAATTTCTTTTTTTAAATAAATTTAAATTTAAAATAAATAAAAAACAAAATTCAAATAGAATAAAGGAACGAATATGCAGAACACATTTATGGACACACAGTAAGTGAAAATATTATAAGTATGATGAGTATGCCAAGATTTTATTTTAATAGTAAAAACTGTTGTTACCGCCCAAGCTTTCTGAGCTTTATAGATTATTTTTCCAATATTTGCAAAGATAAAATGACACAAAGCTTTGCTTGTGTAAAACAAATTACTTGCAAATCGATGTTCTTATAATTTCTCTACGGGCTGTTTTTAATGGTATTTATGAAAATCTAAAATCCAGTTACAGTATATGAATTTAGTTTTTGTACGATTCCAGTTTTTGTTTTTCTGTTTTTTCTGGTTTTTTTTCGTTTGTTTTTTAAGAGGGGATTTGTTTTCGGTCTCCTGATCATTGTGATTATAATTTTATATTTAAAACTGAAAGTGCATGTGTGTGTTCACATGTATGTAAGTCGGGCATTATTTCATGTTCGTTTTTGTATTATTTGTATGGCATAACGAACAACTATGGGAAATACAAAAGCACACACAGTAATATATCTAAATTTGTAGTTTTAAGTTAGTCGGTATGATTATACCGATTGTTTTTTTTTTCCCCCTCTCTAACATTGTCGGAATATGTTGCTGAGCCATTCTGTAGAAATTTATTGTTTAAATTTACAAGACTTCAAAGAGAACACAACCAAAGAAAATTTACACTGAGTACCATTTAGATAAAGCCACTCGCAGGTTGGTTTACATCATGGATTAATCGCTCATTAAAACAACAAAGATGGCTTTCGTTACGGAACAATTAAGAAAATTTAAAAATCAAATCAGAAAAAAATAAATGTCGTCATTAATATATTTCTGCTTGAAACTGTTTCTATGAAATCTTTGCCAAGTGTTTCCAGATGCCCAATTAAAAACATATTCGAAATTCAATAAATCTAAAATTGTTTTCCATAATTTTGCGTTTATCAGTGTAAACTGTTCCATGGAATTGTTTAAAGTCTATACGTGTAAATATTTGTGTATCTGTTTGCATGTGTGTACCTTTATTTTTAGCTTTTTTTTTTGTTTGTTATTTTAATGTTTATATACCATTAGTAGGGCTTAGTATTTACTAATACCATTATACCATCATTATACTAGATACAGACACTGACACTGACACAGACACATCCGTAAATGTATGTATGTGTATACATACGTGTACAAACATAAATACAGAGAAATTGAATATATGGACTCGCATATAAAATACGATATTATTTAGTCTACTTATGCTAAAACAATTGTAAACACAATCGAACATAGAATCCTCTTATAACGGCTTATACGAGTGTTCAAATTCGTGTAGAAGGTCGTTATCAGACTGCCAGTGTAGCTGCTGTAAGCGTATTGGTGAACATAATGTCATATTTAAAGAGATAAACGGTTAACTTGATTAAAAAAAAATCATTAAATAATTGAGTTTGAAGTGATTTTATTATACTTACGGCAGCAGACAATTTGATCACGTATAATTGAGTTGTTGGAGGAGACTAATACATACAAACTACATAGTTACAGAAGATAGTCATGCTGGGAACTAAACGTAACATATATTGGGTAGGTAGGTGTAGGTGTAATTGTATAATGATACACACTTACACAGGTCCGACAAAGATTCATTACATATACATACATATGTATGTATGTATATGAACTATATGCTAATGTATACAATAAACACACACACAAACACATCGTTTGTTGGCCAAAATATAATAACCTAAACACACACAGTAACACAAATATACATACGTACACAAGTATCGCTTATACGAGTGCATATATACTTGTATTTGGCCATTTTATTTATATTTTGTTTGTTTACTTGGTCAATCCTTCATTTACATAGAGACGCATACGTACTACATCCATAACGATACAGTGTATGGTAAAAATTCTGTATACTACTGCTGTAAATGAACGTTGGTTTCGCCATGCAACATTGCTATTGATTTACTATCAATATGCTAACAAAATCTGGCATTTGTTTCTTGTTTTTCTTTATCTTAGTGGTATTGGCCAGAGATCAGCAATGAATCGTTTCGTACAAACTCATAAACACTCATGAAATTTTGAATATAAGTGAGTTAACAAATATTGAAATTTAACTATGTACTCTGATTCATTCGTACTCCTTACTACAGGGTGGGCCAAAAGTCACGAAGGGATTTGAAAAATTAATAACTTTTCTAGTTTAATTTTTTTTTTATTTTTCTTTTTAGGACTTGTAAAATAAATCTGGGAGATTAATTTTGGAAGGTTACAACGTTATCCAGCGAACCAAAATCATAGAACTTTATTTTGAACATCATCGATCTATAATTCAAACTCAACGAGCCTATCGTCGTCATTTTAATGTGCGGAATTCACCATCCGAATCAATTAGTGACACGTTTTCAGGAACAAGGCTCACTAAGGGATCTTCCACGAAGCGGAAGACCACATTCTGTAATTAATGAAGCAAATATTCAACGCGTTCTGGAGAGTGTTGAGGAGAATCCTGAAACATCAACTCGAAGGCGCTCTGCTGAGCTGCAAATGTCTCGGCGGTCTTTACGCAGAATATTAAAGGGAAATTTACATCTTTTCCCATACCAGCTGCAGTTAGTGCAAGAACTAAAGCCACGAGATTCCCAAGAACGATTAAACGATTAAACCCCTTCGTGACTTTTGGCCCACCCTGTACAACGTTGATTTATAAGTTCAGGTTGCAATGAGTATGCGTACAACGTTGACATCAAACTCATGCCATTCGAACTCATTTAGATTTATAACTTTACTTATAAATGATTCCATTCAATCATTCATCAAAATTTACAGTCTTAGTGGTTGTTGCATTTACAAAAAAAAGAAAAAAGACACACAAGCAAAAAAGACAGAGCAGCAAGCAGACAGAGCAAACACACAATCTTCTAGTGAGTATTTTAGTGTCTGAACGCGATTTATACTTATTTTGTTATACTAATTTTGTGATTCGTTATGTAGAGTCGAAATCATCAACATCATACGTGTTGTTAATTATGAATATGATGAGAACTTCAAACTTTGAATATGAGTAGAGGTTCCATGATAAATATCAGAAATTATGAGTATGATTCGATTCTATTCATCTTTTTGAATACTCATTACTGATCGCTGGTATTGACCAAACCGAACTCAATGGATATTAGAAAAGAAGCTACAAAACATGTTCCCATATATTCTTTATTATTCAGTTTAAATTCAAGGAGTTTTGATAGAGTTTCAGTTATGTCAGCATTTGAGTTCCACTGTATTTGTGGGATAACTGTTGTAAGTTTGTGTGTTTGTGGAATGCACAAACTCTTATAAGCCCGCACGTAAATGAATATTATTTGTTTATATTGTTAGCCCCTCTCCGTGCTTGCATCCGATCTGTAACTCCTGTGCATATGTAGTTTAAAGAGGAAAATGTAAAATAATTCTGCATGTTTTCATTCACAATTCCGATATTTGTAATGTTCATGTCGTTGCTGTTGTTGTTGTTGTTGTACTTATTGTTATAGAAATTTCCTGTTTTCAGAGAACACATCCTATTTAATGTAATAAACATACATACACATATGAACATATATATATATATATATATATGTATACATGTATATATATATGTATATAGTCGTATATACATACAAACATACATACGTTGTATATGTATACATAATATAAGCAGCAGCAAGTTGTCTATTGCATTTGAAAAGGTAATAATTTTAGTTATTGTTGTTGTTGCTGTTGTTGTTATTATTGTTGATCTATTTCAATTGTTTAATTTCCTTAAATTATCAAATAATTTCAATAAATTTACAACTCAAATAACAAATAAAAGAAAGGCAAAAATTTATTAAATTCAGAATAAAAATTACTCCACTTCAGACATAAGAGGATTTGAATAGCTTTTAATACGGGTAACTAAGATAGCATTGAGAAGCTTTTTTTTTCTTTTTTTTTTGGTCTGTTTGTAGTAAATCCTTTGCAAAATCTAATTATACTGCAACAAGAAACAAAAACAGAAAATAAATAAGAAACTAAAATAAATAAAAGAAAAAGAGAAGAGAAATTATACTGATGTGCTCTTAATTAGTCAGTTGCATTTATTTTACAATCAATAGACCTTTCATCTTAGTTGTCAGATCATATGGCTTATTTTAGAAAGCATTTAAAGCCAAACAATAGCTTCGGATTTCATTGTTAAAACAACGTTTTAAAGTTAGTGAGGTTATTTCAATTGAGTATGAATATTGTTACGAGAATGAAAAACCTATATAGTAGTGTTTTGCTTTTACATTGCATAACATTAAAATTAAATAAACAAAAGCTACAAAAACAAAACAATGCAGTAAACAAACCTGTTTACAAATTATCGTAATGCTTAATATAACAACAAACACAAGCATAAAAAATGGTAAACAAGTAAACAAAATTCCACAAACAATACTACATGAATAAATGTAAACAAAATACACAAACAGTAATAATGAAAGTAAACAACAATGTTTACTTTTATATATGTACACTGAGCGCCAAAAGTGAGTAAACACCACTGGAATAATTCATTTTCTTAGGATAGCGAGAAAAGTAAATGAGAATAGTCGAATAAATTTCCAAAAATAAAAACCTTTATTTATTACTTATAAAATGTTAAAACAAAACCAACAATTCAATTATTGTTGTGCTACAAATATATTTTTTATAATAGAAGATTTAAAATTATAGTGGGTGTTGACTCACTTATGGCGTTCAGTGTAGATTTCGAGAAGGCAAAGTCACGATCATTCGCCTTCAAAAACATTCATCAAACTGTTTACTCTGCCATATAAAAGGCACGACTATGCAGGAGAGTGAGTTAGTGAAGTTCAGTCAGTCTTGTGTGAAGATGCGGTGCGTTTGAAGAGAGTAATTGTGGTTTGAAGATCTCCATACAAAGATCTGTCTAGTAATTGTTATTGTTTATGCAAAGGATGTAAACAGAGGAATAACAAAGAAAAGCAATTGTTCTTGTATACATCAAGTTGTGAACAGTGGCACACAGAATTGTGCGTATAATAAAGAATTTTAATTAAAACTAAACACAAATTTATTTTTATTTTATTTGCAATCTATGAGCTCATATTTTAAACGTTTTTAAAAGTCAAAAACATTACACATGAGTATAATATTAAAATTAAGTTTTCTTTACATATGTATGTAAATACAATACATTTTGTAATGTGTATTTTATACTTGAAATTACAAAGAATGAACCACCCTAATATACATATGTACATATGTATGTATGTGTGTATATACGTATACAAATAAGTGCTTAATGTAGTAAAGTGTGTTATTACATTGATAAACACTGTTAAAGAGACGTATTAAATACTTTTCGATTAAGTAATGCGCAAATTTACATCCTTACTCACGGCGTGAAGAGAGAGACGATGACGGCGCTATACATGGTTTCAATTCAAATGTCGTTAATTTTGCATGTGACAAAGGCAAGACAAAGTTGAGTGCTTCCTGGATACGTTCGTTAGTCAAGCTGCCTTAATATTTTGAATTTGGCTTTTGCTTCCTTAAGCATCTCGGTTTACAATTTGTCTACAACAATTAGCTGTTCTTTGTCTAAGACCACGATAAATATTATTTCATCCGCTGGCTTAATTTACATTCGCCGCCTCTTCTTCACTCACACTCACACAGGAAACGTGTTGAATTTTTTTTTGCTATTTTCGGAAAATTAACATAAATTTTTAGACAAGAAAAAATGGAATAAGTAAAGTAAAGTAAAGTAAAGTAAAGTAAAATTGAGAAACGAAAAATCTTTTGTGGAAAATCATAAATAAAAAAAGGTTTACTTTTTAAAAACAATCTTTACATTCTTCCTTTCAACACACTGGCTTTATGTCGAAGAACTATGATGAGGTAGGGCTTTTATAGCAAGGTAACCTTAAAACAAAATAAAAAAAAAAAGATTCTAAGAATAGCACCGTACAACACAGGCCGGCTCACGGCATTAGAACCACTCAGTGTACATATAGAGCAGGATATAAAGTGTATGTACAATATTAAAGAAAATCGAAACGAAACGAAAAAACAAGACAATTTGGGAAAGAAGAATAAAAGCAAGGAGAGAAAGCAGAGACAAACGAAGAAAAAACCAATCACAGAGTGATGCCAAGTGAAAAATTATGTGTTTACCTGAAGGATATCAGAAGATCAAAAGCCTAATCGGATAAAATTGTGCACGTACTCATAAGAAACATGGGAAGCAACAACATTCCAAGTTGCTTGGTTGGAACTAAATAAAATGAACACACCAGTAGGTAGTAGATGAGAAGCCAACGAATAGATTGATGGGCGGCAAGGGCATTTACATATCCATACATAATATGGCACAGTAAAGGTAAGAGATGGAATGGAGATTTTTGGTACGTAACATGTATTTATATTAGATACACAAAACCTTATGCAAACAACACAACCTTGAAGCACTTTTTAGCTTAGCTTTCACCTTGTCTTGTTATAATATTTTGTTTCGTTTTGCATTGCTTTCCTTTTTTTATTTTTTTTTTATTTTTTTTTTGAGCAGAATTTACATCAAATAGCTCAGAAGTTGAGGCAATGTAGAGAAGAGTGGATTTGTTGTGTTGCATGTTAATTTGTATGTAATGAAGTATACGTAGTATATTGGTGTCGTTGAGTATTTGTATTGCGGGTGAGGGATTTACTTGAGCTGCTTTATTATAGCGCACTACCTGTACCATCAACTTAGACCGGGATTTGTAACGTCTAATGCTCCGAATTATTTCCATCATGTCTTAAAAAGCTGTTGAGAAATTTTGTTAAGCAGCATACAATGGCAGACTCTACTCTTATTTTAAGTGTGTTACATCAAATGGCCAAATGGTTGCATGTGAATGACAAGAAATAAAACCTTAAATTCATATAATTTTCACATACATACATACTTACATATACATGTACATACATAAGGGTAAGCGGTATTAAAATCATGGCCCAATACACAAACATACAGAGGAATATATCTCATTTAATTCTATTTATATGGAACGTCTAATACTCTCACCAAGCAATGATTAAATTTCTCTTTAAATGGCTCCAAAATGCAAAACAGCGAATACAGTTAAAATCAGTGGCATCCAGAAGAAAACAGTTTCTGCTGCTTTTTTTTCCATTTAAATTCTTGAAATTAATTTATCTTAGTGTAGCGTACATATGTACATTTCCTTGAAAGTTGTTTGAGGAATAATCCACTCTACAAAGAAAGATAAAGAAAATCGTTATTCAATAAAGAACGACCTGAAGCGAAAGTGGCAAAATAAATACGTTACATTTTTCTATCATCTGTTGCGTAAGTGTTGTATGTAAATATTTAAATTTTTTTTATTGTTCAACAGTTTTTTTTTTTTTTGCTTTTTATTTCTAAAAAAATCACTTTCAACAAAATTTGCACACACACTTTATAGTCTTATTTCGCGTGTACTCAATTTCAACAAAAACGTTAATCAATTCCATCCTATCACTGTCTCTATCACTAGGTAAATGCTAATAAAACTGCTAATATAATCAATATTATTTTCATAATTATAACGCTGATCCTATGATTAGTTTCAATGGTCATTCAGTTTTTCCTAAGGTTAACTTATTATATTTCAAGTCACTTCTTAACTTCATATAGGCTTCTTTGACTCTGTATTTCTTCTAACAATTAAAAGCTAGGACTGAAGGGTGCGGGCTTCTTGGGGACGATTGCTGTAGACTGCCTAATGGTGAAGGTATAACACTGGCCATTTTATAGTCACCTAACAGCAGCTCGTTTCCTTGCCGTTCGCATCTTGAGATGTCCACAAACACTACTCCCTCTCTTCCACCTTCCTATAACCCATTTTCCTAAAAAAAACCTGCACAATGCACTGCATGAGTAGGGGCCATCCCCAGAGTGCTGGTTTCACCAAAAAAAAAAAAAACAAATAAAGATGTGATGTGCGAGGATTTGTTTACTCTGAATTAAATTTAAACTACCAAACTGAAGAATTTGTCGGCTTCATATTAGTATACTTCTGAGGGCCTTTTTCAAATTTTTTCACATCAATTTCAAAATACGATACGTCACGATTATTTGATGAAAAATATATCGTTACGAAAATTAAAAATCTATATACTGGTGTTTAGCTTTTACATCGCTTAACATTAAAATTATAAACAAAAGCTACAAAAACAAAACAATGCAGTAAACAAACCTGTTTACAAATTATCGTACTGCTTAATATAACAACCAACACCAGTATAAAAAAAATTGTAAACGAGCCCTGAAGGAAACATGTCGACAAGTGTCTCCAAGTCACCAGTTTTGTCGACTATATTGGAGACTTTATGGTGACGTTGTGATCGAAGCGTCAGCAATTATTTAATTTGCTTTTGATGAGAAAAAAAATTGTCAATTGTCAAATTGTCAAGAAATTATAAACGTTTAATAAAAAAAAAAAAAAACAATCAATGTTATATAAAAATATAAGTAATGAAAATGAGACAATTATAAGTTTAAGTGAGAATTGTGAAAATTTTGTGGAGCCTGAATGTTCTGTGTTGTCTCAAATAGATTTTCCAAAATATAGTTTGCGCGAGAAGATAAAAAATTGGTATATTGGACACAATTGTTAAACAAAATGAAATTGCTTCAAATCTTATGGAATTTTTCCCTATCGACTCTGAAGAAAAACTGAGAGAATTTGATGCTATTTTGAAAACTTATTCAGACCCATACGTAAGTATTTACTTTTATTGTGGAACTACTTCAACGAATAAAATTGCATTTTTGGTTTATATTCAATAGATTCGACAAATGAAATCACTTCTTGCGGGTAATGCAGAACGAAACCTTCTTGAAATATTTGGCCAAAATATTATCATGAATTTTAATGTTGATGGCTCTTTTGACAAAAAGAGGTTGCGCGAATACTCAAATGTTTTTAAAGCCATAATAGGTAATAAATGCTTGTTTGTGTTCTCATAAATATTTGTAATATTTTAACAATTTGTTTCGTTTTTTTAATATCAGATGTAATATCAACTTTCAATGAAAATTCGGACAAAACACTTAGAGCAGCATTTCAGCGCCAAACAATTTCAAACAAATGGGTCGCAGCAAAACCAAAAATAAGGAAAATCGTGAAGAAGACGACTCTCCCAAAGAAAATTAATAATTTTACTTAATTTCAAGAAAATAAAAACGTCATTTTGATGTTTCTATATAAATAAGAGAGACTGAATTAATAGTATATTTTTAGTTTTTATATTTAAATTTAAAAAAAGGCTGTAACAATGAAATCGTATCTTTTTATTTTTTAAATAAAATATCAAATATTTACAAAAATTTAAATTTTATTGTAGACTTTTACTACAGAAAAGTACCAAAAGTGTAGACTAGAACTGCTAAATTGTACTATTTATTCACTGGTTCCAATGTCTACATATGGTCCCAAAAGAAGTACTTAGTCAATAGTACTAACGTCAGTAGTAGATTTTCAATGACACGCACATGTTAAATGTCTATAGTAAAAAGCATTGCTTGTCGTATAATAAGTCAGTAGTACTATTGACTGTGTCAATACAATAGTAAGTCAGTACAGTTTCACTATTGACATTTCCTGCAGGGAGTAAACAAAAATATACCAACACTACAATAATAAATGTAAACAACGATGTTTACATATAGAGAGATTACGAGAAGGCGAAGTCATGAAAATTCGCCTTCAAGAACATTCATCAAACTGTTTACTTTGCCATATAAAAGGCAAGGCAACGCAGGCAATTGAATTAGTAAAAGTTCAGTCAGTCTTGTGAAGACGCGGTGCGTTTGAAGAGAATAAGCGTGGTTTGAAAAAGTTTGAAAAAAGAAAAAGCAATTGTTGTTGTTTACATCAAGTTGTGAACAGTGGCAGACAGAATTGTGCGAATAATAAAGAATCTTAATTAAAAGTAAAAACAAATTTATTTTTATTTTATTTGCAATCTACGAGCTTATATTTTTAACGTTTTTAAAAGGTAAAAACGTAACAATACAATACGGCACGATTATTTGATGAACAATATATTGAAAGATTGAAATTTAAATGAAAATTGCAATGCTCTATCAAATTTTTATCGAACGTCCTTACGATAACATATTCTTGAAAAATTTTCGTACATTTTCATATTCATTAATGAATTCAATTCATACGTTGAAAAGTAAAACAGAAGAATGTAAATGATTTCTATTTAAATTATTATTCTCGTATATTCTCTTTCACACTTTTTGTTTTAAATTTCAAATTCATGTATTCTTTACACGATCAAATTAGAAAACTAAAAGAAATGTAAAGACATTAAGTATTTATTTTAGCACTTGATTAACTTGAACAAATAAACTTCATTTGTTGTAACAAATTCAAGTGAAGTATATTAAAATTTAGTTTGTTCTTACAGCGTATGTACATATGTATATAAATTATAAAGCATGCTGCTTAATTTCAGCCATATTTTTTTTTTTTTTTTTTTGGTTTTGTTTCATTGTGTTAATTTGATATCACATCTGCTTGTACAATTAGATTTAATTCAACTTAATTAAACTGAGAACCACAAATACAAGCAAAATTTTTAACAACCAAGAATCGGTATTAAAAACTCTACAAACACTCATGTAATCCGAAAGGCGAAGGGGACTGCATGTGAAGGAAGAAACAGATTAAAGAAAATAAGAAAGTAAAAATGAAATAAAATTGGTAGTGGAAACAAGCAGGGACACTTACATGTATAGATGTAAAGTTCACACACACACAAACACATACACACTCTCTCTCACGCTCTCTGTCTCTCTGGCATACATGTACCATTGAAAACATATGCAAACATTCATACGAAAATACTGCAGCAAATTAAATTGCATTTGATACCGCAAAAATATAGCTCTCGAGGTTTTTGGCAAGGCAACATATGCTAAAAATGAAAAAATTCCATCTCTAAAGAGAGCATGAATTTGAAATATTAAAAACGCCGAATAAAACAACAACAACAATGAAAAAAACCCAACAGACCACCACCAATGAGGCAAAAACTAAAGAATGGGAACATGGCGAGTAATTAAGAATCTTGAAAGGACTCAAACAGATATATTTGCTTAAATGCCAATGCATTTGAAATTTTTTCGTTTTACATTTCATTTCTTATGTGGTCCAAGTCAATATCGAATTACCACTCGTTCAATATTAAAGAAATAGAAAATCGAAATGTATGTTGGCAACCAAAGAAAGTAAAATCCGGCAAATCGTGTTCATTTTGAGTTTGTTTACTGACGATTGATTAGAAATCAAAATGTTTAGTAATAGGGTTTAAGATCAAAATATATTTATATTTATGTATATACGAGTGTATGTATGTATGTATGTAGAACCGTATTGACTTATAAATAAAAAAAATTTTCTGAAATGGTCATACTTAATGAAGGTATTAACGATGTGTTTGTGGCCCTAATTTACTTGGTACACATTTAAATGCTCAACATATGTATGTACATACATACATGGTAGCCTATGTCTACACATTATTTCGTCTATCACCACCTATTAACAACCTCCGCTTCCTTTGCCTACAAAAATGCACTGTAAACGATATTTGGCAAAGACCGTATCAAAGCGTAAACAAATAAAATTCAAGTCAAAATTAAGTAAAGTAAGCTACAGAACTCTGCCAGTATTATATACTCATACGTAAACATATTTAGAACTCTCAAAGATACAAATGTAAGCTAAAAAAAAAAAAATTCGAATGGTAAAGTGTATATCTTAAAGTGTATATCTTAACTGGATGTAAATATGTATGTACGTAGATATGTATGTACATATGTATATACAATTAAATATACAGTCAAACTCGTTCATAACGAACTCGGTTATAACGAATTCTTGGTTATTACGTACATATTCTCAAGTCCCAACGTTTTAATAACAATTTTCATACAAAAAACATCGTTTATAACGAATTCTCGGTTAAAAGGAACTACTTTAAATGGTCCCAGTAATTAAATGTCATACATTTTGCCGTTTTATAACGAACCCTCAGAAATACCTTTGAAGTGTGGCAATAGTCTTTACTTTTATTATTTTTATGGCAGCATTAAATTATAACTCAACATCTTTAATCAGCTGATAGCTATAAAGGCTTGGAAAAATGTGAGCCAAAGTACTATTGGCAATTGTTTTCGTCATTGTGGTTGTGAGCAAGATTTTTTGATTTTGGATGACAATATGAATGAAATGGCGTTATGAACACTGTGGGAGCAAACAAATGTGGAGCGCTGTCTTTTGAAGAATATATAAATATAGATGAAAATACTTTAACGTCGGCGCCCCTTTCTGGCAGTGAAATTTTGAAAATTGTAAAGCCTCCATGTAATGATAATTTGAGTGATGAAGAAGATGAGATGGAAATAGAGGATCAAATACCTAAAATTGAAAATGTAAATATTTTTTTGCAAAAAAATAAAAAAATATGTTCAATCAAAGCCTTATGTAGAAGAAGCAAATGACCATTTATATGCCTTGGAAAAATGTATATCAACAGAAATTATCAATGCTGCTATACAAAGAAAAATAACAGACTTTTATATGTAAATATACATAAATAATTTATAGTTAATTATAGTTTTTTGAAGTTATTTTTGTTATTTAGTTTTATTTTGTTATTTAATACTATTTTATTCAATTTTTCACTGAAGTACATATTTTTGGTTTTTAATAAAAAAAAATTTTTTTAATAAATGAAAAAAAAAATTGTATTTTATATTTTCTTCATGACTTCACCCCGTTTATTACGAACTTTGCCTATAACGAACTATTTTTTCTGGTCCCACGGAGTTCGTTATAACCGAGTTTGACTGTATTGTATGTTTTGTATATAAAAAAATGTAAAGTAATATACCCACAAATATACATAGTTTGCTCACCCAAACACTTAATAAAATGCAGTCTATAACAACAACTAGTAGAAGATATACATACTCATACAAACATACATACATTTAAAGTTTTCTTCATTTTGGTAAAAAAAATAAAATTAAAAAAAATTAAAGAGAAAGAGAAAATATATTCAAAATTCTTTAATGTTTTTATAAAATTTTATACACACTCCCTACATACATACATACATACATACATACATATGTATAAACA
This sequence comes from Sarcophaga caerulescens, assembly GCA_927399465.1. Classification (NCBI taxonomy): domain Eukaryota; kingdom Metazoa; phylum Arthropoda; class Insecta; order Diptera; family Sarcophagidae; genus Sarcophaga; species Sarcophaga caerulescens. Next base: position 1,383,640 of record OV656873.1, on the reverse strand, counting down.
TAGTTGCATATACAACTTTGCGTTTTTAACAAAATAGGTCAGTTCGTTACAAATTCATAGCCACTCTTCATTTTGGGCTACAACATAGAAACCCTAAGTAAATAATTAAAACACAATTAAGTATCCTTTTCGTCCATATGCTTAGTATTTGCAGTTGTTATTTTTCTCTTTCTCTTTCTCTTTGTTTTTGTTTTTTGATTTTTCCCAATTATTTTCTTCATCTTCTGGTTTCTCTTTCTAAAAAGGAAAAATAACAAAAAAATTTTTTAAAACCACCCCAAGTATTGGTAAGAAAATTGTTGCCATGAAACCAATTAAAATAAGAATGAAAGCATGTACACACAATCATATGTATACGTATGTATGTATATACATATGTATGTACATACATATGTACATAATTACTTATTAATATTATTTCATACTCAGTTTTCATATTCTATGCCATGATTAAGAAAAAAAAGAAACAAAACAGAAAAAAAAGGGAACATAATATTTATTCATTAATTAGTTTCCGTTTTCTATTCTTATTTGACATTAATTGCCATGTTCATGTAACAAAAAGTGACACCGGACAAGATAAAAGATTTTTTTTTCGTGACTTTCGAATTTAAGCAGTTATGTGTTTTCCAACAATCCAATAATACTTCCAGTAAATTCGTCTGAACTTTGCTATGCGGAACGAGAATGTCGCCAACACTGAACATCATTGAAAGGCCAGTCAGCGACAAGTCTTGAGAAGTCGTTATTTCTAGACAGCAACAGATACAGCTGCTACTATCATTCTGGATTCTGCTATAATACATCCACCATATACATACATACACAATGTGCGAATGTATCTGTCTTGTATGTTAGATTTTAATTTAAAAAATCATTATTTTAATAGTCAAGAATGTTAATCAATTGATTTCATAGATTTGCTGTCTTAATATTGATGGGGATCAGAGATCAACAATGAGTATTCAAAAAGATGAGTAGAATCGAATCATACTCATAATTTCTGATACTTATACTACGCATTCATGCCTACTTTAATATCATAGAAGTTTGAAGTACTCATCATATTCATACTTAACAACACGTATGATGTTGTCGATTTCGACTCTCCATAACTCAACTTATACACGAATCACAAAATAAGTATGAATCGCGTACGAACACTAAAACACTTACTAGAAGGTTGTGTGTTTGCTGTTGTCTGTTTGCTGCTCTGTCTATTTTTCTTTTTTGTGAATGGAACAATAATTATAAGTATTTTTCTAAAGTTATGAATCTAAATCCGTATGCTTCTGAATCAAACATATTTTAAATGGTATGAGTTTGATGTCAATGTTGCACTTATACTCATTGCAACCTGTACTTATAAATCAACGTTGTAGTGATTAGAATGAATGAATCAGAGAACGTAGTTATATTTTAATGTTGTTGACTCACTTATATTCAAAATTTCATGAGTGCTTGTGAGTAGCGACAAAACGATTAATTGTTGATCTCTGGACCCAATACATGTTCACAGTAGAAGTTATTTCTAAGCAACAACATACGCCTATCGTTCCGGTTCCTGCTATAATAGATCCCTTATGTACATACGCAATATGCGTATCTGTATTGTATGTTAGATTTTAATTTAAAAAAAAATCATTATTTTAATAGTCAAGCATCAGTTGATTTTATATTTTGGTTGTCTTAATATTGATGGCCATGCATCACACAAACGAAAATTTAATTTTTAAGCGGGTTTTTAATGCAAGACATTTTAGATTTTGAATAATAATGCTTGAGCATCAATTCTATCTGTATGTACTTAATTCCTTAACACTAAAATACTTACTTTAACTTAAAAAAAAAAAACCATTCAGAGCATAAAATTGATTTTCGAGTTTTCTTTTCAGAGAGACTAGTTTATCCTGCTGTTTTGTTAAATCAGTTTCAGCGACTATTATTTCCCAATGCCCTTAGAAATATTTCAAATTATTTAGTACTAGATTCATTGTCCATTACATATATGTACACAGAGCGCCATAAGTAAGTCAACACCCACTATAATTTTAAATTTTCTATTATAAAAAATATACTTGTAGCACAACAATAATTTTTGTGATTTTTTTGTTTTAACATTTTATAAGTAATAAATAAACGTTTTTAATTTATGGAAATTTATTCGACTATTCTCATTTACTTTTCTCGCTATCCTAAGAAAATGAATTATTTCAGCGGTGTTTACTCACTTTTGACGCTCACTGTATATGATTTTATCTAATCTATAAAGACGTAAAAAACGTACAGGTGGTTATGATGGAAAATTTGTGTATTTACAATAGCCGATTCCCTTTTAGCTATTACAAGACATTGTCTGTTTCCAATCAGTCGTTTAAATAATCGAATGCAATAATTTCCTAAAGTTTAATTGATGAGCGACTATGAAATGTTAAGAGAATATCAACATCCGTATCCACCTTCCTGCTATGCATAAAGACTTCGATGCCATTGTCAATGCTGACAGATTCAAGAACTTTGTAGTTAGAGATCCCATTCAGCCTTTGTAAGTTGCAATATTGCCTATTGTGATGCCCATACTTTTTCGGATAAATGTTATTGACGATTAAGATAGAACTTATCCAGATCCATGCAATACACCACAATTCACAATGCTTTGCAACGGATGCATAATAAATAAATGGGGTAGGGACAACCATATAGATTAAAATCTGTAAATGTATGCCTTTAAATATAAGCAATAATGCAAAGTATTTTTAAATGTCATCAGTTTCGGCCCGACTGCACTTGATAAGCAGTCTGTTGTAGATCGTTTTTTTTTTTTCATAATTTGGTAGACCATCTTTATGAAATTGCTCAGAATTATTATGTTTTTTTTTTGTAGTTTCACTTAAGAACATTGAAGTAAAACTTGTAAATCTCTGCTCAATGATTTTATGAATTTACTCCACGCATTTTAGTGGAATGTAGGTAATAAGTTTACCTACAGAAACAGCAAAATTATATTAATTTCACGTATATTACAAAATAGTTGCTCAAGTTAAGTAAACTTTCTTTTCCACTGCTGGTTTACCTTCCATAATTTTAAGTTTCTTTAATATCAGACCCAACCAACGAACGTATAAAGAAGTTACACCGCATACAGTCATTAATCCATACACAAATGAATCTCTCAAACATCTTAAATATCTATCTACTATATATGTATATATGTATATATACAGTATATATGTATGTATGTATGTATGAACCATCTTATACGATTTTGTGGTTATAAAAGTTATAAAGTTTGTAACAACAAAAGCAACACTTACATACACCGGGACAGCAATAGTAACAACAAAAGCGTAGCAACAGCAAAACCAACTAAAAAAGCCAAATGTTAAACCATGTTTCATGTATATTTATGGTCTACATTTGTGCGATTACCCATGATTCACACGCACACACTCACAAACACAACCATTCATTCGTTTGTTCATTCGGTTCGTTCATTCATTATTAACGCTGTGGTTGTGTCCGTTTACGTTTACAGCGTAGATCTCTACACAATTACAACTACTACTACAACTGTAATCTCAGTCTCAATTGCCCCCAGACTTAGTTGGTTAAACGTTTCCAAAAAAAAAACAAAAAAAAAAAAATCCTTTGACAAATTTCTTACATGGATTACAACAACAAAGATACAAAGAAAAAAAATATATTGAAATAGAAAAGAAAAACAGAAAAACGCAAACAGAATAAAGCAAGTTGAGGAAAAACTATTTTGTAAACTAACTCTTGTAAAAAGTAATTTTTAATATTTCATTAAGGGTTGCAGCAATGCTTCTACAGTATAATGTTTATATTATACCAGTACCAGCACCAGTGCACTAACACAATAACACATTCATATTTACACTGCCACCACATTTGGCTTTGCTGTTTACAGACAAATTCCATTTTACAGTTGCTCTCTCTCTCTCTCTCTCTCTCTACAAGCGACGGATATAGAAAATTACTAGAATAACTATACTACTCGGTATGGGAGGTGGAGGTATGCTGGAGTAAGGCATTGTTCATCATCTTCATCATTTGTGGTGCTCATTTCTTATTCTGTCCCTTTTTTTTTTTTACTGCAAAAGCATTCCACTGTGTGTTTAGCAACAACAACAACAACATTTATTTTTTATATGTGTTGGTTGTTGTTGACGTTGCCATTTTTTGGCTTTTATGTGTCGTGATGATGATGATGATGATGTAGTGAATCCAATGGGCCACCGAAGGAGTATTACACAAATAATATGTTTAAGATGACGGCGAAACAAAGTGTAAACTTCTTTAGTAAAATATTTAAAAGTTTATTTAAAATCCGTCAAATGACGAATTTAGAAAAGCGTTTAATTTAGATGAGCTGATCAAATCGTTTTTGTACTGCATTTACACACGTTTTTCATCAGCTAAATACATATGTATACGCAACACTTAAGGGGTTGTTAGTGTACTTCAGGGGTTACCAAAAATGTTTTGGTTGTGTATTAGTGAGTAAGAGAGAGAGAAAATAAGTTGCAAGTTTACAGTCATAGAAAAATGTTAGTAATATACCCTAATTTGATTATCATTTCATCAACATACATAAAGTTATACATCTTTGATTTAATAATTAGGTAATGTTTTTTAGATATTTGCTGGGTACTAATTTTGGTTCATAAATTTCCTCTCCTTCTAATAACCAACCTTTTAATTTTTCCAAAATATTGCTTTATGTCTATAAAAAAGTTGTTCTCTTTCCACATCATCTAAATTATTCACTTGACAATTAAAACAATCAAGATGTTTTTTTAAGAACATATAAGACTTTGAATTAAAAAAAAAAAGAATTTTTTAACATAAAATATTTTTTGAGTGTAAACCTAAAAAATAATAATATAGCATCCGCTGACATGTGTGCTTGTCGCAGTCTAATCGACAACTAAATAAAAGAGCATAAGCAATGTGTGTGAATTCTCTCTGCACAATTGTGCTATGAAATGGTAATCACTGGTGTACTTCCAAAGGCTCTTTTTTCCCATTTTTTTTTCAACATAAATTTATTAAAACAAATAAATCTTTTTATATGTTAAAGTGTTGGTGATCATGATTGGAGGAGTTAGGAGTCTGTGAAGGTAAAAATCGAAATGGATTCTTATAAAATATGTTACTGGCTAAAGCCTGAACTGTGATGGCAGCGTTTTTAATTTTTTTTTTTTCCTTATTTCGCCTATTTTTTCTACCTGAATTGTTTAATAAGGTTATTTAATTACTGACGAATTCAAAATATCATAGCTCGGAATTAAAGTACTCGTTTTAATAACCTTGTCACAACATTTCAAGTAGTTTTTGCTAAATCGTAGTCACCAGGTCGAAAAAAGTGATTTCGAGAAAAACGGCTGTAAGTTGTACTACATACGTTTCCTACGTTTCCTCCAATCGAAAGAATAGAATCATACTCGATTAACTAGAATCATTTATAACTATTTTTCTAAAGTTATGAATCTAGTTGGTCTGAGTAGGCTTATGAATCAAACATATTTCAAATGGTATGAGTTTGATGTCAACGTTGTACTCATACTCATTGCAACTTGTACTTATAAAACAACGTTGTAGTGAGTATGAATGAGTCAGAGTACATAGTTAAATTGCAATATTGTTGACTCACTTATATTCAAAATTGCATGAGTGTTTATGAGTAGTGAAAAAGCCATTCATTGCTGATCTCTGTTTTCTAACTTAATTCCATGGAATCTAAACTAACGAACATTGTGATAAAAACGACTTTTTGAAAATTATGAAATTAAATTTAGTTATTAAAAGTACTAATGATTACATTTTAAAAGATAAGACCGTTATTTGAAAATGAAAACGTTGAAAATTATGTTCTTTTGTTCATAATTTATAAGAAACATCGAAACAAACTTCAATTTTGATGATACGATTCCAAGTAAGAACCATCAGTTGTGACGCTACGTAAGTGATCAATGTAATCTAGAAAACAAAGTGAAAGACAATTTTAATTTAAAGTTTTCATTGTAAAGAGATTCTCCGTTTTCTTTGATTTATTTTTCATTTTTTTCTTATTTTTGTTGTATTTTTTCATCGTTTTTAGAAAAGTATTATGATGCTCTGTTATGTCCCGTGGTCTAGTAGGTAGTGTGTTGGCTTATTAGGCGTAAAGCCCGGGTTCGTATCTCAGGCATCAAAACGAAAATATTTCTTCGGCGACTTCCTCTCAGCAGATTTCTGGCAAAAACTCTGAGAGTAAATAAAATTGCCATGAAGAGCTTCTCAAAAATCTGTCGTTCGGAGTCGACTCTAAACTGTAGGTCCCGCCACTCACGTATAAAATTAACGCACACTACATGAGTGGTGTGAGAAGCTAGGCCGTAACCCTGACTGAAGGGTTGTAATGGCCAATTATGTATGTATGTATGTATTATGATGCTCTATTGATGATGATGATGCTCTCTCTTTCTCTCTCTATCATTTTTAACCAATTTTACAAATGATTTGAAAGCAAATGTACAAACATTTTTATAAATCACACAAATAGTTTATCATACTTTGGAAATAAATGCATATGCTTTTTATTTCTCTTTTTTTGTTTGTTTTTTTTTTCTTTTTTGGTTTCATTTTCAAGTACATGTTGCACTTGTTGGTAGAAAAAAATAAAATTAAAAAAGAAAAATGTTTTGTTCTGTAATATGCAATATCGTATCATATTTCGTTCATTCTCTCATCGGAGATAATAAAAAGTTTTCTCATTAAGTTTGTCTGCTAAATTTCTGTTGAATGTTGATCTTCTTTTTCTTTTAATGAGAAATACTTCATGTAAAGTTGTAAAAGGACAAAGAAACGAAAAGAACTGATAGACCAAACTTGCAACATCTTCATATTGTTTCTGAATTCTTTGAATTTTTTGCTTTCTTGATTTATTTGGAAATTAAATCATAATTTAGAAAAGTTGAAAACATTATAATAAAGCGTAATCAGTGCATTGTGGCAAATACACTTAAAGTTTAATTTTATTACGCTTCTGTGTGTGAAACTGTCAAATACTAGTTCAAACAAAAAAATGCAATTTGCACAAACTGTAAAAATGATATTGCAAAACGAAGGAAAAAGAGAGTCAATCAGAACAAAAATTTGAAAAGTAGAATACATACGAGAGATCAGCAATGAGTATTGAAAAATATGAGAACAATCGAATCATACTCATAATTTCTGATACTTATACGCACAAATCATACTTATTTTAATATCATGGAACCTCTACTCATATTTAAAGTTTGAATTACTCATCATATTCATAGTTAACAATACGTTTTGCTCTCTGTCATTAACTCTTAAACCATTTGAGAATATTGCATTGAATATTTTTTTACAAAAAAAAAAAAAACAAAAATAATGTTTAATGACGGTTCAGGTTAAAATATGGGCAATTTCGTGTCAAGCGACCCAATCTTTAAAATCGATGTCTGCCGATTTGGATGAGTACTATTGGATCCGAGTTAGTACTATCCGAGGTAAGTACTATTGGATAGTGGGCCAGACACAAATTTTCAGCTTTATCAGTCAAGAACTGCCGGAGTTAGAGGGGGTCAAAGTTGGACATTTTGGTCATACAGGGTTTTTTTAAAATGTGTGTAACTTTTCACCTATTGGTCCTAGAAAAAATTTTCCAAAGGATATTAGATAGCTATTTCTTCAATCTTTCCAAAAATAATTTTTTTAATTTTTAAAAAAAAATTTTTTATTTTATTTTAAAAATTAAATTTTATTTTTTTTAAATTTTTTTTTCAATTTGGGCCCTTATTTTTTTTTTTTTTTTTTTTGCTTAAAAGAAAGCTTTCAAAATTTCCTTTAAGGCCTTCATAATCGCTTAATGGGATGCGAGTGGGATATCTATCAAAAAAATTATTTTTTAACTCAAGAATAAGATTTTTCAATATTTGGCACGTTTTTTTTTATTTTTATTTTTTATTTTTTTTTTTATTTTTCCTCAAAAGAAAACTTAGAGCATTTCCTTTAAGATCTTTGTGGGCAAGAGGCATATCTATAAAAAAAAATATTTTAACTCAAAACCAAAGTTTTTAAATTTTACCATATGCACTATATTTTTTTTAATGGATGTTTTTTCTTTGCTCAAAGAAAGCTTAGTTCTTTTCCTTTAAGAGCTTTGTGGAGCAAATTTCATCCAAATCGGAAGACTTCGATTTTAAAAATTGGGTCACTTGACACGAAATTGCCCATATATTAAAAAAAAAAAATAAAAAATAAAACTGCAATGCTTGTTTAATGACAGCAACATGTCAAGCGACTGAACTTAATCAAATTTAAGACTGTCTGCAAATGTTTCATGGTTATTTTATGTCATAGGTATTGTACATATATGTATGTATGTATGTATGTGTATCTATGTATCACGGCTATTTTGCGATTCTGCGACCATTTTTACATGCGGCGGTGTAAAAGTTGATTAACAATTTGTTTTTGACCGTAGCATGGAACGTGGTTTTATATTAAATTTCGTGTTTCTCTTCCCCTCCACAAACCAAAGGCGGGTTAAAACAGTTTTTAAAAGCATTCACTTTAAAATATTATAAAAAGTATTTTTTTTTTTTTTTGTTGTAAATTACGAAAAATAAAATGAAATTGTTAAAAAAAAAATTTTTTAAATTGAATCAAAACTTACCTTTAAAAAAAGTAAAACTATTAAAGAAATATTATGTTAAGCAAACATAAGTATCGTACTCTTATTTAAGCATTTATTAAAGCATCTTATGAATGTTATAAATTCCAGTTTGTAACTTATCATGCAGACTTCTGTAAGTTCCAGTATTTTATAAATGTAAAGAAGACACAAGAAGTCGCCGTAGTCTAGTAGGTAGTGTGTTGGCTTATTAGACATAAGACCACGGTTCAAACCCCTGGTCAGACATCAAAACGAAAATATAAAAAAAAAAAAATTTTCGATAACTTCCACTCAGCAGGTTTCTGGCAAAAAGTCTGAGAGTAAATAAAATTGAAAAGAAAAGTTTTTCAAAAAATCCCGCCACTCATGTATAAAATTAACACACACAACATTAGTGGTCTGAGAAGCTAGGTTGTAATCCTGACTAAAGGGTTGTAATGGCCAATTATGTATGTATGTTATGGATGCAAATGAAATAAAATAAAAATAGTTTATATTTGTGTTTCTGGAAAGATGAATCGTTTATTCTTCTATCATTCATTCATTATACATATCGTCGTCTAAAATCCAAAAGTACGTAACATCACTTTTTCTAATTTTACAGGAGAAGCAAAAAAGTTATAAAATAACAAGTATGTACTTCATATGTAGAAACATTTTGAATTATTGATATAAAAACGTCATTTTTGGTCGCAAAAATCTAAAAATTGGTACGGATATGTTAGATAACCTTACGAATCATAATCAGTCAAAACCTCGATTTTGATTTTTTGATGATACGTCCTTTTGAATTTTCAACGACGATATGTACATTGTTGTATGTATGCCATTATAAATATGTAAAATATGTAATTCAATAAGGGAAATTCAAAAACTTTACATACGTTTGTGTGTTTAAAATCAAATATTCTCTAATAGATGATAATAGTTTTTAATGAATGTCATAATATTTCACATTTTTATGACATTATTTATTTTCGACAAACAAATATGTATTTCTGTATGTATGCATGAACGTAATTTAAAAACAAAAACAAAGAAAAAAAATTTGTAAATTCTTCATGTACAATATGATGTATTGTTCTAATAGCAGGTGAATACCTTTGTAAAAATATATGTACATATGTAAGTCTACACGCTCTGAAATTAGTCAATTATTTGTGAAAATTGCCTGCTTTTGTAATAAATTTAGAAAATATTCATATAATCTGAAATATTACAAGAAATTTAAGTTTTATCCTGTTGCTGTATTCAATTGATTTGTAGTGTACCTTCAATGCCTTAATTTAACATCAAACATTTTTTCGAAAATTATTGTCAATTATCTCGTAAATATTGCAAAAATATTTCACAAATATTTTCTAAATATGTATTTATGATATGAAAGGAATTTATTGTCACACATGGCTGGACAAATCGTGTAAAAAAAAAAATAATTTTAAATTACTGCAAATAAAACATTATGGGGAAGCATCTTTATGCGCAATTGTTTTGTACACAATTCCTTACACTAAAATAATTACAATAAAATTCAAAAAAAAAAAAAAGCACAGGCATTTCAAGAAGATAATAAACAATGAACAATAATTACTTGAAGCGTTCAGATAAGTTTTGCTATGTGTTTCAAGATATTAACAGACAATCATCTACTATGAGCCACTTTCCAATAAATAAATTTCGAATTTGCGCCAAGCTTTTCATTTGTTTTTCCTCCAAACATTGATCCTAGTAAAAATAATATATTTTGACCCGTCTGACTCGTCTCATTATACTTATACTCATAAGTGCTCATCAAATTTTGAATATAAGTAAGTCAACAATATTGAAATTTAACTATGTATTCATTCATACTTACTACAACGTTCATTTATAAGTACAGGTTGTACCGAGTATGCGGTCAACGTTGACATCAATCTCATACCATTCGAAATATGTTTGATTCATAAGTGCCTACTCATTTAGATTTATAACTTTAGAAAAATAGTTATGACACTTAAAAATGATTCGATTGATTCGAATCATTCATCAACATTTATAGACTTAGTTGTTGTTGCATTTACAAAAAAAGAAAAAAGACACATAAGCAAAAACGACAAAGCAGCAAGCAGAGCAAACACACAACCTGTTAATGAGTAATTTGGTGTTCGTACGCGAATCATACTTAGTTTGTGATTCTTGTAAATGTTGAGTTATGAAGAGTCGAAATCAACAACATCACATCTTACGTGTTGTTAAGTATGAATATGATGAGTACTTTAAACTTTGAATATGAACAGAGGTTCCATGATATAAAAATAAGTAAGAATGCGTATGAGTATCAGAAATAATGAGTATGATTCTGATCTCTGATGTGGTTTAGTATGGTGGAAAAACAGTAAAGAATTCGATCGAAAGAACTTGTGTGAAATAGTTAAGCATAGCCGTGGTAGTACAATACTGTGAGGATGTATATTGGCACTAGGCGTGAAAAGTTTGGAATTTTGTTTTGCTTTTACATCGTTTAACATTAAAAATATAAATAAAACCTACAAAAACAAAACAATGAACTTGTTTACAAATTATCGCACTGCGTAATATAACAACAAACATCAGCATAAAAAAATGGTAAACAAGTAAACAAAAATATACAAACAACACTACTATAATGGGTGTAAATAAGGGTGTTTACATTTATAGAGATCTCGAGAAGGCGAAGTCACGAACATTCGCCTTCAAGAACATTCATCAGTCTGTTTAGGTTGCCATATAAAAGGCAAGGCAAAACAGGCAACTGAGTGAGTAAAAGTTCAGTCAGTCTTGTGTGAAGACGCGGTGCGTTTGAAGAGAGTAATCGTGGTTTGAAGATCTCCTTTACAAAGATCAGTCGAACAATTGTCTAGTAATTGTTATTGTTTATGCAAAGGGTATAAACAGAGGAATAACAAAAGAAAAGCAATTGTTGTTGTTTACATCAAGTTGTGAACAGTGGCACACAGAATTGTTCGAATAATAAAGAATTTTAATTAAAACTAAACATAAATTCACAAAACACAATCTTAGAGCTCATGATTTAAACGTTTTAACAATATTTTCTAATTGCAATCAAATTCTTTAGTTTCAGTGTTTTATGTTTTAGCATGTTTAGCATTTCATATCAATTTGTTGTGTATTTCATTAGTCCTACTATGATTAAGTTTTCGTCATATTCACCTTAAGCTCTTTCGCTTTGAGTCAACATAAATAAAAAGCTGTGGCTGCAGCAAATCTTAAAAAATTAATTTCAAACATGGTGCGAAAACGGAATAAAAAAATATTTCTTTGGCAAATTAGTGTAATCGTCCCATTACCACAAAGGCCCAGGAAGTCAGCGTAATTAAAGTAAATTATAGTTTTAGAGAGTGAAAGAACGCAAAGAACGAACGAATGAAATGTATAAAAAAGCATTTCAATTCATTTGCTTCAACACTTTTTCAAGATAAAACGAATCTTTTGTTGTTTGTATGATTTCGCTTCTTTTTTCTTTCTCTCTCTCTCTCTTTTCTAAATGTAACTCTTATTTCTGTTGTATTATTATGGAGTGGTCCTTATGAAGCTGGTTTTCGGTACACAGGGCAAGCGGGCAAAGTGAACAAAAGCAGAAAATGTGTGAAAAATTGTGAAATTGTTAAATTTGTTAAGAGACTGAAGAGAGAAAGAAGAGAAAAGAGAAAAAACGTAATAATAAAACAACAATTTTTGTTCATTTCCTTTAGTCAAGATTTGTTTGCACTTTTGTCGCATTAAAAAAACAAGAAGAAAAAGAATTTCATTTCTTTTTCTCGTTTTTTTTTATATTTTTCTTCTTCTTTTTCCACTTTTTTCGTTGTGTTCTGTCATCAGTCGCCTTAATCTCATTTTCATTGTGCTGTTGAAATTTTGCTAAGGCTCCTTTCCCTCATTCACTCATTCATTCATTTATTTAACCATTCAGTAGTCATTCATTTGTTCATTCACCCACCTAAGTGTTGTTGCTGTAGTTAATACATAAATATATACTCTACGTATTGTATATAGAAGTATGTATCATAATGTATACATACATACATATATTTTCTTTTTTTCACTTTGGATTACCTTCTTAGTTCAAGTTTAAGTTCGCAATTTTCTTTAAGGAGATTAGCCTCTTCAACACTTCATTTATGTATATGTACGTATATGGGTGTCTCCATTAATGCGAATAATAAAAAGTGAATCGAATAAACACAAATTAAAATCTACAAAGACGATCAGGGACAATTGCATTTGACTATATGATGCGATTATTCGAATAAGCAGCCAACACAAGTTTTAAATTTTAAACATAATTTTTTTTTTTTGAAAATTGCACACGCACCTTTTTCAACAGATTAAACATTGTGCACACATTAAGACCGTTACGGGATTATCAAATTATAAATTAATATACATACATATTGTTACGTTTCAACCTTTTAATAAGTTTTAAAATATGAGCTCGTAGATTGCAAATAAAATAAAAATAAATTTGTGTTTAGTTTTAATTAAAATTCTTTATTATTTGCACAATTCTGTGTGCTACAACTTGATGTAAACAACAGCAATTGCTTTTCTTTTTTATTCCTCTGTTTATACCATTTGCACAAACAATAACAATTACTAGACAATTATTCGACAGATTTTTGTAACGGAGATCTTCAAACCACGATTACTCTCTTCAAACACACCGCGTCTTCAGACAAGACTGATTGAACGTCACTAACTCAGTCGCCTACTTTGCCTTGCCTTTTATATGGCAAAGTAAACAGTCTGATGAATGTTCTTAAGGCGAATGTTCATGACTTCGCCTTCTCGTAATCTCTCTATATGTAAACATCGTTGTTTACATTTATTATTGTAGTGTTGGTATATTTTTGTTTACTCGTTTACCATTTTTTTATGCTGGTGTTGGTTGTTATATTAAGCATTACGATAATTTGTAAACAGGTTTGTTTACTGCATTGTTTTGTTTTTGTAGCTTTTGTTTATAATTTTAATGTTAAGCGATGTAAAAGCTAAACACCAGTATCAAGATTTTTCATTTTCGTAACGATATATTGTTCATCAAATAATCGTGACGTATCGTATTCTGAAATTGATGTGAAAAAATTTGAAAAAGGACCTCAGAAGTATACTAATATGAAGCCGACAAATTCCTCAGTTTGGTAGTTTAAATTTAATTCAGAGTAAACAAAGCCTCGCACATCACATCTTTGTTTGTATTTTATTTTTTAATTGTTAGAAGAAATACAGATTCAAAGAAGCATATATGAGGTTAAGAAGTGACTTGAAATATAATAAGTTAACCTTAGGGAAAACTGAATGACCATTGAAACTAATCATAGGATCAGCGGTATAATTATGGAAATAATATTGATTATATTAGAAGTTTTATTAGCATTTACCTAGTGACAGAGACAGTGATAGGATGGAATTGATTAACGTTTTTGTTGAAATTGAGTACACGTGAAATAAGACTATAACGTGTGTGTGCAAATTTTGTTGAAAAAACTGTTGAACAATAAAAAAATTTAAATATTTACATACAACACTTACCCAACAGATGATAGAAAAATGTAACGTATTTATTTTGCCACTTTCGCTTCAGGTCGTTCTTTATTGAATAACGATTTTCTTTATCTTTCACAGTCTGATGAATGTTCTTGAAGGCGAATGTAAACATGATGGTAAGCATCGTTGTTTCATTATTGTTGTTTTTGTGTTTTGTTTACGTTTATTCTTGTAGTGTTTATTGTTGTATTTTTGTTTACTTGTTTACCATTTTTTTAATGCTGGTGTTTGTTGTTATATTACGCAGTGCGTTAATTTGTAAACAAGTTCATTGTTTTTTTTTTGTAGCTTTCGTTTATAATCTTAATGTTAAACGATGTAAAAGCAAAACACCAATTCAATTTTCATAACAATATGTACTCGTATGTACATGATGATGTCATATGCATAATGCAACAATTAACAATTCGGTTAAAGTTCCAAGCAACTATAATTTCGTAGCGCTGCAATATTTTCATCAGGATTTAGAAATTTATTGCGCGATAATTATTCTTTTTCCATAAATGGAAATGGCCACTTAGCTTTTCACTTACTTTTACACTTTTTCTACAATAGAGTGTAAATTGAATGAACATGACGAGAGGATACTGTTTTATTTTAAATATTTTTTATTGTAACAATGGTTTTTGTCTCGCCTTTTTCACGTTTCGTTTCGTTTCTTTGCTTTTCTGTTTAATTTTGTTTTTGTTTCACAAAAGTTCTTCTGATTTTTCTTTTGACTCAATGATTTGATTTTGTTTAACTGCATGTAACGGACGGAAGCGGAAACTAGTTTCTGCTTGTAAAATTTACAAGAGAGTTGATGAAGAATAAACCTTAATAATGATATTTCTTTTTGTCCATCTTTAAGTGTTATAAAATGAGCTGAGATTCTTGCACTTCTCAATGTGAACGACTGGTTGAGGAGAACTGCAGCTCTGTGTGTATGCTGCTAATGCAAGGACGCGATCAATCTTTAAAGTGAATGAAGCAAAGGAAAAACTTTTCTTCGATTAATATCCGCCATTATTTTGAAAAGAAGAAGAAAAGTAGAGTATTGTGAAGAAAGTAAAGGAACAAGGCGAATATGTAATAAATATTTTCCACGAGTATAAGGATTTCTTTCTGATTGTCATTGAAACTGTTGAGAACTTTTTGCAATAGTTCAGCAAATTAAGAATGAAAAATAGAAAGAAAACAAAAATGAAAATAAAGGATACGAGTTTGAATTTGAAAAATTATTATGTATGACAATATTTGTTTTCGTCTCCTCTTTTTTTTTGAATTTTTTCTTCTTTCTTTCTGTCGATTATCAACGATAAAGTTTTACATGCTTCATATGCTGGGGGGGAGAAATAAATATCAAGAGCATCTAAAACTTGTTTCCATTTTAGCATATCGAAGAATAATTTCTTCACAAACAAACCCTTCTCATATATTCTTTCTGTGCAGCTTAAAAACTTTATCCTCTGAAAATATCAAGAGCAAATATCTATTGTTTGCTGCTCTTTTAGGCATATGTATGTTCGGGTGTTCGGGGGCAAAAAATTTAAAAGTTTTACGTTTTTTAAAACTCTTTTCTTTCTTGAATGTCATTTAAAAAAAAAAAAAAAAAACAAATCATAAGTAAAAACCCCTTTAATTTGTTTTCTAAACAAATACGGGCGTATAAACTTTAGGAAATAATTTAAAATATACTTTTATTTCCAAATCGTGTTTTCTTAAATTCTGTATACAATGTGGAATTGAAAGAACACTTTCAAAGAATACTACTGGTGTAAAATATTAGATCCTGAATAAATTGTTTCGTTTTGAAATATTGCCTAATGTTCATTATCATAGATTTACACACTGCAATTGATTTTTTTTTGTGTAATTCTGTTTACCATACGATGTGTGCATTTTGTTGTTGCCTGTAGATATTGTTGACTTACATAGATTTGTGCCCGCGTAACAATACATATGTATTTATTTTTATAAAATGCACAAAACTCCAAAAAAAAAAATTAAGTTCTCTCGAAATATATTTCAGGAAAATGAAAATATTTTCAAAATGTTAATGTCGAAATATTTTTTATGAGCAAATGCTGTCATGCAGTAAAAAGCCGCAAGTCCGCAAGCCTTGAAATAATGAAATTTTATTGAATTTGAAAATGACACTAAAACCTAAAAACATACATTCTCAAATGAATGGAAGGAAAGATGTAACAAAATGCCATGAATTCCAAATGAAATATTCAAATATTGTATTTTGCTGTCAATAGGCAGAGCAGACGTATGCAAATTTGCCATCAACAAAATATGGACCTCACCTGAATGTTGAACAAACCAAACACCAAAAACACAGACACACGCGTATTCCTCACTATCGCCTACAAAATGGGCAACAAATAAAAATTAAAAAAAACAACGAAAAAAAAAATGATTTTGAAAAAATAATCTTTTACAGCAAACGAACGAAAATGAATTTTCGAACTGAACGAATTGAACGAATACTTACCAAATGTTGTGCTTTCGATGAATTACAGCTGATGCTAATATTTTCATATTTGCTCAACGGCTGCATGCATACATATGTACATCCATGTGAACAGATTCATTTCATGTATCAATACGGCCCAGTTAAATGAACATACA
This sequence comes from Sarcophaga caerulescens, assembly GCA_927399465.1. Lineage (NCBI taxonomy): Eukaryota > Metazoa > Arthropoda > Insecta > Diptera > Sarcophagidae > Sarcophaga > Sarcophaga caerulescens. The sequence continues at coordinate 1,366,731 of OV656873.1, read as the reverse complement.
GCCACTGCATACTTATGTACATATATCGGTCGATTTCATAGAAATTGTTGGCTATACTGGAGAATCGAAATTCATGTTCATGATTGAAAACTAAACATTTACGCGAACCTGAAAATTAAAAAAAAAAAACAAAAAAAAGAAAATATCGTAAGAAAAACAAATTGAGCTTTTTATGTTACAGCACGAATTTTAGAATCGTATAATCAAGTAGAGCACTCTTTCGCACACACCCACACAAAAAGAAATGGACCGTGGCTAGTGAAACTGCAACAATTTTGAAATGAAATACGATGTACTGTTAGTTCACATTATAAACAGGCAGCGTAAACTAGGGTAACCCGATATGAAATCAATAATAATAATTACAACTAAAAACAACACATACAATAAAAATCATACACGGTAAAAAACGAGTAAGGGACTACAATGACTATAATTCTGTAGGGTCTTTATTTAAGTGCTTTATATGTTTAAATTTAAAGAAGGCTATGTGTGTGAGGGATATCATCTAAAATTTTTATTCGCTTGAACGGCATATGGATGCCACTATGTGTGGAATACAACATCATGGTCTCGGTGGGTGGATTACATTCGAAATGTCCAATTTTCCATGATTCTAGCCACTGTGATGTACGGCCTATTACGTATACACCTGCGACTTAAGACAACCGCATTAGAAAAAGTCTAACGAGATCAAATCGCACGATCCCGGCTCTTGCATAATATCGACAGTGGCGTGAGCTGTGTAACAAGTAGAGCCGTCCCATTGAACTCACAAGTGGTTAGTGTCTATATCAGAGATCAGAAATAAATCGTTTTTTCGCCACTCATAAGCACTCATGAAATTTTGAAGATAAGTGACTCAACAATATTGAAATTTATCTATGCACTCTGATTCATTCATGCTCACTACAACGTTGGTTGCAATGAGTATGCGTATAACGTTGACATCAAACTCATACCATTCGAAATATGTTTGATTCATAAGCCAGCCTACTCATTTAGATTCATAACTTTAGAAAAATACTTACAATACTTATAAATGATTGGAATTAATCGAAGCATTCATCAAAGTTGTTGTTGCATTTACAAAAAAAAGAAAAAAGACACATAAGCAAAAAAAGACAGAGCAGCAAGCAGAGCAAACACAACCTCTTAGTGAGTATTTTAGTGTTCGTACGCGACTCATACTTATATTGTGCTTCGTGTATATGTTGAGTTATGAAGAGTCGAAATCTACAGCATCACATCATACGTGTTGTTAAGTATGAATATGATGAGTACTTCAAACTTTGAATATGAGTAGAGGTTCCATGATATTAAAATAAGTATGAATGCGTGCGTATAAGTATCAGAAATTATGAGTATGATTCGATTCTACTCATTTTTTTGAACACTCACTGCTGATCTTTGGTCCATATGTCGTTGTCATAATGAAAATGTTATGATGTGATGCATCTATCAGATCAAAAGCAGTCGCAGACAAATCAGTAATTGTCGTAATGAACATCTCAATTGGTTATTCAATAATATAGGGGGCACTAAGTTTAAGTTACTTTCCCAACTGAAGAGTAAACAAATACAACATTTGTAATCAATTTTATGTAGAAAATCACCTTCGATTGCAAGCTAATATTTACGAAACCAAATCGACTACTGTTTAAGTAATGAAATAAGATTAAACTATTAAACCTATCCGTTTATCCTTGTGCATCAGTATAATAGCCAGTCTGCGCCAGTGTAAAATGTGAGATAATTTGAATGAATTCTTACGGGTACAAATTGATGCGTATGTTGTAATTAGTCAGAGTAGCGTACATAAATACATGTCTACATGCATATGTATGAATGTATGATGTAAGCATTTATGTGTGCTTAATAGTGTGATTGTATTTCAAATATTGTACACAGCAAATGTATAGATGATGTGCAGCACGTCAAACGCAGCAATAATCAATTTCCGTTCCTTTTGCTTCTAAATTTTTAAGCAGACGGAAATGAAATTGTTCATAAAGCCTTAAATATGCATACATATACGAGGATCTATCTACGTTTTATATACACACAACTCTATGTTATGCATTTATTTATGATTGAATACATACATATATACATACAGTATGCATACATACATATGTATGTATATGCATAAATGAGTGATTGTATAAGTTTGGTTTTCAACCGTTTTCGGGTGTGTGTGTGTGGCATGTATATTATTGATGAATGGACAGACAGAGGGAGAGAGAGAAAGAAAAAAATAGGAAAAAATGAAACTAAATATTGCACCTTTTGCCAAATATGCCTAAAGGAAACATGAAAATCTCTTGATTGTAAAACTTTCTAATTTATAGATGCAACAACTACTATACTAAACAACAACAACAACACCAACAATATTTCCAATATATATTGCATCCGATATATGTATGTATGCATGCATACATATGCATTCATTCATTCATGTATATTACATAGGAGTATGTAAAGTCCTTAAATCTATTTTAATGCCATTTTAATTTATTATTTTACAAAAATCTACACACACACACACTCATGTATAATTATACATAATTGGAAATTGATGTGAGCATAGAGTATTTGAAGTTAAAAATTCTTGCAGTAACAGAAAGCTGAGAGAATATGTTTAATATTGAAGATCTTTTAATTACTTTTCCTGGTGTGAAATTGAAAAACAAATTCTATACATAGTTTTAACGCCTCCGGCTATTTCCTCTATATATATGTACGTATGCATATAGTTTGTAAACATAAGTCAGTTTTATTATTTTATTCATGCCAGTAAACATATATTTTAACTTCAAATCATCTCATTTATAAAGTAAAGTTTGAGGAAATCAAAACTCTTGAAAATGTCCAGCAAAAGATTCGCTTGTATCGGACACTTTTAATGGATAACAGAGATCAGCAATAAATCGTTTTTTCGCTACTCATAAGCACTCATGAAATTTTGAATATAAGTGCGTCGAAAATATCGAAATTTAACTATGTACTCTGATTCATTCGTACTCCTCACTACAACGTTGATTTATGTAAGTACAGGTTGCAATGAGTACAAAGTACAAAGTTGACTTCAAACTCATACCATTCGAAATATGTTTCATAATTCATAAGCCTACTCATTTAGATTCATATCTTTAGAAAAATATTTATTATATGTATGTACTTATAAATGATTCGAATGACTCGAGTGACAGAGCAAACACACAACCTTTTAGTGAGTATTTTAGTGTTGGTATGCGATTCATATTTATTTTGTGATTCGTGGATATGTTAAGCTATGGATAGTCGAAATCAGCAACATCATAGGTGTTGTTAACATAGCTGGCAGATTTGACGATTTATTGTCATTTTGACGATTTTGAGCTCCAAAAATATCATATTGACGATATGACGATTTATGCCTTATTTTGACGATTTTTAGCAATTAAAAATTTACATCATTTAGTACATTAAAAGCTTTGTATTTGCTTTGCAATTGTTACTATTGGAAATTTATGTTAGTAATAGCAAGAAGTAAAGTATTATATTTTTAAGTTATTTTCGAATATCTTCGATGATTTTTCTGTATTTTAAGGCTTTTTTAAAACCTTAAAAGCCAAAAAATTTCAACTTCTAAATAACATCGTAGTTAAGCATAAATTATCATATGCCGTTGCAGACAATTTTAAAAATTAAATTATAGCTTCTAATATTACCATCGGAAGAACAACGGCAAGTGCCATTATTTTTTTTTTTCATATGACCAACACTCAGGGGATGGCATTTTGTTTGGAACTAGGAAAATAAGGAGAAAAGAGGGAGCAGTGTTTATGGACACTAGGTTTGAATATTTTATACCATAAGTAACAGGAAAGATCTCTGCAGGAAGAGTGTTCCACACACGAATACATACATACATAATTGGTCATTACAACCCTTCAGTCAGGATTATTGACCTAGTTTCTCACACCACTTATGTTGTGTGTGTTAATTTTATACATGACTGGCGGTATATACAGTTTAAGGTCGACTCCGAACGACAGATTTTTTTTGTGAAACTTTTCATGGCAATTTTATTTACTCTCAGAGTTTTTGCCAGAAATCTGCTGAGAGGAAATCGCCGAAGAAATACTTTTTGTATTTTGTTTTGATGTCTGGCCTGGGGCTCGAATCCTGGCTTTACGTCTAAAAAGCCAACACACTACCCACTAGACTACGGCGACTTCAATATACGAATAGTCCATCTAACAAACGAACTTTGTATCTAGTGCAGTGTGCGATACACTGGCCAATCGACCACATACGGCTGTGCTGGCCGAGAAAGACGACTGTTATGTAGAAATACGTGATTTTCATAAACAAGTCCCCTTATTTCGCTCGAGCAATATCCGTTGTAGTAGCGATAGAACAGTGAAACACAAGCCGCATTGCAACGATGCTTCAATGAATCAATGGAGTTGGACACACTATCGTGATTAACGAGCTACTACGGCCTCTCCTGTAAACGGTCGAGAAGTCTCAAAATAGACGTTGAAGCGCCGACCCATACTTGAGAGTTGTATTCAATTTTCGGTCGGTTATAAATGGTGTAAATGGTAAATAGATCAGATAAAGTGAAGCATCATCATTATTGCACCGTCTTAAGAAACCAAGGCACTGAAAAATGTGTCTGTTCTAGCGAACTTCACACTGAATTTTCATACCCATAACGTCAAAATCTTCTGACTTCCTAATATTTACACCACACATGGGTATAGATGATGCAATATTATTGCTGCTTAACATTGGCTTTATATGTTTTTGTTTTTAAAAACCTTTCAATTTATTTATTTATTTTTCTGGCGATTTTTTTACGATTTCAATGAACGCTTTTGACAATTTTGACGATTTTTTCTCAAATATTTGATGATTTGATGCTTCATTTATCTGGCAGCTATGGTTGTTAAGTATGAATACGATGAGTACTTCAAACTTCAAACTTTGAATATCAGTAGAGGTTCCATGATATTAAAATAAATATGAATGCGTGCGTATAAGTAACAGAAATTATGAGTATGATTCGGTTCTACTCATCTTTTCGAATAAGCATTACTTATCTCTGTATTGGACACTGTTAATGGATTATAAATGTGGACGCTATATGTATATATGCTGTATTAGAAATAGTGTGTACTCCAAAAGAATTCCAATTTTTTTCTTTTAAGTTCGCAATTTATTATGTCACAAGTTTCACAGATTGTAAGCCAAGAGGCAAATATGTAGATTTTATAATTGCAATAGCAGGCCATATTTTTCTATTGGCTTATGAGAAATATTACTTTCTTGTTGTATTTTGTAGGCAAATTATTGAGCATATGGGTAATAGTATTCAATATTTACATACAACACGTATATATACAATTGCATTTATGTAGTGTGGATAATATCTTCATAACAGATATTAGGGTTTTCGATCGCAAACAATATAAACATCTCGATAGATTGACAAGAGAGTGACGAATAAGAAATTTTTTCTAATAAATAAATAAATAAATAAATAAAAAAAAATATTTACATTTCTATTTAAAATTCTAAAGTTTTTGCTGTACGAGAAAACCCTATTCAAGCATAAATACATATTTGTGTGCATATGTACATAAGTATGTATGTGTGTGTGTGTATATAAACAATTTCATCTAAAATACGTAAATTGTTGCATACATTTGTGTGCAATATTTCGTATTTTTGTAGGCAAATTGAAAATGTTAGGAAATTAGTTTTTGTGGTTATTGGAAAATCGAATTTTCTAGCGGACATTGATAATTTATTAATACATTCAAACCAAAACGAAATGTTACTAAATTAAGTCTACAAATGACAATGAAAACTTTTTGTGGTTTATGACTTGGCTCCATAAATACATACTGGATTTGTCTCAATAAAGCAATTAATTTCGAATAAAAAAGAAGAAAAAAGAAAATCAAATTATTTCCAAAAAAGTAACCAAAATTTGATCATTCTTGAAGCGTAGATATTGTTGTCTCGACATTCAATACAAGACTGGACATACAAGTATGGGACATAAAGCCATTATGGTTATATGTCCCATTTGATGTTTTGCGTTACAAATGCTTTATTTCACTAAATATGCCTATTTATCTATGAAATTAATGATTTAAAAAAATTCAAAATTTCTAGGCTCCAGGAATTACAGCTGCAAACATTTTGTGAAAGGAAAAATCCTTAGTTATCATTGGAAAATATTTTTTTATTCTTGTGACGCACGCGGGAAAACTTTATTCAGCGAAGCCACCTGCCGCGTCCTGCTGGAGGAAAATACACCTAAGCGCGGCCGCAGGCCGCCACGCAGAATAACTTTATTATGCGAAGCCAGATTTCAATACTTAACTTTAGTGTCTCAGGAACTGAAATGAGAGATAAAGCCGCTTTCTAATATTGCTAATGTGAGCTAAGCCATGATGGCTTTATCATGCAATCATTATTAAAAATATGGCTTTATGTCTCATTTTCGGAAAAAAATTTATGGCGTTAAGTCCCATTATAATGAGACTTAATGGCATATGCCCTTATGTCTCAATGGGACTTAACGTCATATGGCTTTATGTCCTATGGCTTTGTGACACCCCACCCACATGGGTGTAGGAAATAAAGCCATATGGCCTTATTTCTCAATAGAATGAGAAATATTTCACTGCACCGCTTCAAACATTATATTTTGTATTTTCCATTGGCTTCTCGATTTTTAAATCTACTTTATCTCCTTCATTTTGATCTGCATTCGCACTATAGTGCAACAATAATGGCTAATGTTCATACTTGAAACCAAAGCGTAATCAATTGCAATTGAAAATAAATGTTGTTTTCCAATCTAAACTTTACCACTCCATTTTCCATGTAAATAGAGTAACTTTTTTCATATTGCGCCTCTAATACAATATTTGATACATATTTCAATATGTTTTATTCCTTTTTTCTTTTTCTCTTTTTTTACATAAAAGTTAAAATAAATAGTCCTTGTACTCCAATATTATTTGTAGAATATTACTTACGTTCGTGCTGGTACGCTTTTAAAGCGAGTTATACGTTCCTGCATATTAAATTGCTTAGACGGGGATTGTATAGCCACTCAAACAATTGAACGCATTTACAGGAACTCACATAAAACAAGTCAATTGCAAAGATCTTTAAATGAAAACAAAAGAGAAGGCAAAAAACAAATAAATATTGAAGGAAAGCATAAATCGAATAAAGAAAATCAAACAAAACAAAGTCTAGAGGAGAGCACATGAGACAAAATGTATTCCGCATTTATTATACAGAAAATCCATTCACATCACATGCAATAAATCTGTTGTTGGAAAGTTTAAGCTTCAGTGTGGACAAAATTCCGATATGCTTCTGAACGTAAATTGTGGTTCATAGTTTTGATAAAAATAAAAATTACTTTCAAATTGCATATACATGCTAACAGCGTTTCTCAACATACACATACATACATACATAATTGTGGTCATTACAACCGTTCAGTCAGGATTACGACCTAGTTTCTCACACCACTTATGTTGTGTGCGTTAATTTTATACATGAGTGCCGAGAACTACAGATTAAAGTCGATTCCTAACGACAGATTTTTGAGAAACTTTTCATGGCAATTTTATTTACTCTAAGAGTTTTTGCCAGAAATCTGTTGAGAGGAAGTCGCCGAAGAAATACTCTTTTGAACTACGTTTTGATGTCTGACCTGGGGTTTGAACTGTGGCCTTACGTCTAATAAGCCAACACACTACCTGCCAGTTGGCGGGTTTTATTTTGATTCATTAGGATTAAGGATTTCGTACAGGGTTCAAGTATTAATCATCTCAATGTGCAATATTAACCTCTTGGGAAATCGTAACAATGTTTACATGAGGATCAGACTCTTCGATTTACATTATTTTATTGTTATTTTTAATGTTTGTCCTTTCAGAATACAGTGCTTTTGAGATATGACAACCAAACTTATGTATAATTAGAGTAGATTTTTAGCTTGCGCTCAAACAACAATGAATTAAGCACGTACAAAATTATGCCCAAATTTGTACGTCACACAGAGGGGCATTTTGCCTTGAAACCTGGCCAAAATTAATAGAAGTGTTTTATGAGTTAATGGCTGGAATTTTTTGATAGTGTTAGTGATAATTAGGCCCAAGGATGAACCCAACTGATTTTGGTTCAAATCGGTCAGTGATTTCGCCTAGCCCCCATACAAATTCCCCTCGAAATTGCACTTATTTACACATAATTATGGTAATTATGCAACAATCATGATAAAATTTAGCATGGATCAGTTTTTTTTATAGATACCCCAAAAAAGTAAGTTTTTCCACTCGCATCCCATTAAGTGACCACAAAGCTCTTAAAGGAAAAGAACTAAGCTTTCTTTGAGCACAAACAAAACATCCATTAAAAAAAAAATATAGTGCATATGGTAAAATTTAAAAACTTTGGTTTTGAGTTAAAATATATTTTTTTATAGATATGCCTCTTGCTACTAAGTGCCCAGAAAGATCTTAAAGGAAATGGTCTAAGTTTTCTTTTGAGGAAAAATAAAAAAAAACTGCAGTTCGAAGAAAAATGGGGGAAAATGAAAATGGTACATGTGCCAAATATTGAAAAATCTTATTCTTGAGTTAAAAAATAATTTTTTTGATAGATAATCCCACTCGCATCCCATTAAGCGATTATGAAGGCCTTAAAGGATATTTTATAAGCTTTCTTTTAAGCAAAAATAAAAAAAGGGCCCAAATTGAAAAAAAAATAAAAAAAAAATTTTTTAAAAATTAAAAAAATTATTTTTGGAAAGATTGAAGAAATAGCTATCTAATATCCTTTGGAAAATTTTTGCTAGGACCAATAGGTGGAAAGTTACACACATTTTCAAAAAACCCTGCATGACCAAAATGTCCAACTTTGACCCCCTCTAACTCCGGCAGTTCTTGACTGATAGAGCTGAAAATTTGTGTCTGGTCTACTATCCAATAGTACTAACCTTGGTTCCAAATCGGAAGACATCGATTTTAAAAATTGGGTCACTTGACACGAAATTGCACATATATAAAAAAAACTGAAAGTTGCAGTTCCTCATAACTTTGAAATAAAAAAAATCAATATAAAACCTCTATTCGGTTAGCCACAAAAAAATATCATATAAACCTATTAAAATTTCAAAAAAACACCAAAAATACATTTAATTTTCTTTACTTTCCAGACTTTGACATCGTCTCAAATCTACAAATCTCAACTTAAAGTCGTGAAAATTCACTATATAATGCAAAATTTTGTTGTCTATCGAACTGCATACTCAGTTTCTTTAAATTCATTTTTGCCTTTTTGGCCAGGTTTTCAGGCAAAATGCCTCTCTGTGCGTCATTAATATAAAAGTAGATACAAATAACAGAGGACTTTCGTTGGAAAAATAAAAAATTTCTTTGTACACCAGATTGTATTGAAATAATTTCGGAAGATATTATTTAGTACAGCAATTGACTACCTTACCTTGTTATTTTCAAATCTATTCGAACATGAATTTCCTATACTGACTGGCTTTTATTTTTCATAAAAGTTGTATTTTTCCTTTGAACAAATATCCTTAGTAATTAAAATTCATGTTTCGAAAATCGCGGACCTTAAATTCTTTTTCAATAAATTTTTGACAACAATTTTATGAATCACTAAACATTCCTAGTTTAAAAAAATTGTCTTAAGAACACATAAAAATGTTTTCGTGAACTAAAATTAACCCAAAAACCCTTTTATCGTGACCCGCTAATTGGAAAGCACGTTGGGGATCTTTGACTTTGTAACAACGTATTTAACTTGAAGAGTTATTCAACTGCTATAGGTTCTTAGGTATGAAATGAACGCACGAAATAAGATACGCCTGATTAAAAATGGTCGTATCCTTTTTGGGTGAGCGTGTGTTTTCCTTTAACTGATTCCACTGATTAATACACAAAACAGGCGAACGAACGATGTTATTTAAGCGTATACACACTCATACCCTCTGTTTTAATTAATTTTTGGTGTAACAATTACTTATGCCTCAAGGACAAATTACAGGACAGGGTACAGGCAGACTAAATAAATATTTATTAACAATGTTTATGTCATACGTTAGTACATAATGTATACCAAATATCCTGGCACATACACATACACACACACACACACACACATACAACAAAGGGTTACAATTGTATTAAGGTTTGTACAATTCCAATAGCAGTCAATAGCCGTTTGCTATTGTATGAATTGTATTATAAAACATGTAAAAACAATGGAAAATATTGCAACATTTAATCATCATTTGCTTCTTGGTATTATTACATACACAGAGAAAGAAAAGGGACAAACGTGTAGATACAACTTAAACAATTGAAAACATTAAATAGCTGAACATAAGAACATCAACAACACCAGCAACAGCAACATGAATAACAAACATTGAGGTAATTTACCCGCAGTTAAGGTTTCTATGTATTTTAATAACACAATAGAAAAGCAAAGATATCCTCACATTCACACAATATGAATACATTTGTATGTGAATATGAATATGAATATGCACTAACAATGGAGTGTATTCGTATACACGTACACATACGCTTGCATTCTCAGCTACACTGATTCGAAGCACATACATACATGCATACGCATGCACGCACGTAACAAAATAATAAACAAATGTGGTGGTGGTAGTTTATGGCGGTAGAAATGCGGTTGTTGGTGGTGGTACCTTTTTAAGAACGCTTGTTGCTCCGTTTTTTTTTTTTTTCAAATGGTAATTTCGTGTGGGCGAATGTGTTTGTATGCATGTGACGTGTGTGTGCATGTATTTATGTATGTGTGCTTACGTCAATGTCGATGCAAAATGTTAATGTTAATGGCAATGAGAGAATGAAAAGTACGGAATGCCATGCCATGCCATACCATACCATGCAATGGTATGTGGAATGTGTGTGTTACGTTACCAACAGCAATGCTTTTTTTTGTTGGTTGGTTTGCTTTGCTTCTGTAAAATTATTGCGAATATTTTAATTCTTGTTTTTGCTCATGTTTTCTAATGTCCAAAACAATACAAAAACATAAAACACTAACAGCTAACAGCTAACAAAATATCCAGCCAATGTTTATCCTCATATTAGTGTGTATTTAACAATTTAGCCACAAACAAACAACAAGTAAAAGTTTTCCTATGTTTTAACAACATTGCCAGCATAATTACACAGAAATACAGAAAATACAGTGTGCTCAATAAGCTAATAGCCAGATGTTGTGTAAATTAACGATAGACATACAATACATACATCCAATATGGTTGCACGTCACGGTGTATTAATAAAAGTGTCATTAAAAAGAGTTGCTCTTGCTTAAAGTGCTCATTTAAATGCGGAAACTTTTTAACACTGCAGCTCCGATAACAAGCAAAGTTTGTTGATTGCAATGAAAATGCATTGGTTGTCGTAACAATAAAACTTAAGGAATAAAAGAAAAAGTTCAGATTTTTTAAAAGTAAAGTTTTACACACATATGCCCACATAATTTTATTTTTTATCCATAAGCCCATATGTTGAAGTGGAAGAACAAGAGAATTCTTTTGCAATTATGCTACAATTTATGCATTGGATTCTGTAACTATTAAACATTTGGCGAAAAAATTTCTTTTAAATAAAAAATATGGAAGAAATTATTTTTGTCATATATTTGCCATGAATACGAATTACGTGGTGTCTTTAAGCATTTAAGCTGGTTTGTCGTAATAATGACAATGACTTAACCATACTCCCTTCAAAAGTAATCCCGAGATGTTAAATCACACAAACGGAAGGATCGCACACCACCTCCATAAACAAAATTTGTTACCATATTCATATTGATAAACGCGCTGTATGGCAAATTTAGCCATAAAACCAAGTCACTATTCACCGTAAGAACAGCTTCTTTTCCATTTCGAAAGCTATAAGAACCGCTGCTGTCGCCAGATTAAAGATGCCTCCACCTTTGGTTAGTTTCAAATAAGGCCAATCTACAAAACTGAGAAGCAAAATATTTTCGTTTATACATACATACATACATACATACATAATTGGTCATTACAGCTCTTTAGTCCGGATTACGACCTAGTTTCTCACACCATTTATGTTGTGTGTGTTAATTTTTATACATGGGTGGTGGGACGTACAGTTTAAAGTCGACTCCGAACGACAGATTTTTTGAGAAACTTTTCATGGCAATTTTATTTACTCTCAGATTTTTTTGCCAGAAATCTGCTGAGAGGATGTCGCAGAAGAAATATTTTTTCATGTTTCGTTTTGATGTCTGACCTGGGATTTGAACCGCGTTCTCATGTCTAATAAGCAAACACAGTACCTACTAGACCACGGCGATTATACAAACTGTTTCTTAAAGGCACACAAGCCACGTATACGAAAGTTGAAAAGCCAACAAATTCTTTCGTCGTTTCTTTACGACTTTACGCTCCAACAGAAGTTCCCATGCAGCTAAAATTTTCTCGGTATGACACTAAGTTTCAGGCCAAAGTAATGATGCTCACCGAATGCTTGTAAGCTACGTCTAGCGTGGAACAAATCACGAAATCCTTCTAGAATAACTGATAAGACTGTCCAGGATGACATTCGTAATACAGACGAAAAGTATTTCCATCTGAGCTCCTTCAGAAAACATTTCCTGCAATTCTTTTCAAACTTAAACTTGAGCTCGTCTTACATTGGATATGCAAATTTATTTATAAACACCTGTTAAATGTTGCTAATTAGTAGCAAAAATTCGATTTTAACTCGAACGTGTTTTCTTTCATTTTCTATGGGTTAAAATAACAACAATTTTAAAAACAATTCCTTTAAATTCACTATTTCCTCATTCCTATGCTCATAAATATAAGTACTTACATATGTATATGTGTATGTATGTATGTATGTAGATAATGTTAATAATTTAACAATATTCAACTTCATTACTATTATTATTCTTATTGTTGTTATTTTAATATTGTTGCTGTTGATGTTAGTTGTTAGTGCTGCTGGTATATCCATTAGAAATGGTGCTTTTAGTGGCTGTCATTGTTGAGCAAATTATGTGACATTTAATGATTTTTTAATTTGATCATTTGTCGTAAACAGAAATTTATTGAGCAACAATTTTACAAGTACACACATACACACTTACACACATTGTATCCCTCTCTATAGTCTCGCAAATGTAAACCGTTTCAAGTGGTTCACGTGGTGGCCATAATGGTGATTTCATTTTATAAATACATATTGACATGTGTCTGTATGTATATTTTATTGTCATCTACAGGAATGTACATAAATTTCTAAGTACGCGTACACATATGTATGTATGTATGTCTGTATGTGTGTGCACGTATCATGTATTTGTATTTGAAATCCAGAAGCACGAATGTGCCTAATTTAATTCAAGCTAGTATAAGCTTACAGTTGCTCTAATTAAAAACAGTGATTCCCTAATACAGACTTTAATTTCAAGACTTTTACATAATTAGAATACAAAAGCAGATGGAAAAGGACCGTTTGGGAAACAGTGAATTGTAGCTGGAAAAGAGCAACAACTGTTCCTAAGCCGTTGCGATACAACAGTAACAGTCGGAACAATAGTCACAGTATGTGTACGATCTGAATCATTTATAGAGTAAATCTATAATTTAGTTTATACCGCCGCATACTACTGTGCCACAATGCTGCAACACTCAAACCCAAATGAGCCAATAACAGCACCAGCAAAGGTAAAACAAATTTTGTGTGTCCCTGTACTTATGTTGCTGATTGCTGGTTACTGTTATTAAGTTGTTAATAATTTATACGGTTACCCTTTTTCCATTTGCTGACGTAGGACATATTTACACATGCCAGTTTAAAACAAGATCGTAAAATATTCATGTTTAATTTCAAATGATTTTTTATACCCGAGTTTTATTCCCAAAAACCAATGTACACAGAAGGATAAGTATTAGCAAAAAAAAAAAACTGCCCAAATGTAGTAAAAATAATTTCATTGTCTTGTTTATCGTATTGCTTAGAATTAATGAACAGAATTAAACGATGAATTACAATTTGCAATTAAATTTCACAAAAAGACTTCTTATCAATAACATTTTTGTCTAATGAATGAAATAATGTCAGTATTCCTGTAGATATGACGTTGCGTATCCTTTAAGATGTGTTTTAAAGCATCGGCAATCGGCTTAATTTAAAGTGTAAAACCGACTAAGTCCCACATTCGATTTTAACCTCTTCAGGGACGATTTTTTATGGTGACAGAAAAATGATTAAATTTTGTTTTCTTTTTAAATTAGTTAACTTTATTTTAATAGGAATTCAAAAAGCAAAAAAAAAATGGAAATTCACAAAAAGGGATAACGTCCATATTTGTGGCCACTGAGCGTTAATGGTAATATATGTGTAAAATGCTTTCATACATTCCGGGCATATCACGCATATATATTCTTAACATTTCTCACAAATGTAGAGAGTCCGTCTTACACAATTTTTATCGTAACATCAGGGGGGATTTTTCAGTTCCTTGTATTTAGGATAATGACATACCGTCCAGTCTGATTCCAGGGTTAACTTTAGTGCAGCTGTTAGATTTTTTAGGTAGTGATGGTAAAACTTATTATATTAAATATATCTGATATTATTTTTTTCAAATATTAACGATTTCTTGATATAATCCAATAAAACAGATTGTCAAAGAATTATTTGACATTTTTTTTTAAGTATCCAACTATGCACCGGAAATAAACAGACAAACGGTAAAATGTTTTCTTCTCTTGTTAGAAGATATGGTAGTCAACAAGTTATTATCAAATTTTCTTTGTTTTTATTATTATTACAATTATAATTAAAAAAAATCAAACGTCCACATACATATGTGGACAAGGGCGTGAAGAGGTTAAATTGAACGTGTAAATCTATTTCGCTTATAAAATATTGTAAGCTTGTGTTGTAACTCAACCAGAATAAATTATTTTAATTTTCTAAAGCATTACAATAGAATTGAAAAAATGAATGTTTAATTTATTAAAAACTTATCGTGCATTTCATTTCGTATTTTAACGCAAAAGTAAGGGTCCAATTTAAATTTAATCAAAATAGGCAAATGAATTGATTACTCAACCATTGAAAAACCTATAGGGCTACATATTGCTACGAAAATGAAAAATCAAGATATTGGTGTTTTGCTTTAACATTGCTTAACATTAAAATTATAAACAAAAGCTTTAAAAACAAAACAATGCAGTAAACAAACCTGTTTACAAATTATCGTGTTGCTTAATATAACAACAAACACCAGTATCAAAAAAAAAAAAAACATGGTGAACAAGTAAACAAAAATACACAAACAACACTACAATAATAAATGTAAACAAAAATACACCAACCCACATTTAAAGAGACTTCGAGAATGAACATTCGCCTTCAAGAACATTCATCAGACTGTTTACTTTGCCAAATAAAAGGCAAGGCAAAGCAAGCCACTGAGTTAGTAAAGTTCAATCAGTCTTGTGTGAAGACGCGCTGCGTTTGAAGAGAATAATCGTTTTTTGAAGATCTGTCGAATAATTTAAATTTAAAAAAATAATTAAAAATATAAGAATATATTGAAAAATTTAAGTGTCCCTATTATTTTTCCAGGCCTTTAATTTAAATTTTTTTTAAGAATTTAGCAAAGCTAGTGAAATATTTTTATTTTATTAGTTAAACTATTTGAATACCTTTAATTTAATGTATATACCTTCTAATATTTATGGAAAAATAGTTAAAAATATAAGAATATATTGAAAAACTTAAGTGTCCCTATTATTTTTCCAGGCCTTTATTTTACATTTTTTTTAAGAATTTGGCAGAGCAAGTGAAATATTTTTATTTTATTTGCTAAACTATTTGAATACCTTTAATTTAATGTATATACCTTCTAATATTTATGGAAAAATAGTTAAAAATATAAGAATATATTGAAAAACTTAAGTGTCCCTATTATTTTTCCAGGCCTTTATTTTACAATGTTTTTAAGAATTTGGCAGAGCAAGTGAAATATTTTTATTTTATTAGTTAAACTATTTGAATACCTTTAATTTAATGTATATACCCTGTAATATTTATGGAAAAATAATTAAAAATATAAGAATATATTGAAAAACTTAAGTGTCCCTATTATTTTTCCAGGCCTTTATTTTACATTTATTTTAAGAATTTGGCAGAGCAAGTGAAATATTTTTATTTTATTAGTTAAACTATTTGAATACCTTTAATTTAATGTATATACCCTGTAATATTTATGGAAAAATAATTAAAAATATAAGAATATATTGAAAAACTTAGGTGTCCCTATTATTTTTCCAGGCCTTTATTTTACAATGTTTTTAAGAATTTGGCAGAGCAAGTGAAATATTTTTATTTTATTAGTTAAACTATTTGAATACCTTTAATTTAATGTATATACCCTGTAATATTTATGGAAAAATAATTAAAAATATAAGAATATATTGAAAAACTTAAGTGTCCCTATTATTTTTCCAGGCCTTTATTTTACATTTTTTTTAAGAATTTGGCAAAGGTATTGAAATATTTTTATTTTATTAGTTACACTATTTGAATACCTTTAATTTGATGTATATACTTTGTAATATTTATGGAAAAATAGTTAAAAATATAAGAATATATTGAAAAACTTAAGTGTCCCTATTATTTTTCCAGGCCTTTATTTTACATTTTTTTTAAGAATTTGGCAGAGCTAGTGAAATATTTTTATTTTATTAGTTAAACTATTTGAATACCTTTAATTTAATGTATATACCTTGTAATATTTATGGAAAAATAATTAAAAATATAAGAATATATTGAAAAACTTAAGTGTCCCTATTATTTTTCCAGGCCTTTATTTTACATTTTTTTTAAGAATTTGGCAAAGGTATTGAAATATTTTTATTTTATTAGTTACACTATTTGAATACCTTTAATTTGATGTATATACTTTGTAATATTTATGGAAAAATAATTAAAAATATAAGAATATATTGAAAAACTTAAGTGTCCCTATTATTTTTCCAGGCCTTTATTTTACATTTTTTTTAAGAATTTGGCAGAGCTAGTGAAATATTTTTATTTTATTAGTTAAACTATTTGAATACCTTTAATTTAATGTATATACCTTGTAATATTTATGGAAAAATAATTAAAAATATAAGAATATATTGAAAAACTTAAGTGTCCCTATTATTTTTCCAGGACTTTATTTTACATTTTTTTTAAGAATTTGGCAGAGCTAGTCAAATATTTTTATTTTATTTGTTAAACTATTTGAATACCTTTAATTTAATGTATATACTTTGTAATATTTATGGAAAAATAATTAAAAATATAAGAATATATTGAAAAACTTAAGTGTCCCTATTATTTTTCCAGGCCTTTATTTTACATTTTTTTTAAGAATTTGGCAGAGCAAGTGAAATATTTTTATTTTATTTGCTAAACTATTTGAATACCTTTAATTTAATGTACAGTGAAAGCTCCCATAGGCGGACACCGACCGTCGAGGCATTTTTGTCCGCCTAGGAGAGATGTCCGTCCAAGGGATATTTTGTTAAAATACTTGGGGAAAAATTTAATAAATACTGTATATTATTGTTCCAACGATAACTATGATAAAAAATAATCTTTAAAAATATTTTCATTAACTTTTATTTTTCTCATATTCATATACATTGTACATACGTAGATATGTATTTATATTCAGAGTAGCTAATATAAAGGCAAGAAATATTATTAAGATCTAAAAAATTGTTGTATTGTTGTTTGTTTATAGTTTGCTTGCTTGTTTTTTCCACATATCATCCTAGTGGCTCTCTAAATTCATAAATTTTGAATATGCTACAAAGTCGTTTGACGAAAAGGCTTTTAATCGTTGAATTTGTGTAAAAGCTTCCTCAAAGGTTTTTATTCCGTTGGGCTCCGAATGAATTTCTTGGTCCTTATCACTAATAAGTCTACAATGACTCGAACTGAAAGTTTTTAATTTTCTGCATTTTTCTTTTAATGAAAGAAAATTTGGCGGAGCCATCTTAACACCTTGCGATTTTGAAACACACTAACTTTAAACTTTCACATCATATGTAATTACCATCCATCAGTTATCACATAAACCAAAATAATAAAATAATAAACCGGGGAATCACAGCACTACGCAATGTTACATAATCTGATTTTGTTGAAAAATACACACTCAACAAAGAAAAATGTATGTAATCTCTACACATTGCGCATAGTATAAAAGGGGGATAAACCGAAATACAATAAAATTGCTAAGCTTTGCCTTTTGTAATATTTATTTGTCCGCCTATGGGAGATATTTTTGGAAAAACAGGTGTCCGCATCCGTCCAAGGGAGCGTCCGTGTAGGGGAGATGAATTTGTACTAAAAATATGACCTAATTGACGGGACTTAGAAAATCGTCCGTCTAGCGGAGATGTTCGCCTATTATAGCTGTCCGCCAGTGGAGCTTTCTCTGTATATACTTTGTAATATTTAATTGTTATTCTTTATGCAGAGGGTATAAACAGAGGAATAACAAAAAAAGTAATTGTTGTTGTTTACATAAAGTTGTGAACAGTGGTACACAGAATTATGCGAATAATAGAGAATTTTTATTAAAACCAAACACAAATTTATTTTTATTTTAGTTGCAATCTACGAGCTGATATTTTAAACGTTTTTAAAAGGTAAAAACGTAACAATATATATGCGTATATCGTTCAATAGTAAAGTCGTGGATTATATCTGCCACCCACAGTACTTATTATCCCAACTAGAACTTGTGTTGTTATTACTATTGTGACATATTATTTGAACTTGTAGCTGTAGTGGTTTGGTTTGAGGCTTCATTTGATTCATGTCGAGATTTCAGAGTGTTATTATAAACAAAATATCTGGCAAATCCAGAAAACATCCGACGCTATTCCAAAATTTTGTTAATTTATTATGATCCAATTAAATAAATAAATTGAAGTCTCCGTAGTCTAGTAGGTAGTGTGTTGGCTTATTAGACGTAAAGCCAGGGTTCGAGCCCCAGGCCAGACATCAAAACAAAATACAAAAAGTATTTTCTTCGGCGATTTCCTCTCAGCAGATTTCTGGCAAAAACTTTGAGAGTAAATAAAATTGCCATGAAAAGTTTCTCAAAAAAAATCTGTCGTTCGGAGTCGACTTTAAACTGTAGGTCCCGCCACTTATGTATAAAATTAACACACACAACATAAGTGGTGTGAGAAACTAGGTCAATAATCCTGACTGAAGGGTTGCAATGACCAATTATGTATGTATGTATGTAAATAAAGCCCTATTCTGGGTGTTGTGTATAAAACCAGAGAGAGTACACAGCCCATTGAACTACTAGGACATTCGCCCCCAAAATTATGTACAATCTTCTATTCCATTATATAAATATGTATGTATGTATGTACGTTTATTTTATTTCAGTTTTTAATTGCGCAATTGAGTTGAATCGTGTTCCATTTGGAAGTATCCAGAAAGATCTTTTATTAGAAACAAAACGAAGGAAAACTAAATGTTTATAAAAATTAAAAACATTCGTTTTTTTCTTTTGATGGTTGCTGTCGATATCTGATCTTTTCTATCGAAAGACGAAAGAAAGATACGTTTTTGTTTTTTTTTTTATAATTTTTTTACGCTTGACTTAGCGCTTTTGGAAATTTGTTAATATGAACTTTGTTTTTAATTGCAAGAATTGGAAAATTCTGAAGAAACATGTATTTCGAGGCAGTGTATATTGATCAATGAAAAAACAGATTTTCAATTCCGTATGACAATATATAAGACAGCAAAAGGAAATTAAACAATTTCTGACCGAAAATTGTGTAATTTAACCTCATGTTCAATACTTGCCCATTTAGAAGAGCAAATCTGTTTGAGTTTTGACAAATGAATCGCATGATACGAAACGGGGACCAACAATCTTCAGTTATAATACCTGTTGGAAATAATTTTAAGCCAAATGTACCTGAAATAATGCTTTCACTCTCTCCTGAACAAAGTATTTTCTAGTGCCAGCTAAGTGCCATGGAAGAAAAAAAAGGAAATAATTAGCCGCCATTCCTCCGTTACACTGAATTTTAAAGTGATTCTGATTAAGGCTATCAACTTTCAGATTTGTGTGATAAAAATAATTTGGAATACAATATTACCAATTAAGCGGTTTGGTACTGAAAAAAAATAGAAAAAAAAAAAGAATAAGCCAACAATTTTAGGTAAATAATCGTATTTAAAATTCCAACTCATTCCGTTTGATTTCAATAGAATTTAATTTAAAAAAAAAAAAAAAACTTGAAAAGAATTATTTTTATTTCTCTAAGCATTTCTGTGCCAACGTTGCAACAGTACAATAGGAAATCCAATTTTAAATTGACTTAAAACGCCATCAGCTTAAATGTTTAAATACGGTAAATATCGTTAGTATTTGTTCGTCTACAATTGTCTGCATTTTTGCTATTTGTGTTGTTAGTATGTCGTCGTAAGAGTTTTCTTTTTTTTTTTTTTGTTAAAAATATGGAGACGAGGGTGTGAGCGAGACTGAGAGTGAGTGAGAGAGAGAGAGAGAAAATACATCTGAAAATGATCATAATAATACACTAAAGTGACATTTAATGTATTTGGATGGCATTTGGAAGCATTAAATTGTATCTGGTGGAACAATTGTTGCATTTGGTAAATAAAATCAGCCACAATAGACCAAAAGGACATGGTGAGATACGAAACGAACATTTTACTTGCCAACTATTGAATGGATTTCATGATTTCATCCATTAAACAATGGATTTTCCCAATTTGCTTTCATGCAATATGTTGGACGAGATGGTTAAAAAAGGAACAAAAACAACAAAAATACTAACACACACACACACACAGACACAAAGAAAACTGAGGTTGAATTTTTCACCGAAATACTGAATGTTGACATTTCTGTTCACTATGCTTATGCATATACGTACATATGCACATGTATGCGTGAGTGTGATCTACGTTTACGTTTGGACACGAACATGTATGGCTCTGCATGTGTGTTTATTTTACTGTGTGCAAAGTGTTTGAGTGTGCGTTTATGTGTGTATAGGAAAAAGTTTTCGCCATTTTTTTTTTCTTTTCATTTTTAATGCGCAACCCGATGTGACAAAGGAAAACATTTGCGTGGTGGTGGTGGTGGTTTTATTTTCAGTAAATAAACGGATGTCGTAAAGAGTCGCTTCAAACGCAATGAAATGGATCACTTTAAACAGAAAATCTCTTTCAGTCTCAATTAAATGAATTGTATGCACTCAAGTTTTTGCTGCTGTTGGAAATTTATTCAAGACAAACACAGTGTTTATGTTCATACATACATATGTATATACATACATATGTACATATGTACATATATTCAACAGGAGATATTAAAATATTAAATTTAAATTATTTAGTGAAATTAAACGTTTACATGAATGTAAATGTAATAATGTAAACTGGATTAATATATGTTTTCTTATTTTTTTCAGTATTAATATTTGTTTATATGATATTTTAATTTTTCAATACTTCTTCTATTCTTTATAAAAAAAAATCAACACTTGTGGTAGTTCGTTGTCATTTTATTTTAAATTGAATCGTGCTAATAAGACTTAATGAGCCAATGATATCAAACATTTGCGCCCCACTCATATTATGTTCATTTATTTTTACATACCTAAAGAAATTCAACCTAAAATGTATTCCCAATACCCTACACACATGCACTTTGTATTTTTCCCATCGTATCTCTGTTATTGCTTCTGCTTTCAAATTTACAATATTCAGGTGTCCATCAAAAATATTGTTATGTTTCTACCTTTAAAAAACGTTTAAAATATAAACTCGTAGATTGAAAATAAAATGAAAATAAATTTGTGTTTAGTTTTAATTAAAATTATTTATTGTACGTACAATTCTGTGTGTCACTGTTCACAACTTGATGTAACCAACAATTGCTTTTCTTTGTTATTCTTCTGTTTACACCCTTTGTATAAACAATAACAATTACTAGACAATTATTCGACAGATCTTTATAACGGAGATCTTCAAACCACAATTACTCTCTTCAAATGCACCGCGTCTTCACACAAGACAAATTGAACTTCACTAACTCAGTTACCTGTTTTGCCTTGCTTTTTATATGGCAACGTCTGATGAATGTTCTTGAAGGCGAATGTAAACATGAAGATAAACATCGTTGTTTCATTATTGTTGTTTTTGTGTTTTACTTACATTTATTCTTGTGTTGTTTGTGGATTTTTGTTTACTTGTTTACCATTTTTTTTTATGCTGGTGTTTGTTGTTATATTAAGCAGTACGATAATTTGTAAACAGGTTTGTTTACTTCATTGTTTTATTTATAATTTTAATCTTAAGCGATGTTAAAGCAAAACACCAGTATCTATCTAGCTTTTTCCATTTTCGTAACAATATGTTTTTATTATTATTTTGGCCTATTAAGGAATTATAAGCAATTTCATATGAAACTGAGTGTAGGGCATGTGAATAAAATATCACTGCATTTGCAACAGCAGCATCATTCATGATCTCTTTCCTGCTAAATGGTTTTTGCGTTTTTTTTGTATTTTTTTTTTTATTTTATATTGTGTTGGTGTAGGTTTTATAAATTGTAAATAGTTTTCAGCTAAACCTCGCGTCTATTTTATAAATTTGTTGTAGAGTCAATGGTTTTAACATTTCATGTGTGTACCATGTTGTACGTTTATTTGCAGTTAGTTGAGGTTTTCATTACATTACCGTTAGGTTTGTGCTTCTAGTGTAGATGCATTGGCGGCTGTAATAACAGTACACCATCCAATGTATGTATGTATGTCTGTATGTAAATACATTTCGATATACATGTATGTATGTATTCCTTTACTTTATACTCCATACACTATATACGAGGATACATACAATTTTATCTGTAGACACCCCTGCACGAACAACAACACTAAAATACTTCACTTTGTGGCTGGCAATGACAATGGCAATTGCAGTAACAGTAACAGTACCAACACCAACACCAATATCAACGCTAACACCAACACTAAAGCCATATTGTGACAAGGCAAAGAATTTTTTTTTTTTTTTGTGGCAATCAAATACCAAAGTAGCAAAGTGGAAAACAGAGAAGAGAGACAGGGAGAAGAGAGAGAGAGAGAGAAGAAGCAAAATTATATGAAATGGAGTGACTAGACGGGACTAGAAGGGGTTGTGAGGCTAAAGAAATTGATTGTTAGTATTCGGTTTGCCATTGTGGACGTGATAAATGCATATGGGGTTGAGCAAATGCGCGCAACATTATAATGTTGAATAATTCTTCATTACACTTGAAACACTGAATGCAAACACACACTGGAATTTGGATTTTGCAGGATATTTGTGCGTACAAATTTATGAATCCATTTAGATATTCTCTACATTCGCCTCTAATTAAATCGAAATATCTGCCCCCCCAACCATTATGACCCAATTAATGGTCAACTAATGCTGTGATTCGTGATCAGCTGCAATAACGTGTGTTTGGGTATTTGCGAAAGCGTTTTTAAAAATTTATAAATGCAACATGATAATGTGTCAGCAATGTTTGTAATAATAAAAGGCGGTGATTAAAACAAAACGCATTTGGAAATTTTTTATTCTTTCTTTTATTATTATAATGCTTTCATTGGTATTTGTAAGCAGCACTTTACTACTGTCGTGATAAGAGCTTGTTATATAGTATGCTAAATAGTCTACAAGTTTTCATCAAGTCTTCCGACTTAACGCAGTCGTTCGTGGGAAAAGCTATTTTTAATCCTTATTAGAATGTGGGTAGAAATCGCCGTAGTCTAATAGGTAACGTGTTCGCGTATTAGACGTAAGGCCACGGTTCAAATCCCTGGTCAGATATCAAAAAATATTTCTTCGGCGACTTCCACTCAGCCGTTTTCGGGAAAAAACTCTGAAAGCAAATAAAATTGCAATGAAAAATTTTGTCAAAAAATGTCTTTAAACTGTAGGCCTCGCCGCTCATGTATAAAATTAACGCACGCAACATATGTAAGTAGTGTGAGAAGTCGTAATCGTCTGACTGAAAAGGGTTGTTGTAATAACCAATTATGTATTAGATGTAGCCAAAGCAACCAGTTTATCTGAATGTACTGAGGTGCCTTTTGAGAGAATAGAGCCTTGAAGACCAACAAGTGTCGAATAGAGCAGGGCTTCTTAAACTGTGGGTCGCGACCCCCAGGGGGGTCGCGAGGCAACTGAAACGGGGTCGCAAAGATCTGATACTTTTCAATCATTATAAATAAAATTTTTAAATTAGTATACACACTACGTACAAATATAAATACAAATAAAATTTATACAAAATACTATTGTAGTTTTATTATAACTAAAGAGAAATTGCTAAGAGTTCGATTAATAATGACAAAATTACCGAATTTTAACCTTTTCATTCAAGAAATTAATAAATATTGTAAAAATTGTTACAAGAGTTTATTTTTTCTATTGAATAAATATATATATAGTTTTATGTCATTCTGTTTAGTGGGTTTTATTACGACCGATATCCCATCAACGTTTCCAATTATATATATGTGAAATGAATGGGTACGTATTCTTTAATCCTTAATTTATTTACATTGTAAAATAGTGCGATATTACATCTATATCTACGGTAAATATATATTTCATTATATGGAGGAGGGGGTCGTTTAAAATTGAGTAAGCTTGAGGGGGGTCGCTATAAAAAAAAGTTTAAGAAGCCCTGGAATAGAGCATTAAAGTAACTCCTGATACAGAGATAAAACCAAACTTTTTACTATTTTCAAAACAATGGACATGATTTCTGTCCACTTGAACTGCCGCATCTAATAAATATTCTTCAATTCGTAATTGGTCATTATAATCCTTCAGCCAAGATTAAGAGCATGGTTTACATAAGTGGTGTGTGTTAATGTTATCCATCGCTGAGGATCAAAGATCATAATAAGCACTCATGAAATGTTGAATATAAGTGAGTCAACAATATTGACTATGTACTCTATTCCATTCGTACTCACTACAACGTTGATTTATAAGTACAGGTTGCAATGAGTATGCGTACAATGTTCACATCAAACTCACAACATTCGAAATATGTTTGATTCATAAGCCTACTCATTCGGATTCATATCTTTAGAAAAATACTTATAATATGTACTTATAATGATTCGGCATTTGCAAAAAAAAGTAAAGGCACAGAAGCAAAAAGACAGAGCAGCAAGCAGAGCAAACACACAAGCTTCTAGTGAGTATTTTAGTTTTGTGCTTCGTGTATATGTTGAGTTATACAGAGTCGAAATCAACAACATCATACGTGTTGTTAATTATGAATATGATGAGTACTTCAAACTTTGAATATGACTAGAGGTTCCATGATATTAATATAAGTATGAATGCGTATCAGAAAGTTAAAGTATCAGAAATTATGAGTATGATTAGACTCTACTCATCTTTTTGAATACTCATTGCTGATCTCTGCTGAGATCATATTCAAATTTCGTTTTGTTCGATGTGCCTGGGCTGATGTTTGATGTTTGAACCAGAGATCAGCAACGAGTATTCAAAACGATGAGTAGATTCGAGTCATACTCATAATTTCAGATACTTATACGCATTCATACTTATTTTAATATCATACTCATACTACTCATATTCAAAGTTAGAAATACTCATCGTACTCATACTTAACAATACGCACGATGTTTTTGATTTCGACTCTCCATGACTCAAATTATACACGAAGCACAAAATAAGTATGATTCGAGTACGAACACCACATACTCGCTAGAAGGTTGTGTGTGTGCTTTGCTTGCTGTCTTTGTCTTTTCTTTTTTCTTCTTTTGTAAGTGCAACAATAACTACTACTGTAGATTTTGATGAATGATTCGACTGACTCGAATCATTCGTAAGTATTATAAGTATTTTTCTAAATTTATAAATCTGAATGAGTAGGCGTATGAATCAAACAATGAATCGATTGTTATGGGTTTGATGTCAACGTTGTACTCATACTCATTGCAACCTATACTTATAAATCAACGTTGTAGTGAGGAGTACGAAATGAATCAGAGTAGTTGAATTTCAATACTCTTGACTCACTCATACTCAAAATTTCATGAGTACTTATGAGTAGCGAAAATACGATTCATTGCTGATATCTGGTTTGAACCGTGGCCTCACGTCTAATAATCCAACACACTATTTATTAGACTACAGCGACTTTGTACAGGAAGGACTTTGTCAGAACATTGCCTACGAATTCCTTTAAAATTCAATTACCCATCGCTTGCTAAAATGATCAATAATTAGTATTTCGTTTTTTTTTTTAAAGAGAAGCTATTTTAATGAAAAAATCGAAACATTTCTTATAAACTTATTTGAAATAAAATAAGGAAGAAAATTACTTTTAAATTTGGAGATTTTGAAATGGACAGTTAAATATAATTAAATTCAATTCTTTATCAAAAACAATAAAAAAAAATGGAATAAATATGTAAATGAAAATATTATTCAAAGTCTAGAAGTACTCTTTATAAAGAAAAACATTTCATTAAATTGTGAAATACAATAGTAGAACCGCAAATGAGTTTCAATTGTGAACGTCGAAAAATTGCGAAGGTCCTATAAACAATTGCTGTGTGTTATGTTTGCATAAATTTATTTCAGTTGAATTTTTAATGATTTTTTCCCAGTGTTTTTCTGTGTTTGTCTGTTATTTTTTCCTGTAATATGTTGGATGTTGTTGTTGTTATTGTTAGGATTTCATCTTAATTCTTGCTGTTAAAGCCAAAACATTTGTACATTAATTTTACTTGTTTTGGTAAATTCTCATGAATTTTATTTGTTTGTTGCTTTTGTTGTTGTTGTTGTTGTTGTTATTATAGTTGTTATATTCAAAGTGTTGATAATGTTGCATTAAACTTGTCCTACATACTGTCTGTATGCGTCTGTATGTGTATTCAAACATTTATACACGAGTAATAGTGTGTATTCACACATACATACATATGTACATCATTGGAGCATGCATGCATGCATACACATGTATTTGTGTGTGCATGCTTGCAAATTTAAGTGTTTTCTCTCATACGCTACACTGGTTGCTTAAAGGATATTAAATTGATTACGACGCTTGTTGCAGCAGCAGCAGCAGAGGCATGAAAGGCATGAGAGGCACAAAGGAAAGACAGAAAGCAATGAATAAAAGTATATTTTTTTTAATATCCTGCAGAGATTTTTGTTTTCTTGAAAAGTCAGTCATTTTATGACCTCAAGTGTTAATAATGACGATGATGAAGATGATGATGTGGATGTGGATGATGATGTGGATGATTTCATTTTTCCTTTTTGTGTTCTGCTGCTCAATAACACTTTTCGACATTTTCCTTTCTGTTGGCTTATTGTTAATAAAAAAAAAAAACCAAAAAAACCTTTAACTTGTTGTAACTGATGATGTGTTAATTTAAAAATGAAACCTTATTGGCCATTAACATCCTGATTGAATATTGATCTAACTTTGAGGGTTTTGTACTACTGTACAGTAAAGAGGCAACCACTTTTTGCTTCATGTGTTTCTAATCTAAATCGAATAGAATACCCTTTTGCTGGTGCAGTAGCCGCTACACAATAGAGAAATAATTTCCAACACAAAGCAAGTGAGAGGGAGAGAGTGGAATGGAGGAAAATATTGCCCAAAGGGTATAACAAAATTCTACAAAACCGAAATTGATTGTAATTTTTTCTCTCCTTTTTTTTTGTACATTAATAGTGCGGGTTTTTTTTTTTGTTCTCTTCTTACTCTCTTCATTCCACACTCCACCAACAGTGAAAAACATTTTAATGCTGTCAGTTTAAGCGAAAACGAAAATTTATTACAAGAGCAAATGTATGTATGTATGTATGTATGTATTGCTATTATGTATGTATGTTTTTCTCCATTTCATTCAATGTAAGACATGAAAGAAAAGGGATTTGTTATATTGTTGGTTGGTTTTCTCTGGTTTTCCCTGGCTTTTTTTCGTTTTTTTTTTTTTTGTTTTTCTGTTAAACCTCTTTACAAATAAAGGTTTAAACAACAACAACAACAACAATACATTTTTCATTGTGTTTGAACACCAACACCCGAAGATGTACAAAAAACATCTCAAAAAAAAAAAAAGAAAAGAAAAACACTGAATTTGCATTTTTTTTACATAAAAAAAACGGGGAAAAAAACAAAATAAAAGTGGTAAAAATCTGGATAATAGATGAATGGGGGTGTTTATGTATTCTTTAATTTTTTTAGGAATACTTTTACGTTGTTTTTTCTTTGATGGCTTATGGACTGTTAACAAGAAACTGCAGACAAGAAAAGTATGTATTTTCCTTGTAAAACTCTGTCACTTTGCAGAGTTGTTAGACAAATATTGGGCGACACAATTATGTTTAAATTTGTAGATTCCGAACAAAGGTCAGCAATGAGTATTCAAAAAGATGAGTAGAACCGAATCATACTCATAATTTCTGATACTTATACGCACGCATTCATACTTATTTTAATATCATGGAACCTCTACTCATATTCAATGTTGTAGTAAGTATGAATGAATCAGAGTACATAGTTAAATTTCAATATTTTTGACTCGCTTATATTCAAAATTTCAGCAGTGCTTATGAGTAGCGAAAAAACGATTCATTGCTGATCTTTCATTCCGATTTAACTAATTTTTAATATGAGATAAGTAGAGAAAATCGCCATTGTTTAGAAGTAATAACTCAATCAATCCATATGTCAACGCAACATATTTAAATTAGAGATTAAAAAAAAAATTTGATTTCAGAATGTAAATGCTTTAAGGGTGAATTCTTTTTCTGCATTTGAAAACCTTTTTAACAATTTAAGAATTAACACTTTGACTCCCCTGCTTAGCAAACAGTTCTCACTCAGGGAAAAAATTTTAAAGCATTTAATAAGACTTTCCAAAAGAGGAAATATGCTAAGAAAATCGAATTCCTTCAATGTTCAAAGAACGAAACGTAACAAAGTCATGCATTGTGTTCCTGACAACTAAATTAGGCTTCTGAATAGTCATGCATGTGTGGCATGTAAACATTTTTTTTCGTTTCTCTAAATGAATGGTTACAAAATGGTTAAGAAAATAAATTTCCAAAAGTCATTCGACAATGTAGTTAACATGGTAAAATTATAAAACTTTTGTGGGCCTTAAAAAGTTTTAAAATATGGAAATAGAAATCAGATTACAGCTGCCAAAAAAAAAAAAAAAGAGTAGAAAGCTTAGAAATATGAAAACTTTACAAGCTGAATACACATGAGGTTACGATAACAAAGTTTTTAACAGAAATTTTGTTCGTAGTATTGAGTGATCAGGGCGGCATTAAATTGGCGCCTTTATAGGACATAATTGTATCGATTTGATTACCGTCATTAGTTGGACTAATTAAGCGAACTAACATAGAATTTATAATCTGAAAGGATTGTGCTGGGCTTATCGGACAAGTATGTTGTGATTATTTATTCCAAGTACATTTTCAATATTCGATAAATTTAATTTATTGGAGTATGAAAGCAAAAATAGAAAAGAAAAAGAAACAACCACGAAAACCTTACGAATAGAAAAATTGGCCTACTTAGGAATTACAACCTAAACCAGACTGATAAACAGATTTAGTCCCAGCTCTGGTTCTGAAGCTTTATTATGAGATGAATTATTTCTTCCGAAAGGATAAGATTAATAACATTTAAACTTAAAATTAAGGCATAAAGATGCACCAACGAATCTGTGATATATTTAGAGACAATCAATTTATTTCATTCGTTGGCTTTATATTTGAAATATGATTCACATCAGGATTGAGAAAGGAGTTACAATAAGGTTACAAGACATTTTCAAGTCATTCGACATTTTTTGAAAACTCTTTTCCCGATTGATATTAAGTCTTCTCTTGGCTCAATACAAGCTGTTCCTGATAAAAGCCTATCGAATGAGTTCAGCTTTAATTCAGAAGTTGCCTTTCTACCTCGAAATAACTCCCAATAAAAATACTTCACCTTTTTCGTAGTCCTATTTATGTACACAGAAAAAACTGGAGCTCTAAAATTGCCTACAATTTTTGTTGTCTTAAATAGACAATTTTTTGATTAAAAATTTTGTTAAGTTGATAAAATAATTAGTCAAAAGGTGACTTTGGAAAAATAGCAACCGATAAATTCACTTAATAAAATAATTAATCTGTTTGACTAAAAAAATTAGTTAGTTTGATTAATTCACCTACAATTTTGTCATCGAGTGCATTTTCTTGTACTTTTCTTTGCTGTTGCTATGCAATTTGCTGTTACTACGCTTTAAAAAGACGTTATAATTTTTTTTTTTTTGGGAAAATCATATTTTAGTTTAATATTGTTGTTGTTTAACATCTGTATGAAAGATCATGTCTAAACAAGACACGCGTAAAATTATCAACGGTTTTTTTTTGTTTGTTTATGTTTTTGTGTTTATGTTTAGTTTTATTTTGCTAGTCAATGTGGACGGACGTATTTTGTAAAAAGTGATCTGTTAAAAAATAAAAGTAATTACAATTGCAATAAATTAATACGCGTTTTTGCTTAAAGTGAAGAGTGATTATAAACAAATACACATAATAATTTTTTTTTAATTATTTATGTACATACACATGTACATCTATAATTTTTTTTCGAAAGCCACATAAAGATGGTAAGTTTAATTAAGTGTTCCTTTTGTGATGAGGCATTTGACTGCGCAGAAATATATTTTGTCATGAATTAGGTAAGATTATTGTTTAAAAAAAATTTTGCGTGTCAAACATATTTCTTTATTATCTTTTAGTTCCGGAAAAAGATTCCAGTTTCGCTATTCAAATTCTTCGAAGTGGACACTATAGTAACGATGAAATGGATTTATATTGGAGGAAATGTTATCAATGGAGATTTCAGCAAATTAAGGAATCAAAGTCTACATCCGAGATCTTAAAATTATGGCCTAAATACATCAAACCTTCCGGATATACATTAGTAAGTTAACTCTTTTTACACAATATATTATATTATTTTTAACTAACTTAAATTTTACATATTGACATAGATTTTGGTCTTAAGTATCAACAAGCTAAAGACATGAAAACTAAGTGGGTTTTAACGGAAAGTAAATTGTTACATCTGCTTCAGACTAAAGTACCCAACGTTTCCGTTTCAATAATGCTAAAAAATTTAAAGTTGTGCGATAGTGGTAAGCCTTGACTTGTTATATAATTGACATTTAATATTTACTTAATTACATTGAATTTTTTTTTTTTAGAATCAAGGATATTTTCTATTCTATATTGCCTGCATTATTTGTTTCCACCTCAGCAGAAAGTAGTTACAGACAAAGCCGGAGCCAAAATCAGAAAAAAGTTTACCGTAACAGATTCCCAAGATTCGTTTGCCATAGTTGCAGAAACCAAAGAGGAACTGGATATGAAATTAAAACTCCTTAAACTTCAAAAATGTAACATCCAACCAAGGTTGCTAATTCTTGGTGAAATTGCAAATGTTAAAGAAATTTTTGTTTATTTTGATGAAATTAAATATCCAATGGTACAAATAATCACCGCTGTATATATTCTATTTAAAATATTCTTTGTGTTTAACTTGGAGTTTCCTATAGAATCTGATTTATTTTATAATTTTATGCAACAGTCTTTTTATGAAATTAATTCAGAAAAGAAATATTCAAAAGTATTCACTGCAATTAATGAAATACTTAATTTAAAAGAATAATGCAAAACTATAAAACATTGTTTAAAACTTAAAAATTATTTCTCAATTTTAAATGTTATTTTAAATACAATGAAAATATATTAAAAATGGATTATTTATGTTACTAAAATGTACATGTATATACATATTATATTTTATTGTAATAACTTTATTATATATATTTTTTTAATAAAAGTAAAAATAAATTTAAAAAAATTTTTTTTGGGGTGGAAAAAACAAATTTGATAAAAAAAATTAGTCAAATCAATGATATTTTTAATTGAAATTGGCATAAAATCCGACAAAAAAAATTGTTGATTTAATAAAAATAATTATCAATTTTTTTCTAATTACTTAACAAATTTTATAATCAAACCAACAAATTATTTTACCGAAAAATAAGTAAAAAATTCAACAAAAACTTTTATTGGTTTGATAAAAAAGTTTGTTGGGGAGTAAAAAATTGACCGAATAATATTTTAGTTGATTTGATTATTTTTTTTATCGACTATAAAAAACCAAAACAAGACAAAAAATTACAAATTTCGTAGTCAATGAGGCAAAAATCTTTATAGGCTGGAAATTGAATAATTTTGGATTCAGATCTGTGAATTTTGTAGTCAAATACGATTTTTATTTTTTTCTGTGTAACAAGTGATAGCGGCGACACCCTGTTAAGTAGAGTAGAGTAGAGTCAGTCAGTTGAAAGAAGGAGAAGAGTTAAGTTGTATTTCTCTTAAAGTCGGAAAAGTTTAATTTTTTTGAAGTTGAAAATAGAAGTTGAAATGTTTAGTTCAGAACAGAATTTGAGAAAAAAACCATTTTAAAATAAATCATAATCATATTGTTATGAAAATGAAAAATCTAGATACTGGTGTTTTGCTTTTACAACGCTTGACATTAAAATTATAAATAAAAGCAAGAAAAACAAATTAATGCAGTAAACAAACTTGTTTACAAATTATCGTACTGCTTAATATAACAACAAACACCAGTATAAAAAAAATGGTAAACAAGTAAACAAAAATACAACGTCAAACACCAGCATAAAAAATGGTAAATAAGTAAACAAAAATATACCAACAACACTACAATAGTAAACGTAAACAACGATGTTTACATTTACAGAGATTTCGTGAAGGTGAAGTCCTGAACATTCGCCTTCAAAAACATTCATCAGACTGTTTACTTTGCCTTACAAAAGGCAAGGCAAAGCAGGCGACTGAGTCAGTGATGTTCAGTCAGTCTTGTGTGAAGATGCGGTGTGTTTGAAGAGAGTAATTGTGGTTTGAAGATCTCCGTTACAAAAGTCTGTCGAATAATTGTCTAGTAATTGTTATTGTTTATGCAAAGGGTATAAACAGAGGAATAACAAAAGAAAGCAATTGTTGTTGTATACATCAAGTTGTGAACAGTTGCACACAGAATTGTGCGAATAATAAAGAATTTTAATTCAAACTAAACATAAATTTATTTTCATTTTATTTGCAATCTACGAGCTCTTATTTTAAACGTTTTTAAAAGGTTAAAACGTAACCACATTGATTCCATCATTTATTGGGTTTCATGATGTTATCAATTCATCCAACGGAATGTGCTGTAATAAGTTAATCTCGTAACTTGCAATCGATTATTTTTATATTAATTTATGGTTTTATTATTTTGTTTTTTTTTTTGTGAATTATTCAGTGGATTCGATAACCGTATTGAGTGGATCTAAAAAGTAAATATCAAGGATATAACAAATGCAAAATGGAGAATGCAGTTTCACATCCCGTCGTGTTTAGCCATCTTTACTAGTATGATGAGTGTTCTTGATATTCTACTCATTATTGACGTAAATACAAGCAAGTCATACAAATATTGAACAGCGAACATATTTATTCAATAACAGATGGAATATCCACTTTATTCTCATCGAACCATTTAAGCGTGAAATATTGTTTTCTTTCTAAATGTTGAATTGATTTTTTTTCTTTTTTTATGTCCATTTCTCTCCAAATAACGATACTAAAGAGCAATAACTTTACAAATTGTTGGTATTGACATTGTCCCTGTTTTCTAAAGTCCTGTTGCTGCAGTTGATATTGCCACGAACGCAGTTGCAGTAACAACAGCAAGCAGGCAGGTTCTATTGTTGAAATAATTTTTTTTTTTTTGTTTAGTTTTTCTATATATTGTTGTTATTGTTGTTGTTGGCATAACAATGACAATGGTTGCGTTGTGCTTGTTGTTGTGATTATTTGATAATGGACTGGTCATGAAATTTTAATCTACAAATAAACGAATATTTTTATATGAAAGAGAGAGAGAGAGAGAAGAACAACAATGGCACCTTTACAATGACACGAACAATGACAACAACAACAACAATAATAATAATAACAAATTACATTGAGGCCAACCAACAACGTTAGTAGTTGTCAATAGGAAAACTTTATTTTCTATTAGATTTGCTTGTAGTTGTAGTAGTTTAACCCTTAAATAATGGAAAATCGTTTACAATATTTGTACTACACGCCTGTGTCTGTATGTGCTTGTGTGTCTCTCTGTATAAAATAGTTTCACAATGGCTTTGCAAAACGATTGTATTGTTGTTGGATTTTCTGCTTTTCAAGTTAGTTGCTCTAGCTCTTCGACTATTTTTTAATGCAATAGCAGTTTTGTGACATCATTTTGCAGGTATTTAGTCGGGTTTTTATTGCAAACAATCGAGATTTTGTGTCAAATGTGAACGAGAATAAATACAAACAAAGTCGAACTGAATGACCGACCCTGTCTATTTACCGTCCACATCATAACTGTGAATGGGCATCAAGTGACAACAATCAAAAATATTTTTGTTCAAATAGAATTTCAATAAAAATTAATTCCCTAAGATCTGAAGCCGTTCAATGGACTTTCGATGGAAAACAATCCAAAACAAACACAACGAAATGGTGGTGAGTATCAGAAAACGTAAACACAGAATTAAAATTAATACGTAGTCTTTTAAAATGCTGAGATATTTAAGCCTTAAAGAATAAAAGCAAAGTAACTGAAATAGAGATTCAATTGATGAAGTATTGTGGCTTCAGAAAATTGCGATGGATTAATCTCCTTTATACAGTACATTTCGTACTTTGTAGCCTGTAACGTGACGTTACTTATGAAGATGATGTTTTAAAATTTAAAAAACTCTATTACGAGACGATTATATGATTAAAGTGATTAAAGGCAGCATGTCTGTATGCTAATCGTATGTGTATAGCTGGAGTCTACGCCCGTAATCGCTTACCAGCAGAGTTTAAAGGACTGCAAGAAAAAAAAATGCTTTGAAGCAACAAAATAATTTGAACACGATGAATATTTTACAAAAAGTACTGAAAGCTACCTCATGTATTACGTTCATTGATCTTTGTATGCATGAATAGCGCAATAATATTTACATACGAAAAAATAGAAATATACAAATTCATTGGAGAAAATTCTTTTTTTTCAGTTTTTAAATCCAATATAAAACAGATCAAATATAATAATGCCATGACTTTATTTATAAATGTTTGTTTGTTTGTTTGTTTTTTTTTAAGTAAATGCCAGAATGAATATCTTAACTGTTACACCTGATTCTTGATGTGCAATATAATCGTATTAAAATTCCTTGTTGATGAAGTAAAGGATCTATTTAGCAACATACAACATCATTCGCATAGCTCTCGAAGTTAAATGAAATTATTTGTTAGCATTTGAAGATGGATATACCACCTCTTGTTTTGTTAATGGCATTGAATTTACGTTACGAAAATGAAGAATCCGGATACCGGTGTTTGCTTTTACATCACTTAACATTAAAATGGTAAACAAGTAAACAGAAATACAACAGCAAACACCAGCATAAAAAATGGTAAACAAATAAACAAAAATACACCAACAAACACTACAAGACTAAATGTAAACAAAGTACACAAACAACAATAATGAAACAACGATGTTTACATTTATATAGATTTCTAGAAGGCAAAGTCACAAACATTCACCTTCAAGAATATTCATCAGACTGTTTACTTTGCCATATAAAAGGCAAGGCAAAGCAGACGAGTGAGTTTGTGAAGTTCCGTCAGTCTTGTATGCAGACGCAGTGTGTTTGAAGAGAGTAATTGTGGTTTGAAGATCTCCGTTACAAAGATCAGTCGAATAATTATCTAGTAATTGTTATTGTTTATGCAAAGAGTGTAAACGGAGTAAAAATAAACAAAGCAATTGTTGTTGTATATATCAAGTTGTGAACAGTAGCACACAGAATTGTGCGTACAATAAAGAATTTTATTTTTATTTTATTAGCAATCTAATGGTGTTTTCTTTTCTACAAAGAAAATGTCATCCTCTTACACGGTACATTAAAAAAATTTTTGACCAACCCTGTTGTAATGTCATTTTTTACTTGAGGAGAACATAACACAAATATTAAAAAAGGGTATGCCCTGTGTTTACCACTTATTAAGAAAATGAATGAGAAAATGCCAATTTGTTCAAAGGTGTTGCCAGATCGCTAATCTTTCGACTTCATTTTTTGCACGCTTTTTTTATTACAAAAAAAAATATTTTAACACTGTTCTAACATTGAATGCAATTTTTTATACTGATGGTCAGCAGTCAGCAGTAGCTTTAATAATGTAATATTTCCTTAAGATTACTCCACAAAACAATGAAAAAATTAACTTCAAATTGGATAACAATACCAGGCGACTTTTTTTAAATTTCATCTGGTAGCCCTATAAATAAACAAAAGTCATCTGCTTTACAGGGCATTAGCAGCACTCTCGATTTATACAGGGCATAAAATGCAATGCCCTCCACCATTGGCAAGTGCGAATTATTTAGAATAAAACATACCACCCTTTTAGAGGGCGAAACATTTTTAAGAAACAAACGCAAAATTGCATTTTGCGTTAATAAAATGCACATTTTTTGGTAGAAAAGAAAACACCATAAGAGCTCATTTTTTAGACGTTTTTAAAGATAAAAACGTAACAATTCATTAAAAAGTTTCAATATGATAATTATGAAAATATTCCGCACTATCGGGATTAGCGTTAATGGAATCAGTCGAAAATTAACACACGGATATCGTAAACATCTCCTACATACCACTGTAGTTGAATACAACGATTTACATTATATTTAATCATATTCGTTCTTTCTCTGCCGTTGAATCGGTATCAAATGTTTACTCGTATTTATTTTGTATGCAAACATGAAAAACAAAATTATTTTCTTTAAAGAAACTTTAAAAAGAAGAGTTTTATGGGAATATTTAATCTTGAAAAAATAAAACGAATATAAAATTTTAAAAATTATTAAAATATACGAACAAATGCATTCAAATTATGGTTTTATGCTGGAACAAAATAAAATATTTTATTTATTTCTTTATTTTTAATTTTTATTTAAAAATATTTTTGTACAGCATTGTGTAAAGCAAAATAAATTTTAATTGTTTGAATTTATTTCTTTACAATCACCATTTGGGTGGATGGGATTTTACTTTCTTTAAAATCCTTAAAGCAGCCCAAACAACAGGAAAACTACATAAGTTTTCTTAAGAAAAGTGTGAAATTTTTTTTTAAATAAAAATCCACTTTACAAAAGGTTAAAGTAAAAGAAGAATGAAAAAAATGCATAAA
The DNA here is from genome assembly GCA_927399465.1 of Sarcophaga caerulescens. Taxonomy (NCBI): domain Eukaryota; kingdom Metazoa; phylum Arthropoda; class Insecta; order Diptera; family Sarcophagidae; genus Sarcophaga; species Sarcophaga caerulescens. The sequence continues at coordinate 1,329,142 of OV656873.1, read as the reverse complement.
ATGCCCAGCATTTGCAGGAATGTAAGATAACAAGTAGAGCCATGATGTACATACTACTCATACAGATGTACATGACGAAAAACTAAACGATAAAGGAAGACAGAATCAGGAATAAAAAAACTGGCTAGATAACCCAAAATGCATACTTATGTACATATGTATGTATATGCATACTGTACATCGGGGATGCCAGTTTTGACGAAATATCGTATGAGTATGTTTCAATATCATCGTTTTTTTAGTATTCATACGATTTTTAAAGATTTTTTCATTAGAAAAATAAAATATTAAATTATTCATTGCAGATAGGCTTGATACCAGGCTTAAACTACCACGTTAGACGCAGGCTACGTATGGAGCATGATGAAAACATATCTCTGCTGGTCAAAGATCGCTGCTTGCAAGCAATTGCTGTCTTTACATATGTAGTTCGGTAGTTGAAAGTAAAATTCAAATTAAAAGTTTACCTGTAAGACTTTTTCAAGTTGTTGCAAATGGTTTTCGTGCTATGTTCAGCTCGTGGCCAATCGACATTTTCCTAAAACGTGTATCCAGAGCAGGTAATATTTTTGAATCAACAAAACAAAAGGGCGATTATTTAACTATTCAGTCTCCTAGCTGAAAGTATCTTCAATTATTCACTTGCAATCCATTGACAAATAAACAAAATTATTTTTCAAACGTCATACGCTGTTCAAGTGATCTTTCATGGGATTACATTTACTACGTCTTATGCATGAAGCATGGCAATTACTACAAGTTTTATACAATACTAGCTGAACCGGCCCGCGTTGCTGCGCCACCAACTAAAATAAATTTGAAGGAAAGACATTACACGAATGTCCAATTAATTTTGAATCATTTTATTGATTTTGTTTCCCGTTGTCCTTATGATTCAGATGAACGGGCTTGAGTAGTACGCATTCGATCAGTTTCTAATCTCACTTTTCGTTGTTCAAGTGGTTCAAGCGAACAGGTCTCAGCGGCATATATTAGAAGATTTTCCAGTCTCAATGCTCGTCTGATTCTGAGGCTCGTAATGCTCTTTTCTTCCGTGCTTGAGGTGTAGAGCGACCAATTGCTTGTCATTCATTTTGAATAATTTTCAGTGACGCCATCCATTGGAAATTAATCGCACCAACCTCCGTCGACTCATACGCAATAACTTTGTTAAAGAATGCACAGTTTACGATTTAATTCATTTTGAGTAATTTTCAGAGGCGCCACCTATCGGATATTGGTCATACCAAATTAGAAACATTCTTCGGCTCATACGCAACAACTTTGCTAAAGAAAACATGATCAAATGCACAGTTTACGATTTAATTCATTTTGAGTAATTTTCAATGGTGTCACCAGTCGGAAATTGGTCATATTCACTTAGAAACCTTCTTCGGCTCATGATCATAACATGATCAAATGCACAGTTTACGGTATAATTCATTTTAAGTAATTTTCAGTGGCGCCACCTATCGGATATTGGTCATACCAACTTAGAAGCCTTCTTCGGCTCATGCGCAATAACTTTGCTAAAGAACATAACATGATCAAATGCACAGGTTAGGATTTAATTGATTTTAAGTAATTTTCAGTGGCGCCCCCTACCGGAAATTAGTCATACCAACTTAGAAACCTTCCCCGGCTCATTCGCAACAACTTTGCTAAAGATCATTACATGATTAAATGCATAGTTTACGATTCTATAAGGTGCATACAAACAAACAAATTTGATTTTGCCACGCCCCTCCGCCCACAGACCGGAAATAAAAAATCAGACTTCACAGTGTTACCCGCCTGAATATTCTGAAGATTCCCTGAAAATGTTATCAAAATTGGCCCAGCCGTTTTGGAGTCCATACCTTACATACATACACACATCCACTTTTATATATATAGATAGATTTGAGCCTTATTTGCCTACAGATCGAGCATAGTTGGCTTTTAGGAAGAAGATTAATGGTCGAATTTCATTTCACGGAATATGCTTGAATTCTTAAGTTCCAACAGAGATTTGCAAACTCTGCTGCCTTATCAGTAAAACTATTTTTAAAGAAAATTAAAGTCATTTTCCAAACTACAACAGCCAGACAGCAAGAATTCAAATCTAAAAAGAAATATTTGTTGTGAGCATACTTATGTATAGTGAGTGATACAATCTTTATAATCTTAAATTTGAATTTGTGGCATCCACTTGACGAAAGTTATTTAAGCATGTTATATGTTAAGAAATCGTTTTTGAATTTGGTCGATGCATTCATTCATTCATTCATTCAATTGTCGAATGTGTCAGCATATGTGTACGGTTGGTTTGAATGGACTATTGAAGAATGAGTTCCTCTTCCTTCACTCTTTCTTTTTCTATTTTTCTTCTACTTTCGTAGTTTTCGATTGCAATGAAAAAAAAAAAAAACATATTTTTTTCATAATATTTTTACGTGTTTGTCTGTTTGTCTGTTTGTGTGTGGGTATATGCATGCAAGTTTCTTTCCTGTTTCTCTGAAGGAAAAATTCTTATTTGTGCGCTAGAAATGAAAACATCTCACAAAGTTTGTACATATACAGACACACATCTATTTGGATGTCTTTTACTTACTTCCAGTGATTCTTTGAAATTCTTTCTTTTATTTATTTATTTTATTTTTATTTTTATTTATTTTTTTTTTTTGTTTTTTTTTCTCGTTTAATTTTTGCATAAAAAATAAATGTTTTTCACCATAATAATGGCGCTATAAAGTCTCGTCTGAAGATGAAAATTTGTATTGTAAATTCCGTTTTTTTTTCTTTTTTCTCATCTTATGCTTTATCTTGTTATTCCTTAGCAGTTTAGGTCTTTTTATCTTTCTTTGCACAATTTTTAAGTTTTTCCTCTCCTGTTTTCTTTATCAGTTTTTTTTTTCTCGCCGTCTTTCTCTTTCTCTCTGACTCAAAAAAAAAAACAATCTTTGCATAAGTCATATATCAACGTGGTGACGGTACAAATACACTTACTCATACAAATAAATACATATACAAACACATGCACACTTGAAACATACACACATGCATGTATGAATTTTAAACTCTCAGTACTTAACACAAACCCAAACACACACACACACATGCATACATGCACACAGAAGAAGAAAATAAAAAGATATAAACGTCCAAGGGCAGGCGGTAAGAACAGCAAAGCGGGTCTGTATGGTAAAGTGCAGCGCAAAATGTGGAAGTAGTAGTTTTACTGCATAATTTGAAAACAGCAGGAGTTGACTGACATGTCATATGACGAACAAAACGGATATGAGCTTAAAATGTTGGCACGTTTGTAAAGAAGGAAAGAGAAAAAAAAGCACATACGAAAAGTAGTAAAAACGAAATCGTTGAAAAAAATGTAACAACACTAAGAGCAACAAAGACTGTATAAGAAATCGCAAAAGGAAGAGGGAGGGAGTGAAGGAAGAAACAAAAATAAGATGTACGTACTAACACAGCCAAACAAAACAACTCATTCTTGTGTATTCCGATAGTTCCGTACGTACATACATACATACGTATACACAGAGCGAGCAAGCAAATAACGTTGCGTATGAATGATGGCAATTTTCTTGGCTCTCAGTCAACCCAACCATTAAGTACTAACGTTGTATGAACGTTGGATGTTGAACATGAAAGTTATTTCGACGCCCAGGAAGAACAAGTTTCACATGCATGTTGACGGTAATACGTGTAAGACATCTCATTTACATACATACATACATACGATCGTATGTATGTATACACATCACTAAAGGAAATTTAATTAAACATTTCTCATATGCAACTTAAATTTTGTGCAAACACATATACACATACACACACACTTTTCTTATACGAAAAGTATAAGAAACATTGTCAATAAAATACCTGAAATTGATCTTATTCGCATCGCTATATTTGCTCCGAATGGAAAGTGGGGGGCGGAGGGAGGGATATGCAATTACTTTGGACTTCAGTGAATCGATTTTAATAAATACCCGTCCGTAGGAAGGAGTATACACAGAAGAAAATACCAGCATAAAATATTAATAAAAAGAAGAAGAATTCAAAGTCAAAAGACTTACAAATGTTTGTTAATGTCTTCGAATTCTTTACCATCCATTATCTTATCCGGTTTTTACATTATCTTATGACGGTTTTTCTTTTCTTTTGTTGTTGTTTTTTTTGCGTATCATTTTTCAATTAAGTAATTACTCCAATGAGGATGAAGAAGAAGAATTCAAAAGTCCATATTAATGATGAAAGTTCAATTAAAAGGCCACAATAAATAATACGAAATTTAGATACGATTGAATTTATTTATAGCATGTACCGGTTTCATTATAATTCTCTTCCAAGAACAGTGAAATCTAATAAAGAAGAAATAAAATTTTTTAATACATTCGAAATATTGTTACGCAATTGCAAATAAAATAAAAATAAATTTGTGTTTAGTTTTAATTAAAATTCTTTATTATTCGCACAATTCTGTATGCCACTGTTCACAACTTGATTTAAACAAAAACAATTGCTTTGTAATTCCTCTGTTTACACTCTTTGCATAAACAATAACAATTACTAGACAATTATTCGGCAGATCTTTTTATTTATTTATTTATTTAAAAAACATCTATGGATAAAAATCCTTACAGAATATTTACATTTACAAATTATTAATTAGAATATACATTTTCAAGTGTTCAAAGAAAGTATAATATTACGTTTTATGATATTAACATTCAACGAGTAATCAATATGTGTAAAAATAATTAAAGTATCTACATAATCTCCTTAATGGATCATTGTTAGCATAATTAGTTTGATGATATTTAAGTTGAAGGGGTACGAAATTTCTTGTTGGTCTAGAAGGAACATTGAAGCAGATATTTCCCAGTAGAAATTCCGAACAAATAGAGCCATTCAATAAATTTATCAGGAAGCTTATATTCAGTACCAAGCGTCTACTTTCCAACGTAGGTAGTTTAATTAAAGCAAGTCGAGAAGAAGAAGATTGTAGGTTCACATTTGGATTCCACGTCGAGTTTCCCAAACAAAATAAAAGAAACTGCTTTTGAACAAATTCTATATTGTTTTTCTGATAGGAAGTAGAGGCATCCCAAATAACCGATCCATACTCTAAAATAGGTCTTACCAAGGCAGTATACAATCGTGTAGTTATTTTACGATCAGTAAACTCCTTAGCCCAACGTTTTATGAAAGCAAGCACCCCACGGGCTTTATTAATCATCATAGTTATATGTTTATTAAAGTTTAATTTGCTATCGAGGAGAACTCCTAAGTCAAGGAACTCAGTAACTAATTCCAGCTGAAATCCGCCTAATGAAAAATGACCTTCTGTAATCAAGTTTCTCGAGAATCGCATATGTTTACATTTCTTTAAATTAAGATACATTAGATTAATATTACACCAATCGTAAAACATATTCAAATCATGTTGTAGCTTCTTTCTCTCGTGAATACTATTATAGCTCAGGAAAATTTTAAAGTCATCCGCATACATTAAAATATTACAGAATTCTATTACACATGGTACATCATTAATAAAAAGGGAATCTTTGTAACATAGATCTTCAAACCACGACTACTCTCTTTAAACACACCGCGTCTTCACACAAGACTGACTGAACTTCACTAACTCAGTCGCCTGCTTTGCCTTGCCTTTTATATGGCAGAGTAAACAGTCTGATGAATGTTGTTGAAGGCGAATGATCATGACTTCGCTTTCTCGAAATCTCTATAAATGTAATCTGTATAAATGTTGTTTACATTTATTATTGTAGTGTTGTTCGTGTATTTTTGTTTACATTTATTCTTGTAGTGTTGTTGGTGTAATTTTGTTTACTTGTTTACCATTTTTTTATGCTGATGTTTGTTGTTATATTAATCAGTACAATCATTTGTAAACAGGTTTGTTTACTGCATTGTTTTATTTTTGTAGCTTTTGTTTATAATTTTAATATTAAACGATGTAAAAGCAAAACACCAGTATGTATCTAGATTTTTCTATTTCGTAACAATATTATTTATTTTTCTAATATTATTTATAAGTAAAACATTTCATTTGTGATTCGGAATTACAATGTTATTTACAAACAATTCTTTTTTGCATGACAAACCTTTTATAATCCTGCTTATTTTCTGAAAATTATTATGCATCAGGTTGATGCAGAAATAGAAGAAAACTTTTCAATCTCAAACACACAGATTTAATCGATGAATATGTTGTTGCTATTGCTGTTGCTGTTGCAATTGAATAAATCACAACTTGAATAGGAAATGAATGTTGTTGGAGAGACAATCTCAGAAATCCGAAAATATTAAATGTTTATTTATGAATTTTTGATTTTGTTTATATAGGTAGGCCTCGCTTAGCACGTACTCTTTTTAACACGGCCTCGGTCTAACGCGATTCACATTTTGGTTCACATTTTCGGTTAACACTAAAAAAGCCTCGGTTGTGCGCGGTTTACAAAAATCTTTGTAATGATCAGACAAAGATAACAGATTTTTTTAAAGAAAAAAGTAACAACATTGAATCACTACAAAAGCGTCCACGTCGGATAGATCTATCCAGTGATGAAGATTAAATTTTATGGTTATGTATTTTTATTTTTTTTTTTAATATTACTGTCATGAAATATTTTTTTTTTTAATATTTCGAGAATTATTAAGTTAATTGAATGTAATATTTTTGTTTTTATGCGTAGATATGGATTAACATGTATGTATATATTATTAAAAAAAAATTAAAATTAATAAAATTTGCTTTTTTGAAAAACATGGAACGTAACCCCTCTTTTTGTATTGGTTTCTTGTATCGCTTAACACGATTTTGCTTAACACGGTATTTTCATGGAACGTAACCCCCGTGTTCAACGAGGCCTACCTGTATTTTTCTCTTTTTCTTCCTTTTTTTTCTTTTTTTTTTTTGAAACTGTAATAACAATTTAAATTGTTTTTTTTTACCAATTTTATAATTTTTGTTGGTTGCAATGAAATGCGAAGTAAAAATTGCATCAATTTTGCTTTAATAATGACTCTTGGAATAAATAAATGTAAATGTTCATTTTAATAAAACTTTACTTATCTTCTTTCATTTTTCCTCCTATGTTTTATGTTTCTCTGCCTCTGTTTTGTATGGAAATCTTAAAATCTACACACAATAAAATGTAAAATTCTGCATATTTTTAGAATTCATCAAAAAAAAATTTTATAATTTTTCTTTTCTACTCTTAAAGTTTTATTTTCTTTCGTTTTTTTCCTTTTTTTTTTTTGTATATTTTGTTGCAAATTATTTTTATTCGAATCAAACAAAAAAATTTTGTTCAAATGATAGAAAAAAAAGAATGCTAGAAAAATGAACAAAAAAAAAAACCGGAGAGAAAAAAAAAACTCACTGACAGAAATACAATTTTTATGAATGTTTCAAAAGTTGTTATGGCTTCTTCTTCAAGCAGAGCACAAATTGAAAAGTCCTTTAAAAATATAACATTCGATTTCTACAACAATTGTAAGCCGAATAAATTGTAGAAGCAAAAAAAAAAAGCCAGTAAATTCATAAATAAATGACAATACATAGACAGAAGTTTTATCAGCAAATAATGATCAGGTCACTGGTTACCGAAACAATTTTGGTTCAATTTCCACAGAAATTATTGGCTGGTTTTTAAGGGAAAAAGTTCATTCATTTAAAACGAAGTTACGAAATTTATCTATAAATTGTGTGTATAAAGTTTAATCATGACATTAAGAGCTTTTCGGCTTTAGCCTTAAGGAAAGTGTAAAGATTTTCTATAGGAACCATAACAAATCCTGCAGGAAACTCTACATTGTATTAGTTTATCCTACTGTTTGATGCATTCATGCTAAGTATTTCAAGTAAATTGAAATTAAAAAATGAAAGAGAAATACTAAAAAGGCACAAGTGAAACACTTGTTTTATACGTTTTTAATTTTAGTGTAGCATCACAAAAAGATTTAGTTTAAGACTTAAGAAATCCTGTTCAAGTGGAAAATAAAAGTATTTTTTTTCTTAGAATTTTCTCTCTCGCACTCTCTCTCTCTCTCTCCTTCAAACATTTTTCTAAATTATTTAGTTTTAAAGCAAACATTTTCACAACAATGAAAATCTTGGAATAAATTGAAACTATGCAGACACATTATACAATGAACATTTTTGTAAAGTTTTCAAAAGAGTTTTCTCAACGACCAGAATAATCTTTGTGTATGGGTCAAACATGCAAACATACACACACACACCCGTCCGCATAGAAAAATCCACAAGTGGAAAATTGCAAATATAACCTGGAGTTAAAAAGGGGAGAAAAAAGAAAATTTCAAAAATAAAAAATTAAAGAAAGAAAAAAAACGAAACGAAATGAGTGTTTAACGTTTAAATAGAAATTAAGATTTACAGAATTATGCATGAAGTTTCTAGTTAAGGCTTAAGGCTCTTTACAGTTACAGATTTCCGGCTCTCGTATCATTTTAATATGTACCAAAAAACTCTCTTTTATTATACGTTTCTCTACACATTCTTACGTTATTGTGTATGTGATAGAAGCAATGAATGAATGAAAGAATCTTTCATAGAAATTTAAATTTAAAAGAAAAGTTTTTTTGACAAAGTTTATGAAAAACTATATTTTACTACCTGTAAGATGTCACTCTCTTCAAGCTGAAAGGAAGAGCAGAACATAATTGTTTAAAAAGGAATTTACAACACACACACACACACACATATTCCGTTACAATACCGCAAATGTTTTGGTAATGTAAGTTATTTTCAATTTATACACACACACACACAGACAATAAAGCATGGAACGTTTTTAACTCTTCCTCTTTATTTTCAAATAAACGATACAAACATATTCCCCCCAAACACTCACACACATACACAGAGAGAGAGAGAGAGAGAGAGGTTTAGAGTAAGTATGTGCACTTTAGTTTACTTTTGATTTAAACAAGATTTGTGTGCTTAATTCTAACCTCAAAGTTAAATTACCTTATGTTTTCCAAACTTTGACTAAAGAAGATACATATACACACACATACATACATATAAAATTCACACGCCCACACCCACACCACACATGTAAACTTTCGCCTCTGTTTCACTCTCTCTCTCTCTCTCTCTCTCTCACACTCTCTTTGTTTCTCTTTTATAATACACTTGAAATAATTTTTTTGTAAAACGAAACCAATTTATTGAAGTTAAATACGATTTATACTTACGATCCCAATGACAGTCACTTACGAATTCATGTAAACAGAAGGCAACATAATACGTGTGACGTTGTAATTCGTTGCTTCCGCAGCCACACAAAAGCTTTTCTAAAAAGTCGTAAAAAGATAATCATCACGCATTTATATTGAAATACATATTGAGTTTTTGTTTAAATTTACTTTTATATTCGATACACGATGTGATATTAAATTTATTTCTATTTATTTGTATTTATTTGGCAGAAAATCCCAAACTGACTTTTGCTTACCAGTTAGCTTAAAGTTGAATGGCCTTTTTTTTTGATAATTAATTGAAGATTTTTTAAAAACGTTATGTAAAGTCCTTTTAAAACAGAAATTAAATAAAATTTTAATAAAAATTATAGAAATTTCTTTCCTTCCCGCTGCACATACACTCGTAATTGGTCACTACAACCCTTCAGCCAGGATTATTGACCTAGTTTCTCACACCACTTATGTTGTGTGTGTTAATTTTTATGCATGAGTGGCGGTTTACGCAGTTTAAGGTCGACTCCGAACGCTAGAGTTTTGAGAAACTTTTCATGGCAATTTATTATTTACTCTCAGAGTTTTTGCCAGAAATCTGCAGGGAAGTAGTCGCCGAAGAAATATTTTTTTCATATTTTTGTTTTGAAGTCTGACCTAAAGTCACGTCTAATAAACCAGCACACTATCTACCAGAGATCATCAATGAATCGTTTTTTCGCTACTCATAAGCACTCATGAAATTTTGAATATAAGTGAGTCAACAATATTGAAATTTAAATATTTACTCTGATTCATTCATACTCACTGCAATTCGTACAACCTTGACATCAAACTCATACCATTCGAAATATGTTTGATTCATACATATTTATAATATGTACTTATAAATGATTAGAGTGAATCGAATCATTAATCAAAATTTACAGTCTTAGAGAAAGCAGCAAGCAGAGCAAAAACACAACCTTTAAGTGAGTATTTTAGTGTTCGTACGCGAATCATACTTATTTTGTGATTCGTGTATATGTTGAGTTATGGAGAGTCGACATCATACGTGTTGTTAAGTATGAATATGGTGAGTACTTCAAACTTTGAATATGTGTAGAGAGAGGTTCCATGATATTAAAATAAGAATGAGTGAGTATTGAAGTCGCCGTAGTCTAATAGGTAGTGTGTTGGCTAATTAGACTGAAGGCCCGAGTTCGAATCCCAGGTCAGACATCAAAACGAAAATATGATAATATTTCTTCGACGACTTCCTCTCAGCAGATTTCTGGCAAAAACTCTGAGAGTAAATAAAATTGCCATGAAAAGCTTCTCAAAATACTGTCGTTCGGAGTCGACTTTAAACTGTAGGTCCCGCCACTTATGTATAAAATTAACGCACACAACATAAGTGGTGTGAGAAGCTAGGTCGTAATCCTGACTGAAGGGTTGTAATGACCAACTATGTATGTATGTATGAGTGCGTATAAGTATCAGAAATTATGAGTATGATTCGATTCTATTCATTTTTTTGAATACTCATTGCTGAGCTCTGGTTTGAACCATGTTCTTCCGTCTAATAAACCGACACACTACCTACTAGATTACGGCGACTTCATTCCACTTTTCTCAACTACAGCACAGTCGATGAATGAAAATATTCATTGAACAGATGTTCTGTTTTCAATAATTCCGCAGATTTGCAAATACTCGTACTCTACTACGTCTCAAAACATATTCGAAATGAGTGAAAGTAAAATTTTTATTAAAAGATTAAAAACATTTTTTGTTTTCTTTTTCTAGCTTCTGATAAATGTTTGCCTTTTTTCTTGCGGTGTATAGACGAAAATGTTGCCTTCGATTAGAGAACATGTGTTACGGGCATAAATTTTCCTTTTAAAAATCAAACACAAAACATTCTTTTAAAACTCTTCCTACACGCTCTTACTAGTTTATCCAATCTCTAGCACTCAACCGATGCGATGTGTAGATGTGTAGAGGGAAATAAATTTGTTACAAATGTAAGTTATTAAAAGATTCAGATACTTTACACCTAAAACTTGCCTTTTGTTTTCCTCTCTCTTCGCTCCGCTCCGCTCCTCACCTCTTCTCTTCTCCTCTGATGATATATTCACATTTGCCATCAATTAATGCTCGTTTTCACCCCCAAAAGATGGGAAAAACGAAATTTGGAGAGAAATATGTTTCAAATAAATTTATTTGCTTGACTTCCATTTTTAAAGCGTTTTATTTTTCTTTTCAGTTTCGTTTTCTATTATATTTTGGGTGAATAAAAAAAAAAACATTTTGCAAACACTGGTGCGGTAATAATTTCTTGCTGTTTTTTGTTTTCTGTCATTTCAGACTGAGTTCAGGGTTTTTTTTTACAAACATTTTCAGTTTGAAAAGTTCTGTGGGCTAAAAATTATTCCATGTGACACTTTAAGAAGCTTTCAGCGGTAGATTTTCTAAACTTTCTCCTCGTTTTTAGTGTTTCACTCACATACTCGTACACTACATGCGAATATTTCGATGGGAACTGGAACATGTTTTCAAGGGTTTTTTTTTTTTCATTTTTCTAGACTAGCATAACAGAAATAGTTTTAAAAAATTGAAATTATTTCCATGGAAATGAAATGCAATAATTGACTTAGATTTGATGACTTTTAATACGCGGTCAAACTAAGTTTGTTAAAACAACATCTGTTACAAAACTACAGGATTAAATTTGCAAATACAGTACGTATCTCGGTATTTGTCTCATTCAGGAAAATTATTCATTTTTTTTAATGTTTTTTTGCGTAACACTTTAAATGTTGTGTTTAGAATTCCCCCCCAAAAATAATTTTATACATTTAGCCTCAAGTTGTATTTGAATTAAATCAAAACAAAAGGAAGAATCATTCATGAATTCATTTTTATATCCTTATGAACGTAATTTTATATCCGCTTGACTTAAGGATACATTTTAATTGGTTTTCCAAATGAATTCTTCTGATGTTTTGATCATAGAAAATATAAAATAAAAATATTTAAATGAAAGAAGAAAAAAATTATAAATAAGAACATAAACATACCAAAAAAATTACAAAAAATAAAAAATTTTTAATATTTTATTACAACAGAGATTCTGTATATTTCACAATAAGAATCAGAGAACAGCAATGAGTATTCAAAACGATGAATAGATTCGAGTCATACTTATAATTTCAGATACTTATACGCATTCATACTTATTTTAATATCATACTCATACTACTTATATTCAAAGTTTGAAGTACTCATCAAATTCATACTTCACAACACGTATAATGATGTTATTTTCGACTCTCCATAACTCAACGTATACACGAAGCACAAAATAAGTATGATTCGAGTACAAACACCACAATACTCACAAGAAGGTTGTGGGTTTGCTTTGCTTGCTGTCTTTGTCTTTTCTTTCTTCTTTGTTTGTAAATGCAACAACAACTAGGACTGAAAATTTTGATGAATGATTCGAATCACTCGAATCATTCATGAGTATTATAAGTATTTTTCTAAATTTATAAATCTAAATGAGTAAGAGGGGCTTATGAATCAAACATATTTCGAATGTTATGGGTTTGATGTCAACGTTGTACTCATACTCATTTCAAATTGTACTTATAAATCAATGTTGTAGCGAGTACGAATGAATCAGAGTAGTTGAATTTCAATACTCTTGACTCACTCATACTTAAAATTTCATGAGTACTTATGAGTAGCGAAAAAACGATTCATTGCTGATCTCTGATAAGAATTCATAAATTAGAGTCGATTACAATTGAATGTTGTCAGGTTTTTCATAAAACGTTTTATCACTTTATATTTATTGTGTGTATGTAGTATATTAGGCCCCGTTGGAACTTATGTCCTAGGGGAACAAGGGCTTGAATACCTCATGCCACAGGATCAGAATGGATATCATCCGATGATTCGCTTAAATCGAATATGGACCAGACATCACCAATAAGTATTCATGAAAAAATGAGTAGAATCGAATCATACTCATAATTTCTGATACTTATACGCACGCATTCATACTTATTTTAATATCATGGAACCTCTCTCTACTCATACTTAAAGTTTCAAGTACTCATCATATTCATACTTAATAACTAAACTAAATGGTTGCGTGTTAACTCTGCTTGCTGCTCTGTCTCTTTTGCTTATGTGTGTCTTTTTTCTTTTTTTGTAAATGCAACAACAACAACTAAGACCGCAAATTTTGACGAGTCACTCGAATCATTTATAAGTACATATTATAAGTATTTTTCTAAAGTTATGAATTTAATGAGTAGGCTTATGAATCAAACATATTTCGAATGGTATGAGTTTGATGTCAATATTGTACGCATACACATTGCAACCTGTAATTATAAATTAACGTTGTAGTGAGTATGAATGACTAATAGTAGTTAAATTTCAATATTGTTGGCGCACTTATATTCAAAATGTCATGAGTGCTTATGAGTAGCGAAAAAACGATTCATTGCTTATCTCTAGTGTGTATGTATTATATTAAGCCCCGTTGGAATTTATGTCCTAGGGGAACAAGAGCTTGAATACCTCATGCCTCAAGATCGGAATGATTATCATGCGGTAACTCGCTTAGATCGAATAAGGACAAGGCATATTTAGGTTAGGTTAGGTTAGAGGACGTGTACTTGTCAACTGTGACAAGTACAGTACCCGGAGGTCGAATTGACCCATTGTACAAAGTCCTAGCTTCTCACACCGCTTGTGTTGTGTGCGTTAATTTTATACATGAGTGGCGGGACCTACAGTTTAAAGTCGACTCCGAATGACAGATTTTTGAGAAGCTTTTCATGGCAATTTTTACTCTCAGAGTTTTTGCTAGAAATCTGCTGAGAGGAAGTCACCGAAGAAATACTTTCATATATTTTCGTTTTGATGTCTGACCTGGGATTTGAATTCGGGCCTTTCGCCTAATAAGCCAACACACTACCTACTAGACTACGGCGACTTCAGGCATATTTAGCTGGTAAAAAGTATGAGGCTCACTACTGATAAAGTACAATAGATCGCGTACTAATGAGCTCCGTAGGAAGAAATAATAAAAAAAAAATTGGAAGAGGGAAAAAGTCAAATTACATTGCTTCATCAAATTTCTATCCTTTACGGTATCGATTAAACACACCACCAGAACCAGCAATATTTCGTCAGTTCTTGAATGAATGAAGAGTAATAAATGTCTTCCGACCTATTTATAAAAGTCATATTTAATTTATGATCGGATATTGGTTGTACAAATGGTAAGACATTCAGTCAAATAGAATGAAATGTTTCGTCCATCATTTTAAAATACCAAATCGCTTGCAAGCTGTTTTCCAAAGGGGAAGAACACCCCAAAAGACTGTTAGAGCTGAGTTACAAAAGCTTTTCTATTATAATAATGGATCCTCTTCAAGCCTACATGATGGCTTAGGTGTATATCAATTCACATGAATTTTAAATTAAATGAAGCTTTTCGAACTTGAACTGTGGTAAGAAGAATGTGAAGAGCAAATGTTGATATAATTTGTCAAGCGCTAATTCTGAACTCATCTGATGGAATTCATCCACATCGCATAGTAACCTCAACGTCGAAAAGCTTAATCGAAATCGAAAGAAGTGACTACCGACACGCAAAAGAAAAAATTAAACAAAATTTTCTTTTTAAGGTAAAAAGTTAACATTCCTTCATACACAATTGGTCATTACAACCCTTTAGTCAGGATTACGTACATGAGTAGCGTGACCTACAGTTTAAAGTCGACTCCGAACGACAAATTTTTGAGAAACTTTTCATTGCTCTCAGAGTGGCTTTCATGGCTTTTATTTTACTCTCAGAGTTTTTGCCAGAAATCTGCTGAGAGGAAGTCGCCGAAGAAATATTTCGTTTTGTTGGAGATGTCTAACCCGGTATTCGAACCGTGGCCTCACTTCTAATAAGCCAACACACTGCCTTTTAGACTACAGCGACTACTATATTCGTTCATGAAATCTAAATTCAAATTAATGTTTAATTAATTCATTAAAATCTCTGTAATAAATAATCGAACGCATAAATAATCGTGTTGCAGTATTTTCCTCATTAATTTGGTATTAAAATTGATTGCCACTTTGGAAATAATATCAATGCACATTCAGAAATATTCACATAAATATTACTTTGCGAATACGGAATGCGAGGAGTAATGGTTTTTGAATATAAAAAAAAAAAATAAATGGTGATAATGCAATAATTTTTTTCTCTTTTTTTTTCACATTCAATGACTCTTTGAAAGTGCACTCTTTGCCACATATTCACATTCATCAGCATGGCAGCGTTGTTCGCGCACACCCGCCTTTACATTTGCCAGAGATGGATAATTTATTATTTCCTAGTTGCAGTAAATTGTGTGATATTTTAATTATTCCCCATTAATCACAAACAATCTCCGATTTTTAATTTTTTTTTGTTTTTTTTTTTTTTTATTCTTTAGATTTACAAACGATTATGCACACGTATGGTGTTGGTGATGAAAAATTGCAATTAGATTTGAAACAATTATTTGCAATTGTCATGATCCTGATTAAACCAAAAAATCCATAAATAATAACGGGTTGTATTGGGTTGGAGCAAAACTAACATTATCGTAAGGCATGTAACAAGAGTTAGGAAAATAAGTAGTTATTTCACTTGTTAAAGTGTATTAAAAACTTAAAAATAGTCAACTAAGGACACTAATATAGTATATGTACGTAATATGTATTGTTACGTTTTTACTTTTTAAAAACGTTTAAAATATAAGCTCGTAGATTGTAAATGAAATAAAAATATTTTTGTGTTTAGTTTTAATTAAGATTTTTTATTATTCGCACAATTCTGTGTGCCACTGTTCACAACTTTATGTAAACGACAATAATTGTTTCGTTTGTTATTCCTCGGTTTATGCGCTTTACACTCTTCAAATTACTCTTGTCACACAATACTGACTAACTAGCTCACTCGTCTGCTTTACCTTGCCTTTTATATGGGATGGTAAACAGTCTGATGAATGTTCGTGACTTCGCCTTCTCGAAATCTCTATAAATGTAAACATCGATGTTTCATTATTGTTGTTTGTGTTTTTTGTTTACATTTATTCTTGTAGTGTTGTTTGTGGATTTTTGTTTACTTGTTTACCATTTTTATGCTGGTGTTTGTTGTTACGTTAAGCAGTACGATAATTTGTAAACAGGTTTGTTTACTGTATTGTTTTGTTGTTGTATCTTTTGTTTATAATTTTAATATTAAACGATGTAAAAGCAAAACACCAGTATCTAGATTTTTCATTTTCATAACAGTATATTGTAATATTAATGTAATCACAGCATTAAATCGTAATACTGAGAGTGACACACAGATAAAGTTGTACACAAATTTACATGAAATTTGTAAGAAATAAAAGTTGAATATGACTTTTCCCCCCAACCCAATACAGCGGAGAAAAGTGATTTGACAAAACCTTACTAATGAGTAAATTCATCAAATGACACGATTAGATCTCATATGGCATAAATGCAGTTCAGTTTTTTGTATTTCAGTTTTTCTAACGCAGCATAAACGATTGGAATCCCTTCATAAAACATTATTCAGTGTTTTCCGCTTCCAATTTGCCTGATTTTCTTTCATTCGTTCACATTTATTAATTTATGCTAAGCGAAGTGAACATTTATCATTTAGAAAAGGTGTATGTATGTCACACATGACATTCACATATAAAAAACAAAAATAAAAAACTACAAATAAATAAAAGAAAATAACCTTGAATCACATCACATGGCATCACATCACCAAGGAGACAAGGAAATATTTTAGTGGCTAGAGAAGGAAACGAAAAAGATCTGGGGGGGTGGCAAGCAAAAAAGAGAAAAAGAACTGTGAACATCTGTTTTGGGTTGCGAACAAAACAAACTAATGATGAAGCCAACTAAAGCTCTGTTACAAGGAATACAATCAAAAGGAGTTTTGTTTAAGGCACTACCAGCCACACTGGCAAACGGTCGTAGGGGTAAACACTCACACACACACACGGCGGAAGGAAGGAAACAAGAACAGGAAGTGCTGATGATGTGGGCCATGCTTTTCATGTATAAAAAATTGTTCTTCTTATGCACATTAGTATGCTTGTAAGGTTTTAGATTGAAATGCAATATTAGAATTATTTATTATAACACACACTTATGTATACATACCAAAAGTACATATGTACATACATACATACATACACTTTATTCTATATACAGTCCATACATTTATTGCTTTTGTGGCGCTATGAAAATCAAAAATATCCCATTATACAGAGGACAATACAACGACAAATACATTCTATTCAGTATTCTTGGGGTTCTTTCAAACAGTGAAGGACAAAATAAAAATCTCTAAGAATGCAAATCATTTGCAAAAGATAAAAAAGATTTTTTTTTTCATTAAATAGAATACAATTACAAATTGCATTACAACTATTTACAAGAAGTGTAACATAGGCCTTATGCTCGGTGAAGTGTAAGAGACCAAATAGTCTAGCATACTAGCGAAGGTAGTAAAATACTGGACTTCAGAACAGTGAAAAAAATTGCCGTCGAAAGACACCGTGTGAGTAATGATTATAATATACTGTTACGAAAATGAAACATCTAGATACTGGTGTTTTGCTATTACATCGCTTAACATTAAAAATATAAACAAAAGCTACAAAAACAAAACAATGCAGTAAACAAACCTCTTTACAAATTATCGTAATGCTTAATATAACAACAAACACCAGCATAAAATTTTGTAAACAAGTAAACAAAAATATGTTGTTAAATATTGTTATATTACAAAAATATAACAACGAACACCACCATAAAAAATGGTAAACAAGTAAACAAAAATATAACAACGAACACCACCATAAAAAAATGGTAAACAAAAATATACCAACAACACTACAATAATAAACGTAAACAACGATGTTTACATTTATAGAGGGTTCGAGAAGGCGAAGTCATGAACGTTCGCCTTAAAGAACATTCATCAGATTATTTGTCCTGCCATATAAAAGACAGGGCAAAGCAGGCGTTCAGGCGAGTGAAGTTCAGTCAGTCTTGTGTGAAGACGCGGTGTGTTTGAAAGATCTGCGTTACAAAGATCTGTCGAATAATTGTCTAGTAATTGTTATTGTTTATACAAAGGGTATAAACAGAGGAATAACAAAGAAAAGCAATTATTGTTGTTTACATCAAGTTGTGAACAGTGGCACAGATAATTGTGCAAATAATAAAGAATTTTAATTAAAACTAAACTTAAACTTATTTTTATTTCATTTGCAATCTACGAGCTCAGATATTAAACGTTTTTAAAAGGTAAAAACGTAGCAATGCACATTAGTTTTAGTATCAAGCGCAATCTAATGCACACAAAAAAACGTAGTGAGTAGTAACAACAACTGCTCAAGCAAAAAAACTTTGAATTTAATTTTATTTTTTGTAATAAAACCTTAGTATTGAATTCAAGACAGATGTCGGACAGACTGATTAACTCAGATATATGAATAGTAGTACACCATCTATCCAATCAACTTGATGTACTTTTATCAGTTAATGCAATATAATCTATCATAGACAATTTTGGCATGTCGTTCCCAATAAGAATATTAAGGACAACTAAGGCAAATACTATCTCCACACCCAGCAAATGATGTAAATTTCAGGAATGCTGAATTGAAGATTAATAACAACAGTTATGTCATGAAACCGATATATTAATCGGCCTCATTTGAACATTTCCAATCTCTTATTAGTTTGATTAGAATACTAAGAATCTATTTATCAGTTTTATATTCTCTGTTATTGTTTTTTTAATATTTTTGTTTTTTGTTGTTAATACTCTACAAGACGCTCATCCTACCTGTGCTTCTTTATGGCGCAGAAGCATGGACCCTATTAAGAACTGATGCAGCAGCCTTGAGAGTATTCGAGAGAAAAGTCCTACGTAAGATCTTCGGTCCAGTGCGAGTTGGCGATAATTTCCGCATCCGATTCAACAGTGAGCTGTATGAGCTCCTCAACGACATAGACGTTGTACAGCGTATTAACATCCAGCGGCTGCGCTGGCTCGACCATGTCGTTCGAATGGAGGAGGATGCTGTAGTGTGTTTGACTAGTCTAGGTTGCCATACCTTCTGTATGCAACTTAATATCGACACATTCTTGTTGATATTGTCCACACTGCATAAATGCATCGAGACATAAACAATATGTGTATTGTGCTGTCTCAGCATATTCCCACACTCATGGAGTGTTGGAATGTAAGACATTTAGCATAAGTTTAATTTTAAAATAATTAAGTATAAGATAAATCTAACAAGTGAACAGTCGCATTAGCGGCTGTTCTCTAAAATTAAATAAATAAACAATAAAGTGTTTAATATAATAGAAAGTAATATTTCAGTCTTATTTTTCTTTACAATGCTCCGGCGAGACGGGTATTTGATGCGGGGATCTGCGGAAGTCGGCGAAGAGGACGACCTTGTATCCGTTGGAAGGACCAAATCGAGGAAGCCCTGTCATCGATTGGTGTGACCAACTGGCCTAGGCGCGCAAGAAGCAGAGGCGCCTGGAAGGATGTGTTGCGGCAGGCCGAAATCCGTTAATCGGGTTGTTATGGCCAATTAAGTAAGTAAGTTTTTTGTTGTTTTTTTTTTCTTTAATTTAATTTTTTTTTGTAACGATCAGTTTTGTCCTTGAGTGTTCCAAATATGTATGTGTGCAACTGTATGTGTTTTAATGGGTCATAAATGAATTTGACCTCACGTACCATAGTGTTGACACATACACAGCGCAACAACACATACAATTCAATTTCGTGTGTGTGTGTGTATATGGATGTGTGTGTAAGCGTCTGTGTCTGATACAATAACAATACGAAATAATGTTACTTTATAGGATTCTTTTAAAGATTATACCGTACAAAACGTATGATTTGAATAAATATTATCGGTTTAGTTAAGTTTTCTTTGGTTTTGTTACACAACCCCCTCCCCCCTCTCTCGTTATGCATCTTTGTCACAGGCTTTGCTTATATGCTGAGAGTTAGAGTTTTCCTTTGTTGATCATCGGAACTGTTGTTGAGAACTGTTGTTGCAATGTATTCACTGTCTTGTCCTTGTTTGTTGCCAGAGGAAACACATTTGTTGTCCCTTCCTTTGGTTACAGGTGAAATAGGGTTTTTATTGAAATTCTTATTTATGAATCACAGTCACAGACTAGAACACACAGTCAACACTACAACAACACGCACGCACACCCATTCATATTAACGAACATGACATAATCCCTACTTGCCTTCTCTACTCTCTATTATTATTTTTCTCTCTCTCTCTCTGAGTGTGTGTCTATCTCGGTTACCACTGTTGAATTCTAGTCTGAAAAATGTTATTTTAATAGAATTTTTGTAACAATTTTATTCACATGAATCTTCTGTTTTTTTCTGTCTGTTCCTGTCTCGTTGCCCTCTTTATATTCAAATTGCTTATCTTTTAAATACCTGTGGCGTTGGGGAGAGGAGCGGGTGTTATGGCAGTTAACGTAGAAGAAGCGAAATCATAGGTTTTTTGCTCTTTCTCTTTTATTGTCTGATTTTGTTTGTTTTTTTTTTTTCTTTATGTCTTTAAATAAAGCAAAGCAAACAATATGTTTTTCACTTTTCATATTCCGTTATGTTCCTTCGGGCATTTACGTGTCAGTGAGTGAGTTTATTTATACGCGCATCTATATGTATGTATGTATATGGCTGTATCTATGAATATGTGTGAGTTTTATTGTTGTTGTTGTTATTTTATTTTATTATTGTCCAATAAAACTGTCCGAAAAAGAAAACAACACCACCAACAAGAACGACAATAATAATAATAACAATAATGACAGTGGAAATAAAAAGCGAAAAGAGAAAATAAGATTTATAATGAATGTGTAATGTCGCGTATAAAACATATTTGCAATAACATACATACATACATAATGTTGACGATGAAAGGCGATAATTTTTTCTCAGTTTTCTTCGTTTCTCTTTTTAGTTTTTATTTTTTTTTTCTTTTTTGTGTGTGTAATTGCACGAACATGTTTATAGTTTGTTTTTGTGATGTACAGGGATGTACAAGTTTGTTTTATGCTGCTTTAAGCACCCCCAAAGGGGAATGGGTGTTAAGTAAAGTCATGCAGAATAGGAACAGATTGAATGAATAACCAAATGAACCTTATAGCTTCTAATACTACAAAAAAAGCTTCATTCATAGCAGGCCTTAGAAAAAATCTTTAAAGAACAATTTAAAAAACATTCTTTTTCAACATAAAATAGAAGATTCTGCGGAAATATTACAGAGAGAGAGAAAGAAAGAAAAAATTTACTCTTTAACCATATAACGAAAAGGTAAATATAGTACTTATACGTATACATTTACATAATTCTCCCTGGCTTATCACACACATACAATCTCGTACATCAAATATTTATTTATAGTATATCAGTGACTTTGTATGTGTTACGTGCCACAAGTAAATACTCATCACAGATTTCATACGCATATTTGTGGGTCTTTATTAAATTTTTTCTTGATATGAAATTTTGTCTTGACAATCTGTCTTCTCGGCTAAAGAACGCGACAAGAAATTAAATATTCAAAATAGTTCAAATCGCTATAAAAATTCCAAGTAAGTGAGAAAAGATATTTTTATCACATGCAAATACCTTTACGTACATACTTTACATACAGTATTCCAACAAAGTAAATACAAAGGCTGTGCATTGTCTTGACAATCATTTTTGTTAACATTATTATCTCTAAAACATAAAAAACAATATCGGCATCAATGTACGAGTATGTATGAGTTGAGTATGAGTTCATTAACTTGTTTAATTTGAATTTGTTCTGGTATAAAGTGTGAAAAATGTTCAATTGTTCTGTAAATAATTGTTATAAAGTATTGGAAAACAGTAATAATGCATACGATCATGCAATCTTTTCAGTTCATATTCCCTTTGAAGCATTTGATTGGTGATATGCAACAATAAAAATAAATTTTAAAAAAACCTACTTATGCTAGTCTTATGCTAGTCTATCATAAAAATAATTTAATTCAATTATTCACATCAGTTTTGTTTTATATTTTAATTATAAGTAATCCCTCGATTTAGATCGTTGATCGAACAAAGTAATATCTTTACAATAAGACACTTAAATATGCTGCATAATTTTCGCCTTTTGAGTTATAATTCACGGCTTTCATTGAAAATTAAATTTATACACAAAGCAATTCCTCAAGGAATTACAAGACTTGTATACAGAATACAAAAGTAAACAAGTCACAAAAAATAAAATTCCTTCTCATTCCATTTTCCATAGGCACTTCAAGTAAATGTGGAATAAAAAAAAATAATTAATTTGCTGTCTGTCTGTCTTTGTACAAAGTCTCGATACTATCGAAGACATACATACATAATTGGTCATTACAACCCTTCAGTCAGGATTATTGACCTAGTTTCTCACACCACTTATGTTGTGTGTGTTAATTTTATACATAAGTGGTGGGACCTACAGTTTAAAGTCGACTCCGAACGACAGATTTTTTGAGAAACTTTTCATGGCAATTTTATTTACTCTCAGAGTTGTTGCCAGAAATCTGCTGAGAGGAAATCGCCGAAGAAATACTTTTTGTATTTTGTTTTGATGTCTGGCCTGGGGCTCGAACCCTGGCTTTTCGTCTAATAAGCCAACACACTACCTACTAGACTACGGCGACTTCGAAGAATACGCTTTAATTTTCCCTTTGCCGACTCAACTCTTTCCTCAGGCTTATCAATTACTTCAAAAGTTTTCGTTGTTTTAATTGTGCAGTTAAATGCTTCTTATTACTTTGCCAATAAAACGATGAATTATCTCTACAAGTCTCTCTAAGTATCTATCTCTATGAAGTAGCCGTAGTCTGTGTTCACTTATTAGAGGTAAAGGTCACGGTTCAAAACCCAGGTCAGGCATCTCCAACCAAACGAAAATATGAAAAAAATATTTCTTCGGCGACTTGCTCTCAGCAGATATCTGGCAAAAACTCTGAACGTAAATAAAATTGTCTTGAAAAACTTCTCAAAAATCTGTCATTCGGAATCGACCTTAAACTGTATATACCGCCACTCATGTATAAAATTAATACACACAACATAAGTGGTGTGAGAAACTAGGTCCATAATCCTAACTGAAGGATAGTAATGACCAATTATGTATGTGTGTATGTATGTAGTCTCTCTATCTGAAGAGTCTCTCTCTATGTTGTTGATTTGAAAGATTCGTCAATTGAAAAAGCTCTAACTTATCAATGTTAGAATGTTCTGTACCAGAAAATCCTACTCTATGCGGCAAGTTTACAATTTTCTTGTTAAGGTTGTTAAAATTCTCAACATTTTCAACTTTAGTTGTGAATTCATGCAATACCTCATCAAAATTTTCTTTGTTTATCAATGACGTTAAGTCTTGATTCAAAATTCACAACGTTTTCACTACAAATACGCCAATACGATCACCGCATATATTCGTCAAACATTGCTGCATGCGACAAGTACAAGTACGTTGTTCTGGTGCAACGTGTCACAAAAACAAGCAGCCAATGGCGCATGGATTCAGTGATTCAAATGCAATCCACAAGGGCGAGAAGACAAATTCCGATTGAAGTCAAATTGCAAAGTTGACACTAAAATTCGTGGAGACAGCTTACTATGCATGGCTATTTCATACTTTTTTTGTTTATTAAAAATCGTATTATTAAATCGTATAAATGTATGAGCGCCGACTGGGAAAAAACGTTAAGGGAAAAATGAAAGCGGAAAAGCAAATACAGAAGAATACATTTTGAATAATTGGCATATTAGTGAACAAACTATAAGCAGAGATGTAAGCGGATATTCTAATTTAATTTCGAGATACATACTAAATAGTTCATTTGATTTATAACCTACTAGTGGATCATCAAATTCTATATATGGATGCATCAGAGATCACCAATGAATCGTTTTTTTGCTACTCATAAGCACTCATGAAATTTTGAATATAAGTGAGTCAATAATATTGAAATTTAACTACTATGAGTCATTCATACTCACTACAACGTTAATTTATAATTACGGGTTGCAATGAGTATGCGTACAATGTTGACATCAAACTCATACCATTCCAAAATTTAATTTACCATTCCAAAATTTAACTACTCTCGATTCATTTGTACTCACTAGAATGTTCATTTATATGAAGAAGTTGCAATGAGTATGTCTACAACGTTGACATCAAACTCATACCATTCGAAATATTTGTTGATTCATAAGCCTACTCATTTAGATGCATAACTTTAGAAAAATACTTATAATACTTATAAATGATTCGAGTGACTCGAATCATTCAACAAAATTTACAGTCTTAGTTGTTGTTTGAAAAAAAATAAAAAGGACACATAAGCAAAAAAACAAAGCAGCAAGCAGATCAAACACACAACCTTCTAGTAAGTATTTTAGTGTTCGTACGCGAATAATACTTATTATGTGATTCGTGTATATATTGAGCGTGTTGTTAAGTATGAAATTTTGAATGTGAGTAGAGGTTCCATGATATTAAAATAAGTATGAAGTATAAGTATCAGAAATTATGAGTATGATTCGATTCTATTCATTTTTTTGAAGTGCTAATTGCTGATCTCTTATATGTACTCTCTTGCCAAATCTTCGTAGTAGTGCTCATATTTTTATTAAAAATTTTTTTAAAACAATTCATATTTGAAATTTATTACATGCTACGTTTGTAGCATTTGTAAAACCAATTGGCATTTGATTAATGGATGTCAAACATTCTTGAAAACCATTAAAGTGACAAGATCGATCCTCTACAATAGTCGTGTTATCCAGCGACCATGAATGTGTTTTTGCTTTGAATAAAATAAAAATAATATTTTGTGTATGTATATGTATATAGGTTTTTTTTATTTTGTTGTTGTACAAAAAACAATAAACAATATGCATTAATAAAATTATGTTAACGGTTGCATAAGTATGAACTTATGTATGTACATACATATGTGTGCTTAAGTGTTTGAAGACATTTTTCATCAGCATCAAATGTAATTTATTACAATATTTACTTTACACAATTCTCTTTTCTTATTCATTCTCTCTCTTGTTTTACTTCTTCGGCTTATTTATGTATTTTGTTAGTGTGTGTGTGTGTGTGTGTATGTGTACGTTGAGTTGATTGCTTTATTTCTTTATTGTTTTTTTATTGTTGTTCTTGTTTATTCCAAAAATAAATTTTTTATTTTGTGTTCTTTTCTTTTCATTTTCATTTTATATGTCAACAATTTGTCATTGGAGGCAAAGTTATTTTAATTGAAAACAATAATAATGACAAATAAACAAAACGAAATAGACGAACAGACATACGTACAGACGGACACACAAATGAACACATATTTGAGCCAAAAATAATTTAAATGTTTTTGTTCGTATGAAAATCGTAAATCATTTTGCGATTATTTTTTTTTTTTTTCATTTTCATTTTTACAGGAAACATACACATACACACACTCGCATGCCTTTTTTAAATAGAAAGAAGGACACATTACTACTACAGCACGCACATAACAATGTTCAAAAATATTTACTAGTATATATATGTGCTCTTGTAAGGTACAAAAATATACAAAAAACAGTAATTACAACAATAATAAAAAATAATAATAAAATAATAAGATGTTGTAAATATAGTTTGTTGATTTTAATTATGGGACACTATAAATAATAATTTTTAAAATGAAAATATTCCATACATACATACATATGTACATACACGCATGCATACATACATACATAGGCACTAGCATATTGTATGTGTTTATTTTAAAGTTCTCTATTTACATGGCTTTTATATTTTTTTGTTGTGTATTAGTGAGTAAGACAGAGAAAATAAGTTGAGAGCTTACAGTCATAGAAAAATGTTGGTAATACATATACCCTATTTTGATTTACATTTCATCAACATACATAAAGTTATACATCTTTGATTTAATAATTAGGTAATGTTTTTCAGATATTTGATGGGTACTAATTTTGTTTCATCAATTTCTTGTCCTACTAATAACCATCTATTTAATTTTTCTAAAATATTGTTTAATGTTTATTAAAAAAAAAGTTGTTCTCTTTCGACATCATCTAAATTATTTACTTAACTATTAAAACAAACAAAATGTGTATTTAAGAACATACACTGAGCGCCATAAGTGAGTCAACACCCACTATAATTTTAAATTTTCTATTATAAAAAAAACAATATACTTGTAGCACAACAATAATTGAATTGTTGTTTTTGTTTTAACATTTTATCTGTAAGTAATAAATAAACGTTTTTATTTTTGGAAATTTATTCGACTATTCTCATTTATTTTTCTCGCTATACTAAGAAAATGAATTATTTCAGTGGTGTTTACTCATTTTTGGCGCTCAGTGTATAAAACAGTAAAGGAACCAAATGGCTACCCTGCGGAACACCAGAAGTAACATATACAGTCCTAGACAATACATTCCTAAACAATACCCTCTGAGTCCTAAGGGAGAGGTAGCAGCCCAGCCAACGATGAATAATATCATGAATAACGATTAATGAAAGTTTAAGAAGCAAAATTCCATGATCAAGCCTATCTAAAGCTTTACTGAAATCAGTATAAATTACATCAGTCCGAGCCCTGGCAAGAAAACCCCTGAAAACATGTGTAGTAAATTCAAGAAGATTAGTGACAATCGATCTACCCTTCAAAAATATTGGATCTATTACCCGACTTACGCAAAGGAATTATAAACGAACTCTTCCAAATATATGGAAAATGACCAGCTCTCAGAAGCCCATTGAATATAAAGGTCAAAGGACTACTCAAGACAGAAGCGCACTTACTTAAAATACAGGCCGGTACCCCGTCAGGGCCAGGCAAGTATGTAAGTTTCAGTCCAGACAAAGCCTCAAGAACAGACTCTTCATCAAATGAATATATATTAGAAAAAGAGACACTTCCCACTAAATAAGGATACGAATATCCGCTACTCAGATCAGGGCCCGAGTCCAACTGCCTATAAGTAGACTGAAAAAAGTCAGCAGACATATTCGAAATATCAAGGTAACTAGAGGATGATACGCCCTCATAAAACATCTCAGTGGGAAACAAAGATGATTTACGTTTATCTCGAACGTAGTCGTAAAACGACTTAGGATCGCTAGCGAAGTTCGACCTGACTCTAATCATATATTCCTCATAACAACAATGATTCATTCTACGATAATCGGCACGCGCCCTAGAGTAAAGAGCATAATCAATATCAGTACCTGATCTAACAAACTTTTTAAATAACCTCGATTTCCTGTTCCTCAACCTTGACAGTCTAGCCGAATTCCACGGAGGACCAGAACGCTCCAAACGACTATTTACAGATGGAACACACTCCCTAAAACATTTAAATAATACCATCATAAAAGCCATCCAAGAACAAAACATTTTTTGAGTGTAAACCTAAAAAATATCTCAACATCCGCTACACATGTGTACTTGTCCCAGTCTGATCGACAACTAAATAAATGAGCATAAGCAATATGTGTGAATTCTCTCTGCACAATTGTGCAATGAAATGGTAACCACTGCTTTATATCGTCCAAGTAAGGAATCCACGTTATGCATTTCGTTGTCTGTTGTAATTACAAAATACTCGTCAACAATACATATGTATGTATGTATGTATGGACATATGTATGAAATTCTTGATTCTATAATAAAACAATACTAAAATATTTAAAAATAAAGCCATGCATGCATGTGTGTATATGTATGTACATATAATAAATGTACGTCTTTTAACAATTATTCCATATTAAATGCTTGCTCTCTTAACCTTTTCTGTATGCATTATTTAATTTAATTTAATTTAATTTGATACTCAACATTATTTAGGCACTGTTAACAGTCATGGTAACACAAAAAAGGAAAAAAAAACATGCATCGTACTTATACACACGCAAATTTCAATAGCAAATGTGTGTGTGTGTGTGTCACGAATAAATTTCGTGATTTTTCCTCGAGTTCATGGTTGTTTTTCTTCTCATCATCTATGCAAATAGAAATCCATTGTTAAAGTAAAAACTCAGCTGCCGTACTCAAGCAGTTGTGTCAGAGTTGTTGTGCTCTTGAAAATTTTAATTATTGAAATAATTATTGTACGTTCCTGTGTGAAATATTTAAAATTTATTCACACAATCTGAATAAACGAAAAAAAATGCACATTTAGATTTCACTTTTTATGCACTTCTACAGCAAACTAAAACTATTGCATGTACATGCATATGTATGTAAACAACGACAGTGTATAACAAAAGTATTTACGAATTTTAAATTCGTCGTACAATTCACATGCACAAATTTAAAAAAAAAAAAAAAATTCTCATTACGTTCCCTCTTTTCCAACGCCTTCATTTCGGAACTTTTAAGGCATTGCTTTCAAGGCATTGATATCTGCTTTCTATTTTTTTAAATTCTGACAGCTAAAACCAATTCTACACTTTACATATTTAAACTAATGAACGTTACGTATACTTTTGTACATACATACATAATTGGTCATTACAAACCTTCAGTCAGGATTACTGACCTAGTTTCTCACACCACTGATGTTGTGTGTGTTAATTTTGTACATAAGTGGCGGGACCTACAGTTTAAAGTCGACTCCGAACGACAGAATCTTGAGAATCTTTTCATGGCAACTTTATTTACTCTCAGAGTTTTTGCCAGAAATCTGCTGAGAGGAAATCGCCGAAGAATACTTTTTGTATTTTGTTTTGATGTCTGGCCTGGGGCTCAAACCCTGGCTTTACGTCTAACAAGCCAACACACTACCTACTAGACTACGGCGACTTCAAACTTACTTACTACGTAAACCTATGTAGTTCACAAAAAATATCGGATTTATCGCTCGCAACTGAAAATGTCGCCGAAATTCTTAGGTCCTATAGTTTTCAAGGCCTGCAGAAACAACTAACGATAGCAAAATTTATTGTACAGCAATGGTTTGAATTTACTGACCTATGTATAAAAACGCAGCAACAGGTTCAATTCATTTCCACTAATAGGAGGTTGTTTATTAGCTTTAAGCGATCAAACCGTTTTTGAATGCCAATTGAATTGAAAAGTGATGCTTTAATATACATATACCAGAGATCAGCAATGAATCGTTTTTCGCTACTCATAAGCACTCATAAAATTTTGAATATAAGTGAGTCAGCAATATTGACATTTAACTATGTACTCTGATTCATTCATACTCACTACAACGTTGATTTACTATAAGTGCAGGTTGCATTGAGTATGCGTACAACATTGACATCCAACTCATACCAATCGAAATATGTTTGATTCATAAGCCAACTCATTTAGATTCATAACTTTAGATAAATACTTAATAATATTTATACGAATCATTCATCAAAATTTATAGTATTAGTTTATGTTGCATTTATAACAAAAGAAAAAGACACATAAGCAAAAAAGACAGAGCAGCAAGCAGATCAAACACACAATCTTCTAGTAAGTATTTTAGTGTTTGTACACGAATCGTACTTATTTTGTGATTCGTGTATATGTTAAGTTATGGAGAGTCGAAATTAATTACGTGTTGTTAAGCATGAATATGATGAGCATTTCAAACTTTGAATATGAATAGAGGTTCCATGATATTAAAATAAGTATGAATGGGTGCGTATAAGTATCGGAAATTATGAGTAGTATTTGATGCTATTCATCCTTTTGAATACTCATTGCTGATCTCTAATACATATGGGCAATTTCGTGTCAAGTGACCCAATTTTTAAAATCGATGTCTTTCGATTTGGATGAAATTTGCACCAAGGTTAGTACTATTGGATAGTAGGCCACAAATTTTCAACTCTATCAGTCCAGAACTGCCGGAGTTAGAGGGGGTCAAAGTAGGACATTTTGGTCATACAGGGTTTTTTTAAAATGTGTGTAACTTTTCACCTATTAATCCTAGCAAAAATTTTCCAAAGGATATTAGATAGCTATTTCTTCAATCTTTCCAAAAATAATTTTTTTTTTTTTTAAATTATTTTTTTTTAAATTTTTTTTTCAATTTGGGCCTTTTTTCTATTGCTTAAAAGAAAGCTTATAAAATTTCTTTTAAGGCCTTCATAATCGCTTAATGGGATGCGAGTGGGATATCTATGACAAAAATTATTTTTTAACTCAAGAATAAGATTTTTCAATATTTGGCACATGTACCATTTTCATTTTCCCCCATTTTTTTTCGAAATGGAGTTTTTGTGGGCACTTAGTAGCAAGAGGCATATCTATAAAAAAAATATTTTAACTCAAAACCAAACTTTTTAAATTTTACCATATGCACTATATTTATTTTTAATGGATGTTTTTTTTTTTTGCTCAAAAAAAGCTTACTTCTTAATGGGATGCGGTTGGAAAAACTCTAGCGTGCGATACTGAAGCTCTAGTAGCTCAATTTTATCAGCGAGATGATATGAGTCGAATGATGCCAGGAATGAAAGACTGGGTGTCTGTTCGAATCGATGGCCAGAAAGTCCAAATGCAGAAGAGGCTTTCTTTTAAGCAAAAAAAAAAAAAAAAAGGGCCCAAAAAAAAAAAAATTAAAAAAAAAATTTTTTAAAAATTAAAAAAATTGATTTTAGAAAGATTGAGGAAATAGCTATCTAATATCCTTTGGAAAATTTTTGCTAGGACCAATAGGTGAAAAGTTACACACATTTTAAAAAAACCCTGTAAGACCAAAATGTCCAAATTTGACCCCCTCTAACTCCGGCAGTTCTGGACTGATAGAGCTGAAAATTTGTGTCTGGCCAACCATCCAATAGTACTAACCTTGGTGCAAATTTCATCCAAATCGGAAGACATCGATTTTAAAAATTGGGTCACTTGACACGAAATTGCCCATATATGTAAGTGAGTCAACAATATTGTAATTTAACAACATACTCTGATTAATTCATACTTACTACAACGTTGATTCATAAATACAGGTTGCAATGAGTATGCGTACAACATTGACATCAAACTCTTACCATTCGAAATATGTTTCATAATTCATAAGCCAACTCATTTAGATTCATAACTTTAGATAAATACTTAATAATCAAACTTTATAGTCTTAGTTTATGTTGCATTTACAACAAAAGAAAAAGACACATAAGCAAAAAAGACAGAGCAGCAAGCAGATCAAACACACAATCTTCTAGTGAGTATTTTAGTATTTGTACGCGAATCATACTTATTTTGTGATTCGTGTATATGTTGAGTTATGGAGAGCCGAAATTAATTACGTTTTGTTAAGCATGAATATGATGAGCATTTAAAAGTCGCCGTGGTCTAGTAGGTAGTGTGCTGGCTTATTAGACGTAAAAGCCAGTGTTCGAGTCCCACGCCAGACATCAAAAAATAAAATACAAAAAGTATTTTTTCGGCGATTTCTTCTCAGTTTCTCAAAAATCTGTCGTTCAGAGTCGACTTTAAACTGTAGGTCCCGCCACTTATGTATAAAATTAACACACACAACATAAGTGGTGTGAGAAACTGACCCCGTTGTGTGAGTGGCACCTAGAATCGTAGTTGCTAAGATTATTATGCGACAAATTTGTAAAGGCAGAACAAATTGGGACGAATGTTTGGAACCCATGACGTTTAACAGATGGCTTGAGTTTGTCGATGATTACTCTTACATCGACCGGATTAACATCCCCCGTTGGGTTAATTTAACCCTCAGTATGAAGTTTAACTTCATGCATTTTGTGATGCTTCTGAGAAAGCATTTGCTGCCATTCTGTATAGTAGAGTCCTAACCCCGTCTGGTGAATTTGTCACCCACTTGCTCGCAGCCAAAGTAAAAGTTGTGCCTGTAGAAGTGTAAACTTTACCCCGTTTAGATCTCTGCGATGGAACTCTATTGGAAAAAATGGTATTTTCACTTCGTAAGAAGCTGAATCTTACCAGATCGGAAGCCTTTGTGGGACAGATGCGACTATCGTTCTGTCCTGGTTTCAAAAACCCCCGTGCCATTGGCCAACTTTTGTGGCATATCGAGTATCGTTTATCGTGGACCAGGTAGCCACTGACATTTGGAATCACGTGGAAGCTTTACACAATTGGAATTTTTTTGTCATTCGTTATGACAATTTACTCCTAACGATCGGAAATTTGGTCTAATCTAACGGATTTATTTCGTCCCTAATTCGAAATGCGAGTGGCCGAAATTCGAACTGCCAATCGCGTTCTAATACGGCCAATTGTGAAGCTCGTGTCGCTTTCTAATCTAGAGCAGTATTAATTCGTTCTCTCGTTTTCTGTTGTGTGTTTGTCGTTTTCATTTACAGATCAGTTAATACCACGTGGGCTATCTATCGAACGCCCTGCTAACGACAACCTCGATTATAGTTGATTCCAGCCAAAGAAGAAGAGCACAACCCACAACCAGGCTCTCAACAGAACTTGCGCGTGCCTTCCACCAGTAATGGGACCTGTCGTGGCTGCTTCTAATGCGACATCGCGGCCTACCGTAGTAATAAACGTTCTAGGCAAATAACTCTTTTTCTCTGTATTATTATTTCCTTTTCAATTTGAATTGTTTTTCTACCTATTTTTTATTTCTCTTTTTTTACTATTTTTATTTACACTTATACTATGAATTATATATATATGAATTACCCTGAATTGTAAACTTATTGATCTCTGGCCAGGTGACGTCTCGGTCCGCTTGTTGCAATGTTGCAAGGGGGCGGGATGTTCACGCTGGCCACGCTAATGTTAAGTTTAGTTTTAAGTACTTTTACAACCATGTGTATTAATTACTTGCTAATTGTGAATTGTTATGAATATGAACGAAAAGAGATAATTATTACTCGATCCACCCCCCAACCCGAAGGTACGTTTTTGTACAAAAATAAATAATACTTGATTATTTGAAACTAATACTTTGTATTTTATTTCCCCGAAATCTCGCCAAATATTTCATTTTATTATCTCCCCGCTCACCCCCACATGTGTGAGTGTAGGTATAGCACTGGCCATTTTATAGTCACCTAGCAGCAACTCGTTTCCTTGCCGTTCGCATCTTCCCCCTTTCCACCTTTCCTAAAAAAAAGCCTGCACAATGCACTGCATGAGTAGGGGCCATCCCCTGAGTGCTGGTTTCATAAAAAAAAAAGCATTTCAAATTTTTAATATGAATAGAGGTTCCATGATATTAAAATAAGTATGAATGGGTGCGTATAAGTATCAGAAATTATGAGTATGATTTGATTCTATTCACTTTTCTTGAATACTCATTGCTGATCTCTGATGCATACATGTATATGTATATACATTCATCGATACATAAGTATATCGATAATTGCATCTTAAAAAGCAGAAAAAATTCATCAAGTTGATCTCACTTTAAAAATTCTATTTTTTAAAAATTTTTTTTTCCTTTATTTTCATTGCATTACAAACTGAATACAAAATTAAGGCTGAGTCCAGCTGTATAGGCAGAGTTTGCGGCAACACCTGTTCAATTAAATGCAAACACATCGTGTTACTTACATACTCTTTTTTTTTGGTAGAATTTTTGTGTTTTTGAATACTAAAAATGTGGCTTTAAAAGCAGGCAATAATTTACAAAAATGACAACATAAATTACAATTTAAATGTGTACACAATAAATATTGCAAAAGAAAATCTCTAAAGTTTGTTTTGTTCATCGTCTTATTTTTGTAGGAAGAATAACGAAGAGAATTAAAATAAATTCGCCAGAATAAAAAAAAAAAAACAAAAAAAAAATTGCACAAAAAAATTTGACTAAAAACCTCTAGAAAATGTGGAAAATTCTTTTGTTGGTTTCGGTACGGTAGAATATTGTGTTTTTCTTGCACTGATGTTGTTGTGTTTTATTTCTTTGCAAATATTTAAACTGAAGGCATATACATACATACCGTGTTGAATATCGTTGTTTCTTTTTCGTCTTCTTCTGTTTTCACTTGACCACCGCTACGTAAGGAATAGCAGTGAATAACATAAAATGTAACGAGTAACTGTATGTACAATTTTCTTTAAAAAAAGAAAAAAAAATTGAAATGAAAAGAATTTAAAAAAGACGAATAAAAAAATAATTTCTCGTAAATTTTAGTTTTTTTTCGCGTTGCGGTACACAAGTACGAGAACATTTTAATGTTAGAGAGGCATTAACATTTTGTTTCCTCATACAATGACTGAAGTCTTGTTTTCTTTATTCCTTAGTTTCTTATTTTTTTCTTTTGTTTCCTTTTACAGTTCGTTTTAGCCATGTAGTGATTTCGTTTTCTCTTTTTTTGCTTTTCTGTGCTGATCTTTTTATAATTTCTTCCTTTTTTTGCGTTCTTTTTACTTGTAATGAAAATTAATGGTTATTCAAGTTTCCCGTCAAAAGTTAAAGTGGCAACACTGGCAGTTAACTACAATTACAACGACTACTACGACTAACTACAATATAACGGGTGTTGCCCTAGTAAAAGGCGTTATAGTTTTGAAAACATTACGCTTTCTTGTTTAATTTTTTCTTTCTGTTTCTTTTCCTTTCTTTTGTTATTATAACAGGATTTGTATGCATGTATTTGTCATTTCTTCATTTTTCTTCTCTACGCTTCCCTTTCCTCTTCCACTTTCTCCCGGTCTCTTTAGCGTTTTCTTATGTCTGTTGTTTTTGTTGTTACTTTTTGTAATTCCCTGACATGATGAACAATGGGTCCTCATCATCATCGTCTTCGTTTCAATTTAAACTGTTTCTTTCTTTTTTTTTTTGCTTTTTCTCTGTTTCGTTTTTATTTTTATTTTCTTTTTCAGAATCTTTTTTCAACTTAAATTCAGTTGACAAACGCAATAAAAAAAAATCCATTTCTTTAAGAAGTTTATGCGTATGACAAAGAGAAAAAGAAAAGAACACGAACGGAACACAATATTTTTAAGTAACTTAAGATGGCAGCTAAACAAGTGAAAATTTAGGAAAATCTTTCATCGTTAAAAGAGCATCTTTTCATAACAAAAACCGTTCTCATAAAATGAAAGACGGTAAAGGTATTTAAAAACAGTAAATTTTTTTATACTTACCAACCAGACTTAACGGCTAGAACAGCTAGATATCCGTATACACCAATACCCCGGTTTGCGTCGCTAATAGGGCCTGAAGAAACGCGACGCAAAACGAAGCACGATTTTCCATACATTTGTATTGATTTTCATTTAATTGGTTCCGAGATTCATCATTTTAGCTGAAAAAATAGATTTTTCAATAAAAAATATTTAATTTTTTTTTTTTAAATAGTTTTATTATTGTAAAAATATAAAAATTCATTGGAGTAATGCAAGGTTTCTTCCAATATCAACAGCCCTTTCCCCTGATTTAAAACGTTTTAAAATGTCAAGCTTTTGTTCTAAGCATAATTGCTTTCTTTTTTGACTCATTGCTGTAAAATATTTAGATCAACTTCACTTCAGCAAATGTAATTTGTAACTACTAATGACCTACAACTTGCAACCATCAGACAACATAAATACATATGTATGTATGTATTTACATTAGACTTAAACGGGAAATCCCCTTTTTCTGTTTTAGCTTTGTACAAATATTTTCATATTAACGACGCAAACTGAAAAAAAAAACGACGCAACTTCGAAGTCACAGAAATTTTAAAGACACCACTTCGAATTTGCACTAGATTTAAACGGGTAATCCCCTTTTTCCTTGAGCAAAAAAACATCTATGGATCAAAATCCTTACAGACTATTTACATTTACAAATTATTAATTAGAATATACATTTTCAAGTGTTCAAAGAAAGTATAATATTACGTTTTATGATATTAACATTCAACGAGTAATCAATATAAGTTTAAAAATAATTAAAGTTTCTACATAATCTCCTTAATGGATCATTGTTAGCATAATTAGTTTGATGATATTTAAGTTGAAGGGGTACGAAATTTCTTGTTGGTCTAGAAGGAACATTGAAGCAGATATTTCCCAGTAGAAATTCCGAACAAATACTCGTAGAGCCATTCAATAAATTTATCAGAAAGCTTATATTCAGTACCAAGCGTCTACTTGAAGAATAAGATTGTAGGTTCACATTTGGATTCCACGTCGAGTTTCCCAAACAAAATAAAAGAAACTGCTTTTGAACAGATTCTATATTGTTTTTCTGATAGGAAGTAGAGGGATCCCAAATAACCGATCCATACTCTAAAATAGGCCTTACCAAGGCAGTATACAATCGAGTAGTTATTTTACGATCAGTAAATTCCTTAGCCCAACGTTTTATGAAAGCAAGCACCCCCACGGGCTTTATTAATCATCATAGTTATATGTTTATTAAAGTTTAATTTGCTATCGAGGAGAACTCCTAAGTCAAGGAACTCAGTAACTAATTCCAGCTGAAATCCGCCTAATGAAAAATGACCTTCTGTAATCAAGTTTCTTGAGAATCGCATATGTTTAGATTTCTTTAAATTAAGATACATTAGATTAATATTACACCAATCGTAAAACATATTCAAATCATGTTGTAGCTTCTTTCTCTCGTGAATACTATTATAGCTCAGGAAAATTTTCAAGTCATCCGCATACATTAAAATATTACAGAATTTTATTACACATGGTACATCACTAATAAAAAGAGGAAAATAATATAGGACCCAAATGGCTTCCTTGTGGGACTCCGGAACTTACGACGATGTGTTTAGATGTTACATTGTTAAAAACTACGCACTGCTTCCTTCCAGTTAAATATGACCTTAACCAATTCAAAGTAACAGTTGTAAATCCCAACAGATGAAGTTTCAGTAAAAGCAAGTTGTGATTTACTTTATCGAAAGCCTTACTGAAGTCGGTATAAATTACATCAGTTAATTGTTTGTTATTAAAACCATTATTTATGATTGTAGTTAGTTGCAAGAGATTTGTGGTCGTTGAGTAACCTCTCCTAAAACCATGTTGATGACAGGATATTAAAGATGATAATTGATTAATAATATTATCCGTTATGCATTTTTCAAAAAGCTTTGGTATTGCGCTAAGTTTAGCAATACCTCTCTAATGTTATGAATTAAACTTATTTCTACAATTATTTAATTGAACAAATTAGCAACAAGGCGACCATCGCTTACATTATAGGCGATACCATTTACAAGTAATTTCAATATTCCAGATAATAATCAACCATCTTTCGAAGATTAACACCAAAATTCATTCATCTTCCCTATATGTACTTGCCTCAATACGACATAAAACATGGAGCGTGTTTGTTGACAAACAATTCTTTTTCTAAAATCATTAAAATCCTGCAGTAAATCCCACAACCAAATTAAAAGTTTGCATTCTACTTAGGCGATGAATTTATGAGTTTCAATTTAACAAAGTACCACTGCATTTCCTTTGAAATATATTTAACAAAAAAAAAACGCTAATTTGTGATTTTTTAATTAAATTTATAAAATTTCGTTTCCTGTACTTGTACCACGCCATGTTGTTGCATCATTTACGGATTAAAATTGAAGCGAATATCGCAGAAATGCTTTTAGGTGTTGTTTAATCAATTTTACAAATTTTATACAAACAACAACAATAAAAAGAAATACATTTTATTTATACAAAACAAAACAAAACAAAACAAATAAAAAAAAACTCTGATAAATTTTTTATTATATTTTATTGTGTTACTTAACAAAGTCATTTTTCTTTTTTATGATTCTTTCAAAGAAAATATTCTTCTTCTTCTTCGGTTTTTCTTTTGCTTCTTTGCTTTTCTTTCCTTTTATTTTGTTTTTTTTTTTTCTTTTTTAATGCTTGGTTGTGAAAAATTGCAATATTCCCATCAGATATTAAATATAAAATTACACAGAATAACCAATGGTTACAATCTTAATGATAAAGACAACAAAAAAAAAACGACCCTTCAAGCGAACCCCAAACGTGTTAAAAAGGGGAATTTACTTTTTATTTCTATTTCTTGTTTTATACTCTTTTGTCGTCTATTCTTGCTTGAGTTTGTTCTAAAATTCACAATTTCTTTGCATGTACGTATGTACATATGTACGTACGTGAAAATAAATAAATAAATGCAGAGTACGGTATAAGCAACAAACACACACACACACACACAAACATACAAACATTTTAAATAACATATAATTTTCATGTTTATTACCCAACACTTATCATTATCACCATCATGTAAAAAAAAAAAAAAAAAAAACAAAAAAAAAAAACACGTAGCATACAAGGATACATCGCACACATTGTTATATATGTATGCATGTACATACATACATATATACGCAGGCATACTAGTATTGTCATAGTCTTAAACAAAACAAACAGTAGCTGTGAGAATAAATAACAACAATAACGACAAAAAGAGCATAAAAAAAACTACATGTTTAAACACAATTGACCATTTTTAGCACGTAAATGTTGTTACAATAACAGGAACAGCAACAGCAAAAGCAACAACAACAAAAAAACACATAATTTAGTATAAAATACAATCAACACACAGAGGCATACAACAGACAGACACACTTGTACACTCGTGTCTCTAACGTCTCTAACACTTACTAACAACCCATAAACTCTCTTAAACATCAACGTACAGAGTAAAAAAAAATGTCAAGAGAAAATTTAAATACAAAACAACAAATAAAAAAAAGAGAAACACTATGTAGCCGAATATGCATGTTGATGTGTGTATTTGTGTCCAGATGGAGGGAAAAAAGGTTCCGAATGTTTGAGAAGAATGATAAAAAGTTTGTTACTTAAAGACGAAAAATTACAACAACACCTTTGGGAATATCACTGTTTCTATATTTCTGAGGTCTTTAAGTGTGTGTGTGTCTCTCTCTCTTTTTTCTACTCTCTCAAATATTTCGTTTTATGTTCGTAAACATGCCATCAAAACAACAAGTAACAACAACAATAAAATGGTCACACATTACTTTTTGTGTGTGTGTGTGAGTGTGCGAGTGTGTGTGTGTATAAATGTCCGAATATGAATGAATAACAAAACAAATATGAAACATAAACAAACTAGCAAACAAGAAACAAAAGTTTTTTTTTCCTTTCCTTTCATTTTCATTATAAACGCTTTGAATGCTTCCCATTCAGTTTAAATAATAATTTTGTACGTACCCAATCTGTTCCGGTAGTTGAAATAAATTTTCTATTTTTTTTTTCTTTTTCTTCTCACCTTTTGTGTGTAAGTTTAAGTGTGAATAACATTGTAACACATACAAACAAATAAAAATTAAACGGTTTTGTTCAGTTTCAAATAAACAAAATTATAATGACAGCATAAGGGGAAGGCATAGGTTGGGGGTGGACATAAAATGTTGCTCAACAACAAAGTCTTTGTAGGCACAAAGGAATTAATCAGTGGGTAAACAAGAACAATTTAAAAGAAAATTATTGTGTGTAATTTACTATAGTCTTGGCAATACGTTTTAACTTGAATAAGGAGGTCCATTAAATAAAACCGATATAATACTGTCTTAATCCCTTTTAAAGTGTTTCTTAAGAATGTGGTGGAATTATGAAATTCTAATGGAATCAAACATTTAATTGGATTACAGACAACAAACAGTATGTACCGGGTTATCCATTTCGTGGTTTCAAAAGTAAACGTAAATAAAACACATATAAAATATTTTTTTCATGATATTTCGTTTTTATTGTAAAGTTTGAACGTTGACATTATGTGTGACACACTACATCATTTAAATGACCTCCACGCGAAGTGTTGCAAGCATTGATTCTTTTGAGGTAATTTTCGACCACTTTTTGACACATATTGGGCGGTATCTCAGCCATAACTTGACGAATGTTGGTTTTTAAGTGCTCAAGAGTTGAAGGTTTATCTGCATAAACACGGTCTTTCGCGTAGCCCCACAAAAAAAGTCGAATGGTGTCAAATCGCATGATCTTGGTGGCCGGTTGATATCGCCACGACGAGAGATTACGCGGCCAGGATATGTCTCTTGTAATAAAGCCATATTGTGTGGCATGTGGCACCGTCTTGTTGAAACCACATATTCTCCATGTCGTATTCTTCAATAGCAGGCAAAAAAAAGTCGGTTATCATATGACCATAACGCTCCGAATTGACGGTGACAGTCGTTCCATCGTCGTTTTCGAAGAAGTAGGGTCCAATCACACCTTCGGACCAAAGAGCGCACCAAACAGTGACTTTTTCTGGATGTAATGGCCTCTCTTCAATTACTTGAGGATCCTCAGAACCCCCAATACAACACCGAGTGTGAAATGTGAAAAATTGCCGTCCACCGCATGTTGTTCAAGCACCCATTCCACGTATCTACGACGTTGTGAATGGTCAGCTGGCTTCAGTTGTTGCGTGAGCTGGACTTTATATGGATGTAGGTGTAGATCTAAATGCAAAATACGCCATAATGTGCCGTAAGACAGTCCTAATTTCTGAGAACGACGAGGAATCGACACATTCGGGTCTTCGGCAACACTTTCACTTACAATAGCGATATTTTCAGCGGAACGAGCGAAACGATGATGCACAGGCTTTTCAATATTTGTAACCACTCCAGTCTCTTTAAATTTCTTCACAATTTTGCCAATTGCTTGCGTAGTTGGACGATTATGTAAACCATAATCTCCTCTTAAAGCACGATACGTGGCTGTGGCAGAATCACCATTTTTGTAGTAGGTTTTGATAATTTTTATGCGTTGTGTGATAGTTAAGCGATCCATTTTCGTCAATGTCAGACTTTCAACTGAAAAGAAAAAAATTGGTTTCACAACTTAGTTTGACAGATGTCGAATTCCAGTCCCATACTTTTGAAACCACGAAATGGATAGCCCTTAACTTGTAATACAAGGTCGTTGGGTCCAAAGTAAGCAAAGCAAATAACCAAGAATGTTATTTATTTGCATATGATATAGACTGTCTAAAGGAAAATTTAACATATTCATCACTAACTACATAATTGATGTACCACATTTCCACATTTCCTCATACAAATACAATGTGCAACTAAGTTTTCGATAGCATTTCAGGTTCAATTGATAATTGAACATTGAATTTTAGTAAAATTGCTTCCGATAACGTTTTAATAAATTTCTACCGGACTCCTACAAAAGGGAAACATAAACAAAACAAAACAAAAAGGAAACCTCATTTCGCAAGAGACTATACTTCATGTTAAAACTCAACACTGTTTCAACAGTTTCCACTCATCATATTTGTTTATGTCACATGAAGAAAAATTGCTTCTATTTGTGCCACGAAATATTTTCTTTTGTCCTTTAAGACAAAAAAAAATTTTTTGAAAAGAAAATGAAATTCATAAAGGTGAATGGAAAACACGTACATACGTACATACATATATATGTATATGTACATACGAGCGCCTCTCAAATCATATTTATTTTATCACTCAAATATCGCAAAGATATTGCGAGACCCTTTGTATTTAAGCGTTTAAGGCTTTTAAGCGATGCGGTCTTTATTTTCACAATCGTTTTCAATGTTCGATTTTTTATTTGGGAACAATCTCAACACGTATATATTATGCGTGGGATGATTATTCTATTATTGAAATCGGTTAAAAAAATTAACCTACAAGCACTGATTAGAGTGGCTTATTTCCATATGCGTTAAAAAGCGTTCATGTTCTAATTTATTTCAGTTGAATTCATTCATCATATTGTTACGAAAATGAAACATCTAGATACTAGGGTTTTGCTTTTATAACGCTTAACATTAAAATTATAAACAAACAAAAAATACAACAACAAACACTAGCATAAAAAATGGTAAACAAAAATACAACAAAAAACACTACAAGAATAAATGTAAACAAAATACACAAACAACAATAATGAAACAACAATGTTTACATTTATAGAGATTTCTAGAAGGCAAAATCAAAAACATTCACCTTCAAAAACATTCATCAGACTATTTACTTTGCCATATAAAAGGCAAGGCAAAGCAGGTGAGTGAGTTGGTGAAGTTCAGTCAGTCTTGTGTGAAGGCGCAGTGTGTTTGAAGAGAGCTATCATGGTTTGAAGATCTCCGTTAAAAATATCTGTCGAATAATTGTCTAGTAATTGTTATTGTTTATGCGAAGAGTATAAACAGAGGAATAACAAAGAAAAGCAATTGTTGTTGTTTACATCAAGTTGTGAACAGTGGCACACAGAATTGTGCAAATAATAAAGAATTTTAATTAAAACTAAACACAAATTTATTTTTCTTCTATGTATTTGCTATTTACGAGTATATACTTTAAACGTTTTTAAATGGTACAAATGTAACAGTATTATTTTATGATTAGAACTTCTAATGAATTACATTATAGATATGTATGTCCTATGATTAACACTTTTCGGTACCTGTTAGGGTTCTGTCCCTATCTTTCGTGCTACTAATCATTGTTGCGAAGAAAAGAAATTTTTTATTTGAAAGATATTGTACTACGTACTTTAACTCACTTGGCTGTGAAGCAACTATTACCATTTCGAACGAAATTCACTGATAGATTTTTATTGAACTCAAAACATCGTCATAGGTGAAATTGTGAACATAATTTAAGACAATGTATTGCAATACAAAAAGTCATTTTAATTTTTGGACAATCCTCGTACATTGTGTTGTTGTTGTTTAAATTATAGAAGATGTTCTTTATGTTCGAATATACATACATTTCTCATGATGTTGTGTTTTTTGCCTAATAATCAGTGCGTAACAATTTCAAGAGTAAATCAAAAAATGTTTCTTTAATATTTGACACACACACGCACTCTCAAACTCACACACGTACGTATGTATGTATTTATAAACATGCTCACATTTCAGAAAATCTATGACAAGAAATTGCTTTCGCTTTATATAGGTGTATATGTATGTGTTTGGGTATGTGTGAAGAAAAAAAAAATGGAAAGTTGTCAACACATTCACCAGTCAACATAAATAAAAACAGGAGACCGACACTAACAGGCAACCAAACACAAACAACAAATATAAATTAACCAGATAGGAGAAGAGAAGAGAGTCTACCTTTTTGAGCTATAACTTTATAGATCAGTGTTGAAAAATTCAATACTTTAGTACTTTTTTCATTACTTTTCCATTTCAAAAATACCGCAGTACCACCGCGACGCTTTCAGTACTTTTTTTATTATTATATATTTTATGTCGTGTGCTTTTCAACTATTAATGCATTAGCAACGTAATGCGAAAAGTAGTATTTGTCTTTAGCCCCGATTAGCCAAACGTCCACGGAACGTACATACGTTCGTTTTTAGAATACAAAAAGCAATGAGAACGCCTGCCAAACCGACAAATGATTTCGGTAAGCATTAAGATTACTCTTCATATGTTACAAACGAAAGTATGTTCTATAACGTTCCGTCGACGTTTGACTACACGGAACTTTTACGTTTTGTTACGTTCAGAATCAGCAGTTTTTGTTTTATATGTGAGGAACACGTATAAGTTGTGAGTTTTTCTGTTCCGTACCGTACGTGCATTAAAGATGAAGAAATAAATAGTCTAGTAGGTAGTATGGCTGGCTTACTAGATGTGAGCCCGTGGTTTATACTCAATGTCAGACATCTCGAAAATAACGAAAAATTAAAAAAATATTCCTTCGGCGACTTCATTCTGTCAAAAACTCTGAGAGTAAATAAAATTGCTATGAAAAGTTTCTCAAAAATCTGTCGTTCGGAGTCGATTTTCTATACTCATGTATAAAATTAACGCACACAAAATAAGTGGTGTGAGAAGCAGCGATGCCACAAAGAAAAATTTTTCCCTACCAATATTCTTTCCAAAACCTACCAAAATTATGGTATTAACGTTTTATTGCTAAAATTAACAAAAGAATTTCATATATCGTTAGTCTCATTCGCAAAGACACTAAGTCCACTTTTTTCCAAAATTGAGATTTTAATGCAAAACGGTAACATTATACATAATACATATTTTACAACAATAAAACATGTCATTATATAGTTCAAAGTTGTTGTAATTTTGTGGTTTGCAAAAACGCTAAGTCCACAAAACTACGAAAAATATTAATATTATTAATTAATTAATAATAATAATAATTAACATTATTAGTTATTAATATTTCTTAGTTTTGTTTTTATTAAACTTAATTGTGAAAATTTTCGTTCTGCAGGAGCAGAACTATGTGGAAGAGAAAGCAAATTAAAAATAAATTTACATATATCACCATAATAAAATTCATTTAAACCATTTTTAAGTGTGCTTACATTGTCCCAAAATTCATTTA
Source organism: Sarcophaga caerulescens (assembly GCA_927399465.1). NCBI lineage: Eukaryota > Metazoa > Arthropoda > Insecta > Diptera > Sarcophagidae > Sarcophaga > Sarcophaga caerulescens. The sequence continues at coordinate 1,284,443 of OV656873.1, read as the reverse complement.
TGCTAAGTGTAATATCTAAGTATATATCACTTAGTCGTAGTAAGTTCCATTATAAATAAATTCTTAAATTTCAGTATCAAGAGCAATATATTTATTTTTTCTTTGTGAAGTTCTGGGTGTTATTATTTGTAGTAATTTTACATCTTCTCTTCCAAAGTAAAATATTATTTTAATTTGGTTTATATATTCTATATAAAATTGTAGAATATTTGATTTAATTTCCACTATATCTTCCTGATCTAAATTATTTTCCAAAAATACTTCGGCTTTTGTACCTACAAAAACTTTTTATTTATATCTACATTGTTATTTTTGTCAAGAAAATTAACGTCAAGGGATTCGCTTTTATTTAAAAAATTACTCATAATTAATAGAAAATTTGATTTAATATTCGTATAAAGGTATTAAATAAATAATACTCCCAACTTTAAAACTTACAGATATTAATTGTATTTTCCTACCAAAAAATAAATAAAATTTGAACAAACCAACCAAACTACCAATCGTAGAATTTTTAAATAAAAACTACCAATTTTGGTCCAATTGGACCAAAACGGCAACGCTGGTGAGAAGATAGGTCATAATCCTGATTGAAGGGTTGTAATGTATGTATGTATTTTTTTACAAAAGTACCATTTGATACGAAAAAATACTCTTTCAGTTATAGTTCAGTACCATTTCAAAATTTCAATTTTTCAACACTGAGCTATAACTTTATAGGTGATAAGACAGTTTGTACATATGTGTGAGAGAGAGATAGAAACTGAAAGTTCAACTAAAATATAGTTTTTATCAATTTGTTTTTCTCCTTTACTTTTTTGTTGTCATTTTTTCCGTACAACAACAAAAAAATTAAAAAAAAAAAAACCAAACGAAACGAAACGAAACGAACAAAGTAAAATTGACCCTCATTTGTCAATTTAAGTTGGTATTGTCGTTAATCATACACTTTTCATATGACAGGGCGTAAAGTCAATAAACTGAGAGAAATTTAATGATAAAACAATGAGATTTCAACTAACAGTACACAATGAGAAAAACCAAAAACAAAAACAAAACACAAAAAAAAAGAATTAAATGACTAACTGACAAATGAACATATTGGCACTAGAATTCCTGTTGACGAAAACAGAACAAAAAAAAAACAAAAATATGAAAAATGAGAGAAAATCGATTCAGAGGAAGCGAAGAAGAAGAATCCCCCCCAAAAAAAACACACACACACATTTAAAGTAAACAAAAACGAAACACTACAATACAAAGATAGAGAGCGAGAGAGAGAGAGAAAGGGTGACAAGACTGAAAAACAATTCCCAGCATAACAAGTAATTGGCAGATTCTGTTTTGTGCAGTGTACGAGTATGTTTTTGTTTTTTAATGTTTCAAAACATGTCAAATAGAATGGACACCCACACAAACCAAACAATCTATTTACACACACGCATATGCCCTCATACACACTATGCACTAGTGATACACTTAAAATAAATAAGAGAGGAATAGTTTTTTTTTGGTGTGTATGTATGTCCGTTCTACGAAACGAAAATATAAATGTTGGCAGTTAAACATTTTATGTGTGTGTCTGACCACTTTTAACACTTTAACTTCATTCTCCTTTTTGCCATCTTTTGGTCAATTTGGTATGTTTTTTTTCTGTTTTTTTTGTTTTTGTTTCAGTATACAACACCCATCAATAGGTGTTTGAGAGTGTGTTTGTTTGTTTGTGTTTTGGCTTATATTTGTTGTTGCTTTGTATAGTTTTTCTTCAAGTTCTTCATTTAAATTTTCTTGTGTTGATGTTTTGTTAGTCAATTTCTATGTTGTTTTTATCCTTTTCAACTCTGAGATTGAGGTCGTCATCTAAAGTTTTCTGTTACATTTTCTTTTTAGACCTCGTTTGAGATTCTTTTTTTTTTTTTTGGTTGGTCAGTTTTATTTATTTTATAGAATATTTATCTCTCTTCTCACAAAGTCATTGAATATAATTTAACTTTCTTTAAAAACACAATCAAGAGAATAGCAACAGAAAGATTGCTTAAAAAGGTAAATCAAACAATTTAGCAAACAGAGAGCACAACAAACTTGTATTGTTGAACTTTGAATTGAATTTGAATTCGAATAATAAACAAATTCTTTGAAACTGTTGCGAAAAATTCTTCGAAAATCAACTTCAAAACATCTACATCATTATCTACATACATATAAAGAGTTCAAATGGTGGCTGGAGATCATCACATTAAAGAATTTTTTCATAATAATAAATTTTTTAAGGTATTTATTCAAATAAATATAAAAATATAGAAAACGCTAACGTGTTATCATATTCTGGCTAGAGGCCAACTGTTTTTCATCTGCGATCAATTAATATCACTGTAGTTTATGTTTATAAACAGGCTGACTATTGACCATTACCTTTACCATTAACATTTATTATTTTAATACAACAACAAACAGCAGCATAAAAAAATGGTAAACAAGTAAACAAAAATATACAAACAACACTACAATAATAAACGTAAACAAAGATGTTTACAATTATAGAGATTTCGAAAAGGCGAAGTTATGAACGTTCGCCTTCAAGAACATTCATCAGACTGTTTATCCTGCCATATAAAAGGCAAGTCAAATCAGGCCAGTGAGTTAGTGAAGTTCAGTCAGTCTTGTGTGAAGACGCGGTGAGTTTGAAGAGAGTAATCGTGGTTTGAAAATCTCCTTTACAAAGATCTGTCGAACAATTGTTTAGTAAATGTTATTGTTTATGCAAAGGGTATAAACAGAGGAATAACAAACAAAATACTTGTTGTTGTTTACATCAAGTTGTGAACAGTGGCACACAGAATTGTGCGAATAATAAAGAAGTTTAATTAAAACTAAACTTAAACTTATTTTTCTTTTATTTGCAATCTACGAACTCATAAGTTAAACGTTTTTAAAAGGTAAAAACGTAACAATATTAATGGCAAAAAATAGTTTAAGACGTTCAGAACTTAATTTGAGTTCGGTCCATTCCACGTATCCTAATTTGAACAAATTTAATGCAACAAATATTACGTTTTGACTCTTCCTTTACTTGTGTAATTTCAATGAAATGTCTACAACTGCCTTGTGTCTGATTATTCAGCAATCATTCCAAATATAGGCTGACATAACAATGAAGAATCAATCACCATTATTCTGGTTGACGTCGTCGTCGTCGCCGTCGTCGTCGTTACCAAAAATGATGTCGATAAAATCAGAGTCGACAAAATCAGAGTCGACACAACACAATATCGACGGTGTATTGACTCACAGAATACCAAATGTGTGTCCGACAGTCATCTATAACTGTCAATAACGACAAACAGAATACCAATTTTAAACTGTCGACGCAAGAAGACGTCGACGACGACAACCAGAATAAGGGTGAATGAAAAATTATCGTTTATTTATTTTTGTGAAATTCAATAAATAAAAAATACATTAAAAAACAATAAGACGGCATTAAAAATCGTATTCAAATCAAGAACAAAATGAAAATCAAAAATTATTTGCACAGAATCAAAAAAAGGTAAAAACGAAAGAAAAAAAAATGAAAATTTCACTTGAAATACTCGATTGAACTTCACAACTCAATGAATAATATTTATTCCGCAGGAAACAAGTGCTTAAATTTAAATCATTATTATTAAATATTTGAAATGGATACCAGGGAATAAAATAAAAACTCAAAAAAACAAAAGAAATCACAAAAGAAAACATGATTCAAAGACCCTTTTGTTCGTTAAAGCTGTAATGTATACTTTTGAAACAATTTTTGAGCATTAAAGAGTTTCGCTAGGAATCGACTGAATTTATTTTGTTAAGGTCATTATTATTCAAGGTCATTGCATAAGTAATTGTATATTCTTAACGTGTTATTAAATTGTAATAACATTATACGGTTTCTCTATGCCCTAAGGTCAAGTAATTTTAATATGCAAAATGTATTGTTTTTTATTTTTCTCTTAGAAAATTTATTGAAATAAAAATAAAAATTTTAAAAATATTCCTAGAATGTTATGATACGTGCAGATAATTAATTAAGTTTGCAAACCAATCAAATGAATTCATTATTGTAGTCTCAACCAGAGATAAGCAATGAGTATTCAAAAAGGTGAGTACAATCGAATAATACTCATAATTTCTCATACTTATACGCACGCATTCATACTTATTTTAATATCATGGAACCTCTCTCTACTCATACTTAAAGTTTGAAGTACTCATCATATTCATACTTAACAACACGTATGATGTGATGCTGTTGATTTCGACTCTCCATAACTCAACATATACACGAATCATAAAATAAGTATGATTCGCATACGAACACTAAAATACTCACTTAAAGGTTGTGTTTTTGCTCTGCTTACTGCTCTGTCGTTTTTGCTTATGTGTCTTTTTCTTTTTTTGTAAATGCAACAATAACTAAGACTGTAAATAATATAAGTATTGTAAATATTTTTCTAAAGTTATGAATCTAAATGAGTAGGCTTATGAATCAAACATATTTCGAATGGTATGAGTTTGATGTCAACGTTGTACGAATACTCAATGCAACTTGAACTTATAAATCAACGTACGAATGAATCAGAGTACATAGTCAAATTTCAATATTGTTGACTCACTTATATTCAAAATTTCATTAGTGCTTATGATTCATTGCTAATCTCTAATGTAAATATCCAAATGCTTGTCAATTTTTTTTGTGCATAATTTGAAACGAATAAAATAATTGAACTTTGAAAAATTATTTAAAAAAAAATTTTTTTTGTCAAAAAAACGCAGATTGCGAATGTATGCATGTATGTATGTAAGTATATAAAATTGTTTTTCATTACAATGACAGACAGCTTCGAGACATCGTTCAATTTATAATTTATGAAAAAAAAATACTCATGTCTTGCTCAAGGTTTAAGCAATTTCATGGAATTCCTAGAAATAGATTTAATGAGATGTTGTCAGTTATGTTTCACTCGTAGTCATAGATATGACTGATAATTACACAGTATTTGCCTGAGGACGGATTATTTAAAGCAGAAATGAAATAAAAGTACATACTTAGTGTTAATATTGATAACTAATGATTTGGTGTAGTAAGTTTGATGAAACTACACCAGTTTCAAGGAAATAAACTGATTCACTTTAAGACAATATGGTTCAAGCAAATTGTGTTTTCCGGTTGTACTACATAGAGACCCACTCCCTTCCTGTCGCATGATTTCGCTTCAACCAAAAATTAAACTTTCGTTATACACTGTGCTTCCAAATCTCGGTTCTAAACCACAGACTTGCGTCTCATCACTAACTGCGTATGCACAACTGACTGGCAGAAACGCTTTTCGCTTTGTTTACATACATACATACATAATTGGTCAATACAACCCTTCAGTCAGGATTACGACCTAGCTTCTCACACCACTCGTGTTGTGTGCGTTAATTTTATACATGAAAGGCGGGACCTACAGTTTAAAGTCGACTCCGAACGATAGATTTTTTTTTTTTTGAGAAGCTTTTCATGGCAATTTTATTTACTCTCAGAGTTTTTTCCAGAAATCTGCTGAGAGGTAGTCGCCGAAGAAATATTTTTTTTTTCATATTTTCGTTTTGATGTCTGACCTGGGATTCGAACTCGGGCCTTCAGTCTAATAAGCCAACACACTACATACTAGACTAAGGCGACTTCGCTTTGTTTATACTGCCTTATTTCACGTCTGGTTTTCTTCCATATTCTGTAATTCTATGTACCGTACAATATGTATATTTTGTTGTTGTCTTTTTGTCATGTTTACTTGTTTAGTATATTTTTAATCTTTGCAACACTGTAAGGAGAATGTAAAGTAAAATTTATCATTTTCTTAATAATTCTTGTTTACAAATGTCAGTTAAGCAGTTATTCAAAATCTATTTAACACACCACAAAATTATTCCAATATTAAGAGAAAAAGTACCCCCCCCCCCTCACCAATAGAAATTAATTTTAAATATATTTTATTTACGAGTATTTACAATTATTTAAATTGTTCGTTGTTTCATTTTTTTTTTCACAATCGAAAATTAATTTGTCAGATTCCATGCGAAATACGTTTTACAGGGGATGCGTTGATTTAAATTCAAATCAAATGCGATTTTCGCATTGAGATGCAATGCCCGGCGTTTCATTTGAATGCAACTATTTTCAGAAGAATTCAATAATAAAATACATTCGCTGCCATGAACGAATATCGTACGTATCGATAACATGTTGTGCAGTGAACAAAAAAAAAAAAACGAGGAAAACAAACTTCAAATAAACCATAAACATTTCTTTGTTATTGTTTGTTTTGTTTGTTTGCTTTCTTTTTTACCTCGAAAGTAGCAAAGGGAAGGATGGATATCACCAAAACTAAATAAACAAAAAAAAATTTTCAATATACAATCAAATTTTCGTATTATTTTTGGAGATTGAATTTGAGAAAATCCCAAAATATTCCGCGGAAAACATAGGCAAATACATACACTACACTTAAACCTACATTATGGTTTCGATACGCCCTATATCCCTACTTATCGACAACATATACTTTGTTTTGCCCTCATTTACTGCCAGAACCATCTTCATAGGCTTCCGTTCAATTGTGCTAAAAGTAGCAGTAACATCTCCCTTGGTATGCCCTACGATGTCAATGTCGTCAGCGTACGCAAGCAATTTTAAATTTTTTGTGGAATATAGTGCCATTGCGATGTCGTTCCATCTCTCTTAGAACATTCTCTAAGACAAAGTTGAAGAGGTCGCATGATAAGGGATCGCCTTGTCTGAAACTTCTCACAGTATCAAAAAGGTTCGGAAATGTCCACTCCTAAATGGACGGAGCCGCAGGAATTGCTCAACTTCATTGTTCATTGCCTTATCAGCTTACGACATTCCTTATGGGAATATAGAAGTCTGCTTTATAATCCACAAAAAGAAGGTGTGTATCAGAGATCAGCAATGAATCGCTTTTTTCGCTACTCATAAGCACTCATGAAATTTTGAATATAAGCGAGTCAAAAATATTGAAATTTGACTACTGACTACGAATGAATCAGAGTCATTCGTACTCCTCACTACAACGTTGACTTATAAGTACAGGTTGCAATGAGTATGAGTGCAACATTGACATCAAACGCATACCATTCGAGTAACTCGAATCATTCATCAAAATTTACAGTCTTAGTTGTTGTTGCATTTGGAAAAAAAAGGAAAAGAACACATAAGCAGACGTCGGCACAAAGAGAACATGATAAAAATGTGAGTGTATTTGTGAGAAGCATGTGTATAACCCAGAGGAAAATTGTTACTAATTTTTGTTTCAAACAGTGTTCGAACAAATATTATGCTTTTTAATGCCATTGGTATTTTTCGTACAAGTTTTTATGGATTTGCAGCAAGAGTCATCAGTACATATTGCAGGTACCTGAAATTCAATATATTTAAACCAAAAAAATTATGTTTCCCAGTTTTTATTCCACATTATAATTTAATTTGTCTTTGGGTGTATAATTACGGTGACCATTATTTCCAAGAGAAAAAAGCGGACAAATTTATAAAATTTAAAAACAAAAAAAATTCATTTATTATAATTAAAATTTTATATAAAAATTTTTAAAATACAGACATAAATAGGTACAAATAATATACACAAACTTAAATTTACACATATACATACATATGGATATACTTATGTGTATAAATTTACTTCTAATATTTCTCTACGGGATGTATTTTTTTTAAGTATTGGGCCTGTTTGATGAAAATGTTTTAAATTCCGAACAGTCCACTTCAAAATTGCATTTTATGGTCAAAAGTGATTCTAAAGTTTCTAGTCCCATTTGGCATTTTTCGAAAAACCAAATATAGTTAGATATAGAAAAATCTCTTTCTGTTGGTGCGTTTGACGCTGGCAAAGCAAACGAAAAATATACTAATTTCAGGATGTTTTTATAAATAATAAAGAATATTTTTCGTTTCGAAAAATTTGAAAATTTCAACCCACTTTTTATCGGGATTTAATGCTGATTGTTTCCATATTTCTATTCGTTCAGCATTTACATAATTTTTTACATAACTCATCAAAAAATTCGTTATTATTTATATTTAAGTCATTTCTGATTTCTGTTCCCTTTATTAACGACTTTTCAACTGAAGACCAAGATGGAATTGCATCTACAACATAGACAAAATATAGAGTTTCCAACTCAATTTCATATGGAATTCCAGCTAATATAAGCGATTTTACCGAATGAGTGAAAAAAGTGGACAAAAGCGGACATTTTGGAAAATAAATACTTTTTAGAAGTTCGTGTGGTAAAATAGTGGACAAATAGCGGACGCAAAAAAAATAGCGGACAGGAGGTTAAAATAGCGGACTGTCCACTATAATAGTGGACGGATGGTCACCGTATGTATAATACATACCCAAAAAATTTCAAGAAGAAGCGACGAGAACCTACTTCATTGAAAGCTGACAAACAACTGAATGCATTTTTACGCTCATTTTAACGAATATTATTGATGTTCGTGTCCTATGTGTGTAAAAAGCCGAAGATGTTCGGCTCTCGAGAGCATTGGTGCCGACGTCTGCACATAAGCAAAACAGGTAGAGCAGCAAGCAAAGCAAACACACAAGCTTCTACTTCTATTTTAGTGTTCGTATGCGATTCATACTTATTTTTTGTAACAACATTATACGTGTTGCAAGGTATGAATATGATGAGTACTTCAAACTTTCAATATGTGTAGAGAGAGGTTCCATGATATTAAAATAAGTATGAATGCGAATAAATATTAGAAATTATGAGTTTGATTCGATTCTACTCATCTTTTTGAATACACATTGCTGATATCTGGTATGTATAAAATTGTTTACCACGAGTCTACTTCAGGCTTTGGCTTAATGTGAAGATCTGGGCTGAAACCGCAATTATAAAGTCCAATTAGAGTTTTGGCGAGTAGCTGCAGGTCACATAATACACTCGTTAGAACCTTGTATGTGATAGGAAGAAGGCTTACATACATATGTATGTACATACCTAATTGGTGATTACAACCCTTCAAAATTACGGACCTAGTTTCTCACACCACTTATGTTGTGTGTGTTAATTTTATACATGAGCGGCAGGACCTACAGTTTAAAGTCGATTCAGAACGACAGATTTTTGAGAAACTTTTCAAGAAATCTGCTGAGAGGAAGTCGTCGAAGAAATATTTTTTTCATATTTTCGTTTTGATGTCTGACCTGGGGGGAGGAAGAAGGCTTATATCCCTTTACTTGGCACATATTGCAGAGTCTCCTTTTTTTAGGAAAGGGTAGAGAACACTGAGGTCCCAATCGTTGGCAATACTTTTAGTGAGCCTTATTTTGTAAGCTGGTGCATGGCATCATCCCGGTTCATTACTTCCGGTCTTAAACAATTAAGCGGTCAGGCTATCATGGCCTGCAGGTTTTTTATTTTTAAGTCACATAAACTTGACTTTGATCTCTACATGGCTAAATATTCAGCAATTGTTAATTGCTAAAACATTGCATCTATTATGCATGTGAATGTATTTACAAGTTAACATATTTGAAAGAAATTTTAAATCACAAAAAAATTTGTGTAATTTTTATCTACACATACATATGTACATAAATACATACACCCATCAAACATATTGGCAAGCGTTTTGTAAATTAATGTTGCAGCATTTGACAATTTGCTTGCAAATGCAAGTGTTTCATAAATTAAAGCAAAACGTGTCATTCTCGCCGTCAAAAATTGTGCTAATAAGTTGTGTTAATAAATTGTGAAGACTTCCTCAATTTTGAGAAAACAATACTGGAAGACATAGATAAATTTTCCTTGCTGGTAAGAATATAAATTTGAAATGTCCGGTGATTGTATACTGATGTCGATTTTATTTCTATTTTTAGAAGGCAGATCTAAAAAGATTGTCAAATTCCAATTCGAGAAAATTTGTTACGAAAGCGTGGCAGAAAATCATGACTGACAACGTTGCTGAGAGCTTTTCCTGGCGAGGACTGCAGATAAGAAGTGCAGTAGGGCCTTCACTGTCGCCACTGCCATTCGTCGTAAGTGAAATATGTTTAATAGGTTTCTAGTTACATTTTTATATTCATATTTAAATTCTATTGCAGAAACTTTCGCTGAAAATGGAGGCAAGGAAGAGGACTTTGTGTTTGCATCTAAGTCATATTTCCAGTACGCAAAAAATCGTATTAATATTAAAAAAACAAAAAAAGTAAACTAAAATACTAAGTATTAATGATTTTTTAAATGAAACAACAATGAAGTTCCTATTTTTATATTTTAATTTAATATTTTTCTATTAAAAAAAATGATTTTTAAATGTATCAATAAAAAAACATATCCAAAACAAAATAAATGTTTAAAACGCTTACTAATTTCATTAAAAATACGTGTTTTTTAAGTATTTTCAAAACGTGTTTTTTAAGCATTTAGAAAACGTCTAATTACGTTACTTAAAAAACATGTTTTGCAATCGTCTTTTTAACGCTTATAAAATTGGGTGCTTTTCGATTATAAACCCCTTGCTTTGATGTCTTTTGTAAAGGTCACAGCAGCGTTTTATCAGTGTTTTACTTACATTTGAACGCTTACAAAACGCTTATTTTTGTATATAAATGCTGGCTGGGAATAAATAAATAAAATGGTGTAAATGAATGGAATCGTCTCTCGAAATAAATGAAATTTTTAAGGGATTTAAGGGAAATTAAAGGGATTAAGACGTACATGTGTTGTGTGGTGTGGTAGACCGTCTCCAGCACAATAAATGATTTTACTTTAATTCGTGGTTTATGTTGTAAATTGTGGAAAAAATGTTTTAATTGCAAATGTTGCAAAACTTTTTCTCATGCGTTTTTATTTTTATTTTTGTTTTTTTTTTACCCAAACTCTACACTTCTTGTACAAAAATTTTATTAAATCTTTTCATTTGTGGGTGCGCCTGTATTAATGTTGTTTTAAACAATGCAGAGGGGGAGAGAGAGAGAGATTGTTTATGTATTTGTTTTTATTTCATGTTTTTATACACTTTGTTGTTGTTGCTTTTTGTTTTTTTGTTTTTTTTTTTGATATTCACATTGAAATTGTAATTTTCATTTGTAGTTATTTTTGTTGTTGTTGTTGTATGAAAACGCATTCACTCTGTCAGTGTGGTTTTCAACGATTTTACATTGCTTTGCCATTTACATTCAAAAAATTATTTGTGCAGCACATTTAGCCATTGCCAACGTGTATGTATGTATGTACGAGTGAGTATACTGTAAACATATCTGCATGAATGCGGGTGAACAACTGTAAATGGTGAGTTTATTTCTTAGTGATGTGATGAAAGCTTTCGCGTTTATATGTATGTATGTATGTATGTAAATATGTCGGTCGGCATGAATGCCACACAATAAGTTCATTTTGTAATGACCAGTAAAACAGTGGGGATTTAATTTAATTTTTTTTTTTTTGTTTTTTTTTTTTGCAAACTCTTCGGTTTGTTTTCTGCTAAAATATTCCACAAGTAAATTTTAATTAAGAAATTCTTTAGTTTAGTAGCAACAGCACAAAGACAAAAAAAAAAGAAAAAGAGAACTGCAGTGAAATAACGAAACGAAACAAAGTTAATTTTGTAATTTTTTTAAAGGTTTTTAGTAGCATGATGGTCCTCTCTAAACACACTCTATACATACAAGAGATCACTGTGGGTAAGTTTCTCAGTGTTGGTACATTTTTATTTTCACTCCATCAATTTCTAATGATATTTTATTAAGTATTTGCGTTGGAGATGGCCGATTAACGGATTTCGACCTGTCTTAACACATCCTTCCAGAAGCCTCTGCTTCTTGCACGTCTACACCAGTTGGTCACACCAATCGATGAAAGGGCTTCCTCGATTTGGTCCTTTCAACGAAAACAAGGTCGTCCTCTTCGCCGATTTCCGCAGATCCCCGCATCAAATACTTGTCGAGCCGGAGCAGCCTCCTCCATTCGAACGACATGGCCGAGCCAGCGCAGCCGCTGGATGTTAATACGCTGCACAACGTCTATGTCGTTTAGGAGCTCATATGTATAGCTCATCGAAATTTAATTACTTTTGTTCTAAATTTTTTTGTTTGTTATCAAAAGATGCTGATCACAAATGGATCCAGAGTCAAAAATGGAGTTCAACAATAATCAGATGCACGATACTCTTTTGCATTCGGATCAAGTGAGGAAAGTTTTGCGAAATATTGAAAAAGGAAAGAAAATTAAACTCTTTTTACAGCAAATCTTTGAAATAAACATGCTTTATGCCTACACATTTTGGCAGAGCAATCTTCATCATCTTGCATAGGAAAGCCAGTTGTCCGATTAACACATAACAATTTGAAAACTATTAACAATTCAGTATCAAATTCATATTCATATTTCCGTTTCTTCTACATACACACATACATACATATGTGTTTGTTTTTTTTTTGTCTTGGGCCGGAGGTGGGAATCTTCGAAAAACACTTTTGTTCCAACAAAAGAGTGCACAATTCACCATCACTGGTGCCTACCAGAGATCAGCAATGAATCGTTTTTTCGCTACTCATAAGTACTCATGAAATTTTGAGTATGAGTGAGTCAAGATTATTGGAATTCAACTACTCTGATTCATTCGTACTCGCTACAACATTGATTTATAAGTACAGGTTGCAATGAGTATGAGTACAACGTTGACATCAAACCCATAACATTCGATTCATTGTTTGATTCATACGACTACTCATTCAGATTCATAAATTTAGAAAAAAACTTATAATACTTACGAATGATTCGAGTCACTCGAATCATTCATCAAAATTTACAGTAGTAGTTATTGTTGCATTTACAAAAGAAGAAAAAAGAAAAGACAAAGACAGCAAGCAAAGCACACAACACAACCTTCTAGCGAGTATGTGGTGTCCGTACTCGAATCATACTTATTTTGTGCTTCGTGTATAATTTGAGTCATGGAGAGTCGAAATCAACAACATCATGCGTATTGTTAAGTATGAGTACGATGAGTATTTCTAACTTTGAATATGAGTAGTATGAGTATGATATTAAAATAAGTATGAATGCGTATAAGTATCTGAAATTATAAGTAAGACTCGAATCTACTCATCGTTTTGAATACTCGTTGCTGATCTCTGGTGCCTACGCACTAAACCCATCCCCTACAGGTATTACTATGCGGAGGGCTGGTTAGCTGTAAAGCTCTATTACACTAAATCAAATTTCGCCTTCATTCCTCCCACCTTTGGAGTTCCAGCATAACTTTAGCCATTCTCTGGCTGTATTGACTGCATAGAATCCTAGAAATCAACAATTCTTCCATAAGCCGATTTGGTCCTAAACTCGTTTCCCCGATCCATCCAAATCTGGGGCAGCATGTTAGAATATGCTACGCATCTTCCTCCTCATCTACACAGTTTGGGCATATAGAGGAAGTATCGTCTCTAAATCTGTGCAGATACTTCCTGAAGCATTTATGACCAGTTAGGAACTGGGTCACGTAGTAGTTCAGCTTGCAATGTTTGTTCTCCATCTAAGGGGTTATATCAGGGACAAGGTGAAATGTCCATCTTCCCTTTAAACTGTTCACCCACCGTGACTGCCATTTGTGCATGGAAGTCCTTCGTTGCTCCGTTTTTATAGCTGCTGTTTGTCCTGGATACTCGAGACGGCAAAAGTATATTCGCCTCATCCCATACGCAAATATGTCTATCGGTATTGTCTTTGCCAATACCAATATTGCTTCATCAGACACTGTCCTGAAGTCACTTATCTGTCTAATCGCGTTTAGACGATACACCGACGACAGTTTTCTTATTGTCGTCCACACGGAGATTGCCTCCGACCATATTGGGCAAGCATATAACATTATCGACGTTACAACCCTCAATATTATTCTCCTCTTAAATGGATTTGGTCCTCCAATATTTGGCATCATCCTCGTCAGTGCTCCCTGGGTTACAGATGCCTTTTCGCCGATGAATTTCACGTGCTCCTTGAAGTTTAACCTGTCGTTGATAATCCCTCTCATGTATTTTATGGTCCTCTTCACTTCGAACTTAGTGCCTCCAACCGTCACTTCCATCTTCTGCACTATTTCCCGGCCACTTATTAAGACGGCCTTCGTTTTATGTGCAGTAATTGCCAAACTTGCCTCATCAAGCCATGCTCCAACTGTTTGAACCGCTATATTCGTCGTCTCCTCCATTTCCCTTACCGTATTAGCGACCGAGACAAGGCATATGGCAATGACATCTGCAAAACCCACAATTATAGTCCCGTTAGATAATTGTAGTAGAAGTATTCCATTGTACATAATAGTGTCCCCAAGTAATACATACTTATGTACATATGAGTGTGTGTTTATGTGTGTAATATTTTTAACATTTCAATAGAGTTACACCCATTGTTCTGTTCGATTTCACACAAAATTCTGTGGTTTTAAATTCAACACAAGCAAACCTTTTGTAGTCTTTGGTAGTATACAAGAACTAAATAAAATACTAAATTTCCGTAATGGGCAATAAACAATATTCAATATCCGCTCTTTAAAATACACACAATTGCCGATCATCATATACATAGACAGACAAAAGGGCAAACATTGGCTCACCTACACTGACATTTATAAGGTCAAATAGGCTTAAGATGCTCCAAATAAATGCCATCCATAATCATGAAATACTTAAACGCAACACGAAAACCAACTTCAACACAAATAATCGACTTAACGACGTAAACGATAATGATTATGACAGTGTGCACAAGTTTAGTTTTGATCACCCAGCAAACATTTTCAATTTATTACCAATAATCCTTTATTATTTTAATTACTAATCGTTTTTAAATGAATGAAAATGTTATGTTATGTTATACGAGTATGTCTATCGTATTTAAATACAAAACCCAACATTTTGCAAATGTTTTGTTAACATCCCTTTATTCCCTCCAATAATTAGGATGACGATGATGATGATGGCATAATAAAGAAAATTAAATTCATTATGGAATGTATGAATATTAGAAATCGTACGCCTGGTTAGTGAATATGTGTTCAGTTACATGTAAAATATTAAAAGCTACAACAATACTACATACATACATGAGCTCCATACAACGAAGGAGTGTTTCATATCACAGAGTTCATAAAATTAAAATTAAATCTTCGAACTCTTCTGGATTCTGATGGAATGAGACACCATAACATTGCCACCTCCATGCTTAACTGTTCCGAAACAGTATTTCGGATTTAGTCTGCTACTGATAGGTCTTCGAAATTTTCTCATTCCATCAGAATCTTCTCATCCCATCAGAATCCAGAAGAATTCGAAGATCTGTCAGTAGCAGACTAAATCCGAAATACTGTTCCCGAACAGTTAAGCATGGTGGTGGCAATGTTATGGTGTGGGGTTGCTTTTCTGGGGAAAGCTTAGGACCTTTACACAAAATCGACGGTATTATGGA
Organism: Sarcophaga caerulescens; assembly: GCA_927399465.1. Classification (NCBI taxonomy): domain Eukaryota; kingdom Metazoa; phylum Arthropoda; class Insecta; order Diptera; family Sarcophagidae; genus Sarcophaga; species Sarcophaga caerulescens. The sequence continues at coordinate 1,268,906 of OV656873.1, read as the reverse complement.
CAAACAAATGTATAAAAATATATTGCTGGAGAAGATTTTGCCACGACAACGACCCGAAATACACATCCAAATTGGTGAAAGGGTTTTTGGAACAAGAAGGCGTTAATGTCATACAGTGGCCTGCACAGTCACCCGACCTTTACCCTATAGAAAATTTATGGGAAATAGTAAATAGAAAGGTAAATCGGTAATCGGCACATCGGGATCCAAATAAATTATATCAAGCTATAAATGAGGCATGGTCAGCTATTCCAATGAATATAATAGAGAATCTTATTAGTCCTATGCCGAAACGATGTGCTGAAGTTTTGAAAAATCGCGGTTATGCAACAAAATATTAGATCATGCTGCATAATCCAATATGTTTTGTCGTATGAATTTTTTACCTTTATTTACCTTTTTGTTTAATTTTTAATAATATCATAATAAACACTAAAATTAAATTTTATTTTTAACTATACTAGGAATGTATTTTTATTTTAGTATGTATTTGTTGTTTCTAAAATATCTAATTTCTTTTAAATCGTACAAAATATTATAACCTGAATTTTGTCCAATATGTTTTGACCGACACTGTACATGAGCTCCATACAATGAAGGAGTGTTTCATATCACAGAGTTCATAAAATTCTCATTTAAATTGTGAATAAAAATTAAAGATTTTGTAGGACTAAATGAATCATTTAACAAGTAAATGAATACATACATAATTGGTCATTACAACCCCTTAGTCAGGATTACGACTTAGCTCCTCACAACACTTATGTTGTGTGTGTTAATTTTTATACATGAGTCGTCTCCGAACGACAAATTTTTTTCAGAAACTTTTCGTTGGGAATTTCATTTACTCTCAGAGTTTTTGACAGAAATCTGCTGAAAGGAAGTCGCCAAAGAAATATTTTCTTCATATTTCGTTGGAAGTCTGACTTGGAATTTGAACCGCGGCCTTACGTCTAACAAGCCAACACACCTACCTACTAGACTACGGCGACTCTCGTATATAATGCTATATTAAGTCAACATGAAATTGCCGTAGTCTAGACGGTATTGAGTTGTCTTATTAGATGTAAGGGCGTGGTTCAAATCCTAGCTCAGACATCGAACAAAACGGCGACTTCCTCTATAATAAAATTGTAATGGAAAGTTTTTTATTGTCTCGTAGAGACAATTTTGAGGGCGTGGTTCAAATACTAGCTCAGACATCGAACAAAACGGCGACTTCCTCTATAATAAAATTGCAATGGAAAGTTTTTTATTGTCTCGTAGAGCTGAGGTAAGTGAATGTGGTTGCAATGAATTTATGTTTTCTAGAATATCATGTACTATCCGTGTACGCGCAATGTGTAAAGAACGTCAATGAGCGAAAAGGAGATATTTTATCGATTGCTCCTTCAATGCTCTTTTAGCAGAACGGCTTTCTTAACCGTCTAAGCAAAATGTTTTGATCTTTTAAACCAAATGTAATTAGTTGTTGGAAGTAGGAACAATCTGCAATGTATATGCCTTCCCCGTCACATTCCTCTATGCCCGTTTAAGGGAATCCAATTGTAATGACTTTTATGCAAAATAATTGTACGCTTAAAGTAGGGATCCCTTATATTTTATTAAGAAAGAAAAGCAAAAAAAAACAAAAACAAAAATAAATGCATTGGACTTAATATCAAGAATAAATTTATTTTGAATTGAATTAAAATATCTGCGAGTATACTCAACGATACACGGACTATGAGTGCCAATTAATTATTTTGATTAAATAGGATGCCAGTATTTGCATGAAAAATCTAGAATTTCCAAAAATAAGTAAAAGTTACCTGACAAATTAATGAAAGTCATCCAGGCAAATAGACAGCAAACCCAACTGTCTGGTGGTGTGTGTCAGCTAACCAAACAGTTTATTCATCGTCAACTACGATGATCGTACTAAACGTATACGTAATTATGTACATATGTACGTATATAATACTCATACGTATACGTAATGCGTGATTTAATCAGTCAATGGCACAGAGGAACAACAAACACAACAACAACAACTTGTATACGTACACGTACACGTACGTATGTATTTGGCGTGATGGTTTTAGGAGCATTAATTGCTGCAAGCGTAAGAGTGTGGCGTCTGTTCTGGGTGTTTATAGGTGGGCCTATAAATAACTTCTCGAAACATAAAACGAATACTGATAACAAGTATACGTACTTAAAGATACAGATAATAAGTACTTAAAGGTACTCAGTGTTATATTTTCTTTATCTATGGTTTCTTTCTAATGATTTTTCTTTCTCATGTTCTCATCTTTATCTGTTAAAATTGTAAAAAGAAGAAGAAAATTGTCTTAATTGTCTTTCAATATGTTCTCTTAGTCGGTCTCTGCTTTTCTATACATTTCTGTACTCCTACATTGTCCGCAAACATACTGACTCTCAGCACATACAATAATGTACGCATGCATGTGCTGCTATCGTTAATGTATGTAAGAGCGAATTATCATTTCTACATATTATTGGGTGAATAGAAAATTGATTGAATTATGTACCTTGTTTGAAACTTTTTTTTTATCTGCTTTTGTAATTGTAAGCATTATCGTAGTTAAAAAATGCTTTAAAACATTTCATTTTGTTGTTAAAGATTAATTACAATCGTTTTGTTTTTTACTACTTTACAATGCTGATAGTTTTCTAAATGCTAGTGACTTTTTCCCATACCTAAACATTACTTTGTCTACCATAATTGTCAACCAAACAACATAGGTAATATATAATTGGTAATTTCAGTGTAGACAGATAAATAAGTGCCCCTCCATATACACACACATACACATACGCATACACATGAATTCGCAAACGATTGAGGGCACAAAATTTCCTACCAGCAAAAGTAGCAATAAGAACAGCAACAACACCAACAATTTTAAAAATTTCTATTAAGACAAAAGCCTGAGTGTTGGTTGGGTACGTGATTCTAGTGTTGAATGCAGCAACATGTACAATCAAAACGTTAAGGATAAAAGGCCCAACATGTGGCCTATTAATATGCTTAAGGCCCTCTATATGTAGTCTATAGGAGCGCCTAAAAAAATTCATTTAAAACTCATTGATGTTGGAATGTACATTAACACTAGAAAATAGAAAAAAAAAAGAGCACAACAGAGACCACAACAGCCAGATTTATTATGGAAAAGCTGCCAACCGTGTACTAGTAGAGTATATGACGCGCACTGAGTCAATGAGCTTTTTTCAGACCACGAACGAACCCAGTCAAATACAATCAATGAACTTTTCACAAATGGTTACAACTGATTTTCTATTTTCTCCTTCTTCTCTTTTCTTGCGTTTTGTTTTCATTTTCATTTTCATTTTTTTTTTTTTTTTTTGAAATGCCATAGAAAACTAATCTCAACAGTTGCGAAAAAAAAATGTATAGACTGTAGTGTAGTGTCATGTTATTAAAAAACAAATGAAAACCAACAAAAAAAGTGAAAAAAAAACAGAAACAAGAACAACAACAAGATAATTTCCAATGGAAATGAGAATGTGTCAAGAAGCCATAAAACATGTAATTTATGTGAACTTAAATGAACTCAAATTAAATGAAACAAAACAAAACAAAAGAAAAAAATAAAATGTTGCTACCCTTAAACAAACCATCTTCTCTGTTCTCCCTTTAGTGTTTTTTCTGTTACATACATACAACTGTACAATATGATGCACAAGTGTGTGTTGCACGACAATGTTATAAATTTTCTAAATATTATGAACAAGAACTCTTCTATAGAGCGCCGAACAAAGATGAACTTAAGTGAGCCTTTTTCCCTTTTCTCTCAAGATGATTAATTGCAAAATTATTTAGTTTACGACATGTGTACTCATTGCAATTGCACTTGCAGTTGTTGTTGTTGTTGTTGTTGTCGTTCTTGTTACTATTATAGTTGTTGCCTTTTTTGTTTTTTTTTTTTGTTTTCTTTTTCTATTCTTATTACTCTTTGGCAATTTCAAAGAGGCATCAGCATTTTAATAATTGTGTACTTAACCCACATTAAGATCCTAAAGAAAAGAAAAAGAAAAACAAAAAGAAAGAGTGAGGAATGAGTCTTTCGGTAAAATCATATTACAAATGCTTGTCGTTCACACACACGAGTGTGTGATTATAAATGCAACGACTGTGGCAAAACGATTGCGATAGCATCTCAAAATATTAAAAGATCAAAGATTTTCTTCATAACAGACACATACATACACATATTTAGATACTTACGATATTCATAAAACACTTTAAGTGCGTTTAAGTGTTGCTATTGCCTCCAATGTTACTGTTTTTTCATCTCCTTCTTCGTTTTCTTCATTCTTCAATGACTACTTTTACTTATTAAGCGAGACAAAGTGAAATGGAAATGTTCTCAAGAATTTTATTTTCTTATTGAATCGTAAAGAATTACCATTTTTGTAGAGTACACAAACAAAATATGTATACTCGTGTGTGTATGTGTACATGTGTGTATGTATGCCTGTAAGTATGCTTTTATGTGTATGCATGCAATCATAAGATCCAAATAAAAAGATTGTAAAAAAACCGTTATTTTTTAAAGGCTTAAAAAGTTACATGAACCCCATCACACATGTATATACATAATATGTATGTATTTGCTTACAAACGAGTACACATATAAAAAATATAATTATGTATGTTTATGTGACTAAGTGTAAGTAATTTAGCCTATTTATGCGCAATAATAAACAAATATATATGGGCAATTTCGTGTCAAGTGACCCAATTTTTAAAATCGATGTCTTCCGATTTGGAAGGTTAGTACTATTGGATAGTTGGCCAGACACAAATTTTCAGCTCTATCAGTCAAGAACTGCCGGAGTTAGAGGGGGTCAAAGTTGGACATTTTGGTCATACAGGGTTTTTTTAAAATGTGTGTAACTTTCCTAGCAAAAATTTTCCAAAGGATATTAGATAGCTATTTCTTCAATCTTTCCAAAAATAATTTTTTTAATTTTTAAAAAAATTTTTTTTTTATTTTTTTTTTTAAATTAATTTTTTTTCAATTTGGGCCCTTTTTTTTTTTTTTTGCTTAAAACAAAGCTTCTAAAATTTCCTTTAAGGCCTTCATAATCGCTTAATGGGATGCGAGTGGGATATCTATCAAAAAAATTATTTTTTAACTCAAGAATAAGATTTTTCAATATTTGGCACATGTACCATTTTCATTTTCCCCCATTTTTTTTCGAAATGGAGTTTATTTTTATTTTTCCTCAAAAGAAAACTTAGACCATTTCCTTTAAGGTCTTTGTGGGCACTTAGTAGCAAGAGGCATATCTATAAAAAAAAATATTTTAAAACAAAACCAAAGTTTTCAAATTTTACCATATGCACTATATTTTTTTTAATGGATGTTTTTTTTTTTGCTCAAAGAAAGCTTAGTTCTTTTCCTTTAAGAGCTTTGTGGTCACTTAATGGGATGCGAGTGGAAAAACATCATCCTCTTCTGCATTTGGACTTTCTGGCCATCGATTCGAACAGACACCCAGTCTTTCATTCCTGGCATCATTCGACTCATATCATCTCGCTGATAAAATTGAGCTACTAGAGCTTCAGTTTCGCACGCTAGAGTTTTCCAATAGTACTAACCTTGGTGCAAATTTCATCCAAATCGGAAGACATCGATTTTAAAAATTGGGTCACTTGACACGAAATTGCCCATATGTATGTGTGTGTGTGTATTACTAAAAACAAGGGCATAAATTTTGCTACGACAAAAACAAAACCCTTCATTGAAAATTATTTCAAAACAAACACAGGGAATCCATTGTAATTCGCAAACATCACCAGAGGCAACAGTAAAGGGGTTTTTAAAAATTAATTAAAATTATTAATTTAATATCAAATTCAGATAACAATCATCCAGACAGACACCAGACAAGAAACGTAGAAGATTGTTTAAAGACAGGAGTTAACCAAAATGCACAAAACATTTTTGAAGAACAACAAGCGGTTCGATCTTTGACTCTCAACTACAAATTGTTTGCCAAATTATTCTAAAAAATTTTTCTATTGCCTTAGATTTTTATTTTAGACCAGAATCGCCTCGTTCCGCGGCAACGTGCTTGATTTGTTCTAACAACTGCCACAAGTCTTCACAAGGCGACAGTATATTTGCAACATTTTTTTTCTAAATTCTTGTCGCCTTGAAATGTTTTCCATATTTTCCAAGCTTATGTTCTCTTATACTTCCTTTCTCATTCTGTTTTTGCTGTTCATTTCCTCTTTATCTCGTTTAAAATTTTTTTTTTCACAATAAATTTTCTACATTTTTCGATTATCAAAGAAAGAAAGTTTTGCCATTAGGTTTTTTCTTTCACGTATCTATAGTGTAGGGTGTTCAGAAATTAGAATTGTTTGTAATATTTTGGTGTCGACTTTAACGATCTCCACAACAAAGGACAAACAGTCTTTATACACACATGTATGTATGTATATGTATATTTGTATTGTCATCTATACGGAATGTCTTTAATTAAAACCATTCATTAATATTCGTCATTAAGTACTGACAATGTGTATACTTTACACGCATAAAATTTAATATTTATGAGACAAGACGCTTGCTGAGAGGCAATAACATAAAAAGTTTTCAAATCAACATGTTGTCTTATTAAATTTTAATCCATTATGCGTTCCCTAATAACTAACGTTCAAGGACAAAGTTCTTTGTCCTTTGCCCACTACACTAGGCCACCATACATATAGAAAACTGTTATTTTATTAAGTTTTTTTTTTATAAACTAATGCATACATTTAATGAACTTTGCTAAGCAACAAGCTTAAATGTCTAGTCCGACATATTTTTACTATTTTGTTAGCGTTTTATAAAAAAAAAACTATTATTAGGGTAGAGACTGTAAACTTGAATAAATTTTAAATAAAAATTGTTTACATGTACTTACATATGTATGTATGTATGTATTTTATAATATAATAATTGCATCAAAGGATTTCCATGACATACATACATACATTCATTCTAATTTATATTTTTGAATAGTTTATAAAACTCCTTTCTAACATTTCAACTTTGGTGTCGACAATGTTTGTCGCACCCTATTATGCGGCATGTACATACGTATCAAGTTTGCTTTCACTAGTCACCTTTCTATTGACCTTGATTTTGAAACAATAACAACAGCAAAGAAAACCAAATGAGATATAGAAGATATATAAATACATACATGCATACATACATACATATGCATGTAGATATACATTTTTACAATATTTTTTCTTATTTACTCATATTTTTTAAATTTGTTACTCATGAATATTTGTGTTGTGTTATCAAAATAGAAACAAATTTTTAATTTAATTTCATATAAGAGAGACAGAAAAAAAAAAATAAATTCAACACTTGTCACGAAATTCCATTGACCTACACAGGAGTTGTCAAATGTTTAATAAAGTATAGAAAAAATGCAATGTCGTATCGTACAATATACATATATGCATGCATGTACATATTGTTACGTTTTTACCTTTTAAAAACGTTAAAAATATGAGTTCGTAGATTGCAAATAAAAAATAAATAAATCTGTGTTTAATTTTAAGTCAATTCTTTATTATCTGCACAACTTTTGTGCCACTATTCGAACTTATTCCACGTATACAATGACAACTTTCACAATATGTGCTTATTCGTGATATTTCAACAACACTTGTTAGTTATTCTTCTTTGCTCACAACCTTTTTTTTTTGTAAGCACAACACTAACAACTGTTTTCTTCACGCAACTTGTCTGCACACAAGTCTGACTGAATTATAACTCGATCTCTCGTATCTTCACACACCACTGGTTGAATTCTCACTCAATTCAACGCGACGTCGTCACACGACTAACTTAACTCGAACTCCGAGAATCACGTGTCTTCATAGACGGCTGACTGAATTCTAACTGAATCCTCGTTGCTCGCTTTATCTTGCCTTTTATATCACTGGATCAACAGTGTGATGAATGCCCTTGAAGGATGATGACGACCTTCGGGAACAATCCAAAAATGTAAACATCTCGTCATCATTGTTGTTCGTGTATCTTGTTTACTTTCGTCCAGGCAGAATTGTTGTTGTTTTGTTTGTTTGTCTTTCCGCTATATTTTTTATACACGGACGTTGTTGCTATATTTTTGTTTATTCATCGATCTTGTAAACAAGCCTGTTGTTTTTGTTGCTATATGTTTACTTATTCGTTGATCACGCGAACAACTGCATTGTTTTGTTTTTGGAGCTTTTGTTTATCATTTTATGTGTGATCAAGTCCATTGTGTTGTTTTTGGAGCTTTTGCTTATTATTTTAATAACACCATTTCCATTTTCGTAACAATATGTATGTACACGCATGCACCCAACTCCTCTATTATAACAGTATTAAAGGCAGAGCACAAGAAAAAAAAACGTTATTAAATATACTTGAAGTATGTAGTAAAGTCACATACATACTGTGAGCGTCAAAAGAAAGTGTACAATTCAAAAATATATACATTAATAAATTACCGTTAATTTTTTTTTTCAAATTATTTTATTGCCAGTTTTTGAAATTGAAACAAGAAGAAAAGAATTAAAAAAAATTTGGAAATATTGTAAAATTTTTTCGGGTACTCTCCTTAAGTGGAAAACTTGAGTTGACATTGTTAGAATTTTATCCATAGTGTACACTTTCTTTTGACGCTCACTGTATATGTACACATATAAACAATCGTTTATAAACACTTCGCCGACACTTACACTCACACACATACATATACGCAAATAAATGATCCCATTTTCCTTGTAAAATATACGAAAATCATTTATTTGCTTTTCATCTTTAAATCTTTTTTCCTTTTTATTTTTTTTGTTTTTTTGTGTTTTTTTGGTGTAACCGAAGAAAAAATGGACAAAATTTGAGCTCATTTTTTATTATCTTCTTGGGGTAGCTGTTGAGTTTGTTTTCTTTCGAAGGAGACCCTGAAATTGTAAGCTGAGATGGGAATGACAAAAAAGAAATTCTGATTCATAACTCAATATACATATGGGGGCAACAAGCAGCACTAGCAACAAAGCATAGAAGAAGACAAGAATACAAGAAGCAAAATGAAAAGTTTTGAATCATTTGTTTATCTTTTGACACCACATTTGTTGGCCTTCAATATCATCTGAGGTTTTCTTTAATTTTTTTTTTTTTTGTTACTCATGTTGTCTCCCGAATTGTTTTAATTTTTTTTTTTTGTTCTCTTCATTGGTGATGGGGGTGTTGTCATGATTTTAAATACTAGTTGTGTGTGTGTGTGTGTGTGTGTGCATTTAAGGAGTAAAACAATATTAGCATAAAACATAAATGTCTTATGGTAGAAAACAAAAAAAGAATCTGAAAAGAATAAAACAAAACAAAAACAAACAAAAAAATCGAGAATAACAAGTCTGATAAAAAAGAAATAAACTAAGTTTGTATGTATTTAAGGCACAAGTACAGACACAAATCCATATACATACATACAAACAAACATAAACACATACATATATAAAAACACACTCTCACTCTCGCTCTCACAAGAGCAAGAGAAAATAAAGTGCTGATAAAAATGAAAATGGTTGGCGTAAATGAGTGTCTAAGTCAGAGTGGTATGTCCTCTTATACGTATGTATGCATGCATGTATGCTTAGGCATACACAATACACTACGCGTGTAAGTTTGTTTTTGTTTTTTTATTACTTGTTTCGTGTATTTAGTAAGCATTGATTCTTGTGTGTGTGCGTATATCTTTAGGTATACGAGTTTACAAGTACATACTATGGTACAACATTTCTCTGTTTTCTCTTTTACACTCTTGTTTTGTTTTATTTTGTTTTATTTTGTTTGTTTCTTATTGTTGTTATTTGTCCTTGTTTTTATTTGTTGGCAAAACTTTGTCACCAAATCGTGTAAAAGAAAAACTTCTTTCTAGTTACAGCAGGGATTGAGTAACATTGTTCTCCTAATTTTTATTCTCTTTTTTTTTAGCTTTTCGTTAATTTCTTCTGTTTTTTTTTTTTTTTTTTTTGTTTGTTAAAACCAGACGTCGGCACAAAGAGAACATGATAAAAATGTGACTGTAGTTGTGAGAAGCATGTGTATAACCCAGAGGAAAATTGTTAGTAATATTTTCAAGTGTAATCTAATAATATGTCTATGTAGTGGAAAATATAGAAAAAATGTACAGCACCAAATCTTTAAAGACTGCGTATTTAACATGACAAATATTCTTCAAAAAATGGAGATCATTACTCATTGTTATTAATCATACATGGGCATACTGCATTATAATTCTAATGCATTAAGCTTTTCAGTATTCAGTAAATGTTTACTGGTAATGAAATTTAGATTTCATTTTTGTAACTGTAATTTTTTTCAGTAATCAGTAAAAATCAATTTTTACTGAAATTTTACTGGTACTGCAAAGTGCACATCTATGTTATTAATGAATCTCATTAAAAATAGTGAATCCTACTGTAATTTTTCTTTGAGTGTATATTTGATATACAAAAAAAATTTCAAAAAGAAGCGACGAGAAAACCAGCTTCACCGAAAGCTGACAAGCAAGTGAATGCATTTTTACGCTCTTTTTAACAAACATTGTGTGGAAAAAGTCGAAGATGATCTTCCCCTAAGGGACATTGGTGCCGACGTTTGGTTAAAACGCACAAAATAATGCGAAACGCTTGAAATACATATTTTCTTCATGTGGTCCAATTTTTGAATTCTAATGATGCAAAATATTGTTGTATTGTTTTAAATATTGTTGATGATTTTGTTATTGTTGTATTTGTTTTTTTTCTTTTTTTTTGTCACATTAAATTTTCGAATTAATTATGCATGAAAAAAAAAATTATTATTTCGCATCTAAAAACGTCTAATATGAGGTTGTTGTTGTATTTCATTTGTTTTCCCCACTTAAACTTTCTGTCTTGTCTTGTTATGACTTTTTTTGTCATTTTTCCATTCGGTTTTTGTTGTTGTTATTTTAAAGAAATTTCAACTTTTTGTATATTCATGTTGAAATTTGAAAGTGCGAATATTTGTTGTTGTTTATCTTTAATTTGAATGTGCTTTTTGGCATAAATTTATTTCACTTGTTTTGTTTTGTTTTTTTTTTTTCTTCTACTTTTCGTGATTGCATGTTTCACTTCATATTGTGTGGCAAATGTTTTGTTGAAACTTGTCGACAAATTAAAAGTATTTCTGAACGAAACAATAAACGAACAATGATGACGAAAGTCAAGTCACAATTACAGTGTGCCACAAAATATATGTATGTTGTATGTTTCATTAGAATGAATGAATGAAATCCATGAAATTGCGATAACAATTCTTATATTATTTACATACCTATTTCATATGAAATTATTGTATTTGTTTTAATATTGACTTTCTTAAAGTAGTATATCGTTGTAACATTTTTAAAGTTAATCGTTTAGAACATTCATTTCGAACTAACGTACATATGTCGTAGATTGTAGATTTTAAAAATAATTGCATTTAAGATGCTTGGCGATAGTAGTTGAAAAAGTGAAAATACATACAGCCATGGACATTAAATTAGCACAAAAATTTGTCATAAAAACAATCTAATTTTTTATAGTATTTCAAGTCTATTTACAAAAAAATTTAAACATAAAAGCATAAAAGGCATATTCTTCTTTAAAGCAAAAACAAAAATTTTGACTAAATTGCCGATCGTATGCTCATTAAGGCCTGCAACATATCAAATGCTAGATTTTAGCTCAAAATTAAAATTTTTGAAATAAAAATAATATATTTTAAAAAATTGTAAAAATATTATTGTTTTTTCTTTTACTTGGTCAATATTTGGTAGAATAGCCTTTATTTTTAAGCACCGCGTGGCATCTATGGGACATGCTTTCAATCAAATTCTGGCAACGTTCTTTGGGAATCGAGTACCAAGCTTTCCGTATTCGAAGCCACAAATCGTTCAAATTTTTGTACTTTTGTTGAGCAATTAAACATTTCACATCGTGCCAGAGGTTTTCAATCGGGTTTAAGTCAGGACTTTGCGCCGGCCAGTCTAAAACGCGAATGTGCTCTTTGCAAAACCAATCATTTACCAGCTTAGACGTGTGTTTGGAATCATTATCTTGCATAAATATGAATGAAACTGGCATGTTTTCAAAAGCATATGGTTCCATTTTGTTCTTCATAATGTCCAAATACTTGTAACGGTTCATTTTTCCATTAATTTTGACGACCGTGCCATTAAAATGATCCCCACACCATGATGCTTCCTTAACCATGCTTTATGGTCTTTTGAGTGTAACGTGGATTAAATGCCTGACATTTTGGCCGATGAACAAAGACTCTACCATCCGGTCCCAAACGATTTATCTTTGTTTCATCACTCCAAAGTATTTTTTTCCAGAATGACAGGTCTTTATCCTTGTAGGAAAAGAAATCATAATCAAACTATAAATGGATTTTGTGCTAATTTAATGTCCATAGCTGTATATGATGGGAACTCATTGTATCACATTCAAAAAAGTTACTTATGACGTCCAGAAGAGTTAATCACTCGAACAACACTTAAGAACAGTACATTAATGTCTTCCATTTGAGGTATCAGTGCTGACGAAGCGTGAATATCTATTTTGTAACAACCATTCAACACTAGACATCGCAAAAGAATCGCACAGTAAATATTAAAGCTACAATTAGCCAAACGTAACTGACGTTCGTTTTTAGCATATGAGAAGCAATGCAATTGCTTACGGAAATTAAATTACAATTCAAAAATCGGTCTCGTTACTGTTCGTATTCTGAAATGAACGTAAATTCCGTGAACGTTTTGGCTAATTCTACTATAAAGTTCTGATTACTTATTTAATTAATTTATCACCTAAATTAATAATAAATACAAAACAGGTTTTCGAATGTGTGGAAATACATCGCACGTTATTAATTAGGATTTAAACCTTTGCAATCGAGAACAGAAGAACGCAATTATAAAAGAGCTAGGCTACAGAACGGCCTAAAAATAAAATTCCAAAAACAAACTCAATATGTTAATACTTTTTAATAATAATTTAAGCAAATGCCCTTCACTTTATTGAGAAGTTTTCTTAATTAAAAAAAAAAAAAAAAACTGTGGAAAACTATGAAAAATATATTTTTAGCGCAGTGATCACTTACTTTCTAAAACTTACTTCATAACTTTCGTTGACATTTTGCCATAATAGTGACTCTATCTTGGCAATTTCTAGGCAAATGTAATTTGTTTTAAAGCCGTAATTGTTTCCGATTTTTATTTTGTTTATTTATTTATTTTTTTTACTCTTATTTCATTATCTTAAAATTCGCTGCAGGGTGGGGGGGGGGTCTGTATATGTATGTGTTCACCTTTTGTATTCGTTTAAGGTGAAAAACTCATTTCTAAGCTAATTTGATGAGGGTGTTGTCTTAGTGCCAGAACTTACAAGAAATCAAATCAAATAATCAACAAAGTTTCATAGAATTTATTCAACTTTTTTTTTTGTTTTAATTTTCTACATCACTTTTAGTGTTGCAAGCATTTCAGCGTGCCAGTTCAGCCCACTTACTGGTGACAATATGCAGCATGTGCTGTTTAATTAAAACAATTTCATTATTTAACACGAAATTAAATGAGATCATTGTGTAAAATATATTTATTTTTTTAATTTATTTTATTTTCTTATTGTTGAAATTACTTTTGGTTTATTAAGAATTTCTTGGCATAATTCTGTTTGACTGTTTTGAGTTTACAAGTTTAAATCTTTGCTTGACAATATAAATTGCGGGAATGAAGGCGAGAAAAAGTTTGGTATTAAATAAGTTTAATAAGATGCTGAATTTGAAGGTTCTGATTTTTTTTATAAATATGTATGCATTTCATAATCTTTGTTCGTCTGTCATCATTGGTCTGTCTCTCTGTCCATTGTATCAACAATACAATTCACAAATAATAATGCCGGTGATTAAGACGTTAATAACACTATGCGACAAAATAAAAAAATTAAATACATGACATAGTGTGAGTTCTGAGTTTTGTTGAGTAGATCTTAAAAATATTTTTTTTATATTTCTCCAACCCTCCAAACTTTTTTTATTTGACAAAAACTGTTTTTTTTTAGACTTTACGCACGAGTTTCTTGATTACTCAAACATTTCTAACCTGATTTCAAAAATTTAAATCTTGTTGGAAAGGAAAGAAATAGACCTTTAAAACGATATACACATATCTATTATTTGACTTAATATGCTATGAGTTTTAATGAGGTAAACTTGGAAAATTCGAATTTTTTCATATTTTTTCAAGTTTGTCCGTTCATAGTATCAAACTTTACTTAAAAAATATGAAATAAGTGATGACATTCTGAAAGTGCTTTATCTTGCGAAGAGATTGGCATTTCCTATGATCAATCAGACAAAAATTACCGTAGTTATTATATAAATAGTACAACAGTCGTGTTATATTTTTTATATATGTATGTATGTCATCTCATCAAATGAACTTTTAGTTCAAAAATTTTCAGAATTTTTGATGGATCTTGATTGTTTATCGGAAAATGTGTCAATTTCACGTTTGAGCGACCACCAGAAGTTGGCCAATGTTTGCGCAAAGAGAAATAATAGTATTTGCAAAAAAACAGAAATATTAGCCGACTTCTGGAAGTCCTGCAAATGTGTAATTGACACATTTTGCAATAAACAATCAAGATCCATTAAAAATTCTGAAAATTTTTGAACTAAAAGTTCATTTGATGAGATGACATATATAAAAAATAAAACACGACAGTTATACTATTTATATAATAACTAGGGTAATTTTTATCCAATTTTATAAAATGATGACTCAATCTCATCACAAGAGAACAGACTTTAAGAATATTATCACTTGTCCTATATTTTATTATTAAAGTTTGCTACTATGAATGGACAAACTTGAAAAAATATGAAAAAATTTCGAATTTTCCAAGTTTACCTCATCAAATCTCATAGCATATTAAGTCGAGTAATAGATCTATGTACAGCGTTTTAAAGGTCCACCTCTCCCCTTTCCAACAAGATTTAAATTTTAGAAATCGTTTCAGAAATGTTTGAGTAATCCCGAAATTAGTGCGTAAAGTAAAAAAAAAAACAGTTTTTGTCAAATAAAACAAGTTTGGAGGGTTCGAGAAATATAAAAAAGGTATTTTTGAGTTCTACGCAACTAACTGAACAACATGGACTATGTAGTTACTCGGGTGTATTTTCACTGTCGCACCGTGTAATTATTGGAAATTTTAATCAATAAAAGTATTTGTGAATACAAGGCTCATGCTATGGCCAGCAGTAGTTGTCATAAACAAAAGTATCATTTATTCAATTAATCAGCCACATTGCCAATATATGTTTGACCAATGAAATGTACATTTATGGACATACATATTAAATTTGTGAAGTATACCCTTTGATTTTACATTAGCATTTGCATAATAATTCATTATGTCAAGTTGTGTCCTCTTGGCATATGATGATGGTTATTCTTCCTTTAAACACAAGCTTTTCTTCTTGTTCACTTGAACAATGGGGAATTGAATACCGGAATGAATTAAATTTACACAAATTTTACACAATTCAAGGAAAACTCCTTTTGTACTCTCTTTCTCTCTCTCTCTCTCTCTGTGTATGATTGTTGCCGATTATTGTTGTTGTTGTTGTTGCTGTTGCTGTGGTTATTGTAAAAAATATTAATTATTATTCACTCATTTTGCCTTAAAGTGTTCAAATGGTTTTCACAAACACTATATGAAAACAAATCGCAACCTATGCTAGCGTTTCGCATCGAATGTTTAATTAAAATATTAATTTCTGGAAAAACAATTTTTTTTTTTTTTTTGATGTGTCTGTATGTGTATATTTGTATGTATTTGTTTTTATTTTTCTTTTTTTATTATTATTATTAAATGTTGTTGTTGTTGTTATTTATATGTTTATTCATGGTAAAACTAATAATATTAATAAATAAACACTTACGTACGAGTGTGTCCAGTTAAATTATTCATGTTTAAAAACAAAAACAAAACCCATACACATACACATACCCATGCTCATTAAACGATTTGTCAGCCTCTACATATGCTATGCAAAACAGTAATAAACCAAAATCGATATGTGTGTGTGTGTATGCGTGCGTAAATGTGGTTGAGTATGTTTAAAAACTTTGTATAAATATTACAATATGAGTAAATGTGTGTGAGTTAGAGAGAGCGAAGAGAGAGAGAGAGAGATAGAAAGAGTGACAACTTGAAACAATGTAATGTTTACATTTAATTAACCCCGTATGCAGGTTAAAAAACCATAGCAAAGAAATGAAAAAAATTAAAATGAAAACAAAAAAATGTTCAATAATTGAAATGATTAAAGCGAAATAAGTTTAAATATTAAAATTGATAAAATACTTTATACTTTGAGTAAAACCGCAAATCGACCAGCTGAGTTATTGTAATTACTTTCGCTTTTATCCCGCGGTGGCGTGCTGTAAATATAATGGAATAACATCAGCTTGAAGTACAACTGGAATGATCATTTTCATAGCTTACTCCCATTCACTCAATCGTCTTCGCCTCTTTTAGTTAGCATTTGAGCAAATGTAAGGCACCTTTTGCACGTTCAAAGTACTTTGCAAATAATTTTGACAAACTCTTGATATTTTGTTGTTGTGTATACAACTATCGGTAGACGACGAACGAAGAACAAAGCAACTTTGCGAGTACAACAAAGTGTGAACTTACCCCCGCTCATTTTTGCCTTCTCTCCTACAGACTCAGGACTTTTCACTTTGATTCGAGTCGCTCGTATTATTTATAAGTATTTTTCTAAAGTTATTAATCTAAATGAGTAGGCTTATGAATCAAACATATTTCGAATGGTATGAGTTTGATGTCAACGTTGTACCCATACTTATTGCAAGCTGTACTTATAAATCAACGTTGTAGTGAGGAGTACGAATGCATCAGAGTACATAGTTAAATTTTAATATCGTTGACACACTTATATTCAAAATTTCATGAGTGCTTATGAGTAGCGCAAAAAAACGATTCATTGCTAAGATCTGGTGTGAATTACCTGTGATTTTACTTTTAAGCGAAATTGTTAATGTATTGCTTAAGTATTGTTTTGATTTGAATAAGATTGTTTTTGAATCCTCAGTAAGTGAAATGCCAACTGTTTTATTATGGACATACAATAGTATCCTCTTTATTTCTGTTCTGTTCATCATCAAATTAATAGAATTTTAAAAATCTTTACAACAATACCTGAAATTGTTTTAGTTTTTTTTTTTTTTTGGTTTATTTTATAAATTAAAACAGATATTCACACCAGAGCCATATGAATGTCGTTGGTATGGCAGTTGAGAATTTTTTTTTTTTTTCAATAAACAATCTCTTTTTTAATGCCAAGCATAAATAAATGATGAAACTTTTAAATTAAACAAAAACGATGAATAATTTTCGGTATAAATTTTGCATAAATACTCTCTCTCTCCTCCACCTTCTCGTCATCGGAGTATGTGTACCG
Source organism: Sarcophaga caerulescens (assembly GCA_927399465.1). NCBI lineage: Eukaryota > Metazoa > Arthropoda > Insecta > Diptera > Sarcophagidae > Sarcophaga > Sarcophaga caerulescens. The sequence goes on along the minus strand of OV656873.1, from coordinate 1,251,309 downwards.
GGTTCTGCTGTTCTGCTTTTATTGTGATGTAAATTCATACAATTTCTGCCCATTAAAAAAAGATGAGAAAAAAAAATACTAAACTCATCATTTAGAGAAAAACAATTTTCGAAATATGATTTAAATGGTTTTTTCACTTTGTTGTTGTTTTTTTGTTTTTGTTTTGCGATTTAAAAAAAATAATAAAAAAAAAGAGATAAATTCATATTTCATGCAAAATATAGGAAATTTATTAAAAATGTTGCATAAGCAACACAGGACGGCTTGTGTTGAAATTCTGGCTGGCTGTTTGGCTGGTTGGTTGGCTTTAGTTGACAGCTGGGGTTCGGTTGTAGGGTGTGGGTGCAATGAATTTGCTCTATTCCCTTTGCAATTGTAAATGTCGGATCATATTTATTGTTCACTTCCTGATCCGAACTAACATTGCTTAACATTTATTTGAATTTTTAATGACGACTAGTTTTGCATTGGTTTATGCTGAATACTCAAAATCCAAACTAAATAAAGTTTAAACCATACACAGAGACACAGATACGAACGTATTGAATATAACAAATAATAATTGATCCACACAATCAGACAAATGTATTTGATTTTTGCCAGAAAAAAAAATCATTTAGAAACTGGATGACATTAAATCTGTGCTGAAATACAAAATTTATTTATTTCACATTTAAAACACGAGCAGTAGGAGTAGCAGCAATAGTAGAGATGACAAGTATTTTATAGTGCAGTTGTAAATCATGGACAAATGGTATGTATGTACATATGTAGTATGTATGTGTGTATGTATGTATACTTTTTCAATTGTTCGAATTTTCAACTGTTGCCTTGTGTTGTGTTGCATTGCAGTTGCTGTCACATAGTAATAATCATTGTGAAACAGTGGAATTGTTCTTAATATATGTATGTTTGTTTTTCTAATATAAGCAAGTACATAAATTCTATGTAGTTTAGTGTTCTATTATTAGGGTGGTACAAATTTGCAATAAAATTTAAAATAATTATGCACTTAAATAATTAAAGCCATGCAATGATTGCGTGAAAAGTGTTTTTTTTAGTTTATTTTATTTTTATTGTATCTGAATATCATGTGTGTGTACCATTTATTTTGACCTTGCCACATATACACTCGATGAACATAGCCAACACGCACTTTCACAATTATGCATGATGCATGATGCATGTTTTTTTGTTTAGTTTATTTTATTTTTATTGTATCTGAATATCAACATATGTGTACTTTTATTTTGACCTTGCCACATATACACTCGATGAACATAGCCAACACGCATTTTCACAATTATGCATGATGCATGATGCATGTTTTGGTTTTCGTCCTGTGCATATGCATATGTACATAAAAATATACACGAAAATATATATTACAAATGAACTCATTACTATGGAAGAAATGTTTTAAGCCCCAGTTAGCCATACGTAACGTAACGTAACGTACCGTAGCAAACGTTCTATTTTTAGCATATGGAGAACAATGTAAACGATTACTGAAACGTTCTCTCTCGTTAACAAAACGTAGCGACCTGTATAAAACAGAATTATCCTACGTTTTTACGTGACATTTGAACATGAGTGATGGGGCTATTGAATGCAGAGTTGTATTTCAACACAAATGCCCTCTTTGGTACATTCATGTTTATTTATATAAAACTTTTACATTGTCACATGTATATAATGAAATTTTTAATTTTTTATTAAAATAATAATTAAAAAAATTATTTTTTATGAAATAAATACTTATTGCTTTTTTTCCATTGTGCTCACAATACAATTTTAACAAAATAAATAAATAATATGTATGTATTTTGTGTGACGAAGTGGTACGAATTCTCCTTTTTGGTACTTTTAAATTTGTACATAAAAAATGATTTTTCTTTAATTATTATTATTATGATTGTAATGTGTGTAAAAAATGTTGAAGCATAATAAATAAAAAGTATGTATTTTGAGTGGCAATGTAACGCAAATGTCTTTTTTGGTACTTTCCTATTTTAACATAAATCTTTAAAAATTTTTAATATTCTATAATATGACAAGAATAAATACTGATAATAACATAAAATTTAAAAAAATATATATATATATTCTTCTAATTATTGAATAGTATTGAAATAGTAATAGTACCCAATTGGTACTTTTTGTATTATGCTTTATCTTAACAATACTCATCACTGTTCTGAACAGCTAAATTATTGGCGTTTACAATTTGTAAACAAATTTCATTTGCATTGTATTGTGATAAATTTTTTTTTTCTTAATGTATCCAGCTACAATATAATCTCGGTTAATGGGCCCCATCTTCTTTTGCGGCGTCCAACAGTCGATTTCTTTTTATTAATTAAATTTACTATATTTTAAAAAACTCATATCAAGAAACAAATCGTCAAAATCCATTATATGGCATTAAATAAATTTGCTTAATTTTGTTTTTCGTTTTTATTTATTTATATGTCCCGTTTCTAGCGTTTCGAAAACTACACAAACGTTTTTAGGCTACGTACGTTACGATTTTACTTTTCTTACGGGTGGCTAACCAGGGCTTTACCCGCTATATGAAGCAAACAGAATAATTTTTGTTTTCTATTTTCTTTGCCTTACATTAGGATTGACCTTTAATTTATTATTTAGACTAAAAAAAAAACTATACGTAAACTCAAAGTACATTCTCCCTTTCAATGTTAAAATCACAATTTATTGGGTTGCACACACACACATTTTGTGGCATTTACAACATAACCTAACAAAAAAAAGCACGTAGAAAAGAAAAATAAAATAAATTTTGTTTTTAGATTTCGTTCACCTTGCCTTCATAAAAACTAAGTAGAATTCATTTAATTGTGCCCTAAATATAAGGGGTTTTTATATCCTTTTTTTTTAATTATTCTTTCTTTCAATTCTTGTTTTCCATACTTTTCATTGTTACCTTTTCCTTCTTTCCTTTACATAAATAGAGTTTGCAGCCCCAGTTGAATAATAAAAATAATAATAACTAGGTAGTGGCAAAACTAAAGTAAAAGAAAAATGAAAAACAATTTGAATATGAGAAATAGATTCTCTATTCCCCATTGGCTCATTTCAGTTAGGATTTAAATAATGAGTCATAACGAACGATTTCCATATTTTGTTATTACAATTATTGAATTTCATTTTTCCTTCTATTTATATTCTTATTTTCTTATATATTTTTTTTCTTTTTATTTTTCAATTCCATTAAATGCCAACAAATCAGAATTTAAATTAGAATGCGGACAGAGTATGAAACTGAACTGAATTTACAAAATATTTTCATTTAAAATTCTAAAATAAATAGCCTACAGGCTGTAGAAACTTGTTGTCGCCGTAGTCTAGTAGGTAGTGTGTCGGCTAATTAGCGGCAAGGCCACGGTTCAAACCCCAGGTCAGACATCAAAACGAAATTATAATTATTATCAAAAAAAATATTTCTTCGGCGACTACCTCTCAGCAGATTACTGGCAAAAACTCTGAGCGTAAAATAAAATTGCCGTGAAAAGTTGTTCAAAAATCTGTCGTTCAGAGTCGACTTTAAACTGCAATCCTCGGCACTCATGTATAAAATTAATGCACACAACATAAGTGGTGTGAGAAACTAGATTGTAATCCTGACTATAGGGTTGTAATGACCAATTATGTATGTAGGGTCCGCCAAATAACTTTTTTTTTTGAAAATTCGTTAAAAAACCTACTGAATATTTTCTCAAATTTCTTTTTTTATTTAAAAGTACAATCCTTCCGATTAATAATGGAAAATAATTTCATTCAAATGGCTGCTTCGGCTGGCCATGCAGTAGCCTACACGATCAGTCCAATTTTTAAGCACATTATCGATTGTGTGCAGCTGTATTTCACCAATGGCTTCACGAAAATTGTCCTTTAAAGCGTCAATTGTCTCTGGCTTGTCGGCGTAACACTTATCTTTGACAATAATAGTCCAACGGTGTCAAATCGCTGCTCCGAGGTGGCCAAACGATATCAGCTCTGCGGCTGATAATGCGATCTTCAAAAACAGGGCGCAAAACATCGAGTGTAGCTTCGGCTGTGTGGCACGTAGCACCGTCCTGTTGAAACCAAATGTTGCCAATATCTTCCTCTTCAATTTTCGTGAACAAAAATTCGTTGAACATGGCCCGATAACGATCGCCATTGACTGTAACGGCCACTCCTTGCTCATTTTCGAAGAAAAATGGCCCAAGTATGCCTCTGGACCAAAAATCCGCACCAAACAGTGACTCGTTTTGGGTGCGTCGGCTTTTCAATGTATGCGTGCGGGTTTTCTGTGCCCCAAATGAAACAATTTTGCTTGTTTACATACCCGCCAAGATCAAAATGAGCTTCATCTGCAAAGATGATTTTTTTTGCCAAAATCGGCATCTTCTGTAAGTCGATCGCAGGCCCACTTAGCTTAGTTGTTCAAGCGTATTCACAATCATATTCGTTCAGCGGAATGATAAAACTAATTATCTGTCAAATCAGACATGAGCTAAGTGTTACCATTCACGAAATAAGCACTAGTTGAAAAAAAAACGTTAGATGGCGGACCCGATATGTATGTGTAGAAACTTGTTTAATCCAAATGTAAGTGTTTAAAGTTTGGCTTTAAATTTGAAGCTAGAAATTAGAGTAAATGTAGGTAATGTGGTCCAGAAGCTTTCTGTTCCAAACTGATAATAAAAGAAAAGGTAAACAAGCTGTATAGTATGAAGCTCTCAGAGCATTGCAAGGTTTTTTTTTTTTTTGGTGAAACCAGCACTCATGGGATGGCCCCTACTCATGCAGTGCATTCTGCAGGTTTTAGGAAAATGGGTTATAGGAAGGTGGAAGAGAGGGAGTAGTGTTTGTGGACATCTCAAGATGCGAACGGCAAGGAAACGATTTGCTGCTGAAATGGCCAGTGCTATACTTTCACCATTAGACAGTCTACAGCAATCGTCCCCAAGAAGCAGTCCTAGCTTCTCACACTACTCATGTTGTGTGTGTTAATTTTATACATGAGTGGCGGGAGTTAGCCACTGCGGGCATTCGAACGCAGTATTCGTCTTTCTGTTTGGTTGGCATTAAAACACAAGTTTCCGTTTCTAAAATTGCATATTAAAGTCGTCAAGTTAAGAGTTAAAATCATTGTTAAGAGCTAAATTATCGGAGAATATATACAATTATCGCACATATTCAATTATTTTATTCCCACGTCGAAACCCATAATCTCTTTTTATGAAGGATGGTCCTCCTGACACCGCGTGTCATTTTTTTTGTTGGTCCTACATTCCAATTTCAACGACATGCCTCGAGCCTCTTTTGGCTAAAAAGAAAAAAAAAACTATGAGTTTATAATGTGGTACACTATACCACATTGTCTTAACATGGTGTACCACGTTATCAGCACATTTATTTTAAATCGCTTTTAATGGAATTTGCAATACTTTTCTCAAATATCTCTGAAAATGTTGGTTCAAATTTACGTAGGTGTTGCTTAGCACAGCAATAAGTAGATCAAAATTATACATGCAGCACAAGTGGTGTGAACAGCTAGGTAGTCATCCTGACTGAAGGTTGAAATGACCAATGCAGTAAGTAAGTAAGGAAGATTGTCTTAAAACGTAATCTTAAAAGATTAAACCTAAAAAAAGAAAGCTTCTAATAGAATTTAAACTCTGAAACAATTCTCAGGAATTCAATCCAATTAAATTGATATTAAATATAAACAAATGAAACTTTCAAATGTACTACATAATAGGCGCGGTTAAGGAGAAAAAAATTCTTAGTAAAGAAGTGTTCTTTTTATGAAAATATGGAGTAATTTTACTGTTTTTACAATAGTTTTCAGTGAAAAAAGTGTTTTTATCATGTTTTTTTTTATCGATATCGCAAACATTTATGATTTTTTATCATGTAATTTTTTTTTCTTCTATTTTGTTTTTTTTTACTTTTTTTTTGTAATTATTTCATTTGCCGATTTACTCTGCGATACGATACCATAAATAAATGTATTATTTATTAAATTATCTCGAGAACAAACAAAAAAACAGAAAACATAACAAAATATACCGGGATTTAGTTTAACATTTGGGAAAAAGTTAAATTAAAAACAAAAAAAAAGAAAACTAGTTTTCATTGGAGAGTTAAAATATTTAAATTGTTATGCATACAACCAACAACAATTGTTTTGTAAAAAATTAAAAAAAAAAACAAACAGATTTGGGGAAAATTAAATAAAAATATTTTGTTTAATGAATTATTAAAAAAGAACATTTCAAATGAAATTGTACAATTTGCTGACAAAAAACAACTGCAACGACTTTGTGGAATATTGCATGTGACATGCAGGTTAAAAAAATTCAGTAGAGTTATGGCAACCGGTGAGAGTTCCAGGCGTATGCACCTTTTGAAATGAAATTGTCAAAAAAAATCTGCTTTAATATGCTTTAAAATTAAATTAAAGTACTTATGGGTCTTATTTATGTATTTTCTTTTTTCTAATCAGCCCTTGGAATATGTTCTTATAGGCTAGTAAGATCATTCTATTCCTGATTTTAATTTTTATTTTATTTCGAAATCTTGTGGCAAATATTACAGACATATCAATTGTATTCTTCAGTTTTATTACATATCTAAAGACGAAATAGTTTTATTCAGTTACACACGCTTCCTTAGCGCCTTTAAGTCAAATTCACAGAAATCCTGACTCAGGTACTGATTTTATGTTTTATATTCTCCCTTTATTTAAGAGAAAATTAATTCCGATTTAATAGCTCCCTTACTCCCGTAGCTAAGTACACGAATTCTAAACTCAAAAGCCATTAACACTCAGGTTGAAGTAGTCTTAACGTTAAGTTCATAGCCATACTCTGCTTGACTTGACCTCTTCGCATAAAACTGAATGATTGACATTCTCTCTGTAAAACAATTCTCAGATTTTTCATGGATGCTGAATACAAAATATTCAAATATTCCACAGGTAAAAAATAATTAACTTTTTTATTAATTAGCTTAATAGCGCCAGTGTACCATAATTTATACGGAACATCAAATCACGAAGGTTTATATCCTCAAAGCTATAGTAAACACTATTGGCTTTTGTTGGGTTTATCCTACATCATATTGTTACGAAAATGAAAAATCAAGATACTGGTGTTTTGCTTTTACATCGCTAACCATTAAAATTATAAACAAAGGCTACAAAAACAAAACAATGCAGTAACCAAACCTGTTTACAAATTATAGTACTGCTTAATATACCGACAAACACCAGCATACAAAAATGGTAAACAATTAAACAAAATACAACAATAAACACTACAAGAATAAATGTAAACAAAACAACAATAATGAAACAACGATGTTTACATTTATAGAGATCTCGAGAAGGCGAAGCCACGAACATTCATCAGACTGTTTACCCTGCCATATAAAAGGCAAGGCAAAGCAGGCGACTGGGTTAGTGAAGTTCAGCCAGTCTTGTGGTAAGGTGGGGTGTGCTTGAAGAGAGTAATCGTGGTTTGAAGACCTCAGTTACAAAGATTTGTCGAATAATTGTCTAGTAATAGTTATTGTTTATGCAAAGGGTATAAACAGAGGAATAACAAAGAAAAGCAATTGTTGTTGTTTACATCAAGTTGTGAACAGTAGCACACAGAATTGTGCGTACAATAAAGAATTTTAATTAAAATTAAACAGAAACTTATTTTTATTTTATTTGCAATCGATGAGCTCATGTTTTATACGTTTTTAAAAGGTAAAAACGTAACAATATGCTAATTCAGACTAAAACTACTCGTTTTACGAACATTGTTCCAACATTTCAGTGAAATCGGGCAGGAAATTTTTGCTAAATCATGGTCGCCAGATCAAAAAAAGTGATTTAGAGAAAAATCAATTACGCGCACCTATACGCGTTGTACTATTTTAAATTTTTTTTTTATTTTCGTATCATTTTAAGGGAAAAGAAGACTTCTACCTTAATTCTATTGATCTAAAGTGACTAATAAATATATAAATTATTTTTTATTAATTTTTCTTTCCTCACCTTCCTCTTCTCTTCCTGTTCACTTCTGATTCCACTTTTTATATCATTTTTTCATGTTTTTCTCGTATTTTCTTCTACCTTTGATTCTAGGTTTTCACAATGGATAAACTGAGCTACTGCGTTGGCAATAGCACACCAATCTTCGTATCTTATCTTAATTCAACCTACATTATACGATGAAAAAGTTTTTTATACAAAAGATAGGAAGAATTACTGCCAAATTTAATAGTCTACAACAGAGAGCTCACTTTAGTTAACTTAAGTGTCCTAGAGTCCTATAAATTTGAGAAACATTTCATGTCAATTTTATTTACTCTCAGAGTTTCTACCAGAAGAAGAGAAATAGTTGTCGAAAGAAATATTTCTTTCATATTTCGTTTTAATTTGAGGTGTCTGAGCTGGGAATTGAATCATGGATTCTATTTATTAAATTTCTATATATATATATTTACAAATAAAATCGATTTTTTTTTAAAGAATAACAATAAATAATAGCTGCAGGACAAACAACCAGAGCACACAAAATAAAAGTGTCACAAAGTAATTTGAAGCAATAAAATTATTACTGTTGTGTGATTAAAACGTATACAGTCAAAGCCAACAACAAAAGAATTTACAGAGTTTTTTCCTTATTTTTTTATTTAATTTTATTATGTTTTATTATAAAATAATTTTAAATCAATTTCTTAAAAAAAAAAAAAACAATTTAAATTCTCTTGTAAGTGAGAGTGTTTGCCATAAATTCGTATATTTATGTCTCTGTGTGTGTGTACGTGAATGTGTGCCAACACAGGTGCTTAAATGTGTATGTGTATGTGTGTGTTTTAGGGTGTATATTTAATAAACCACAGAAACCAACAGAATTTCGGTACAATTTTCCATACACAATGACAAGTGTAAACATCACCAGCAGATCCCTGATAGTGTGCTAAAGTATCGACAATACTACTAACAACGACAACAACAGCAATAATAATATAACGAATGTGTTTAAAATGAAATTGAAAAACCAAAAATTGAAAAGGAGAGGGGAGTAGGGAAAAGGAAACGGGAAAAAAACAAATCAAACCATAAAAATAATAATAAATAAAAAGGGATTTAAAGAGCGATATAGAGAACAAAAGATAATAAATCGATGAATTACAGAAAGCTTCAACAAACACAAAAAAAAAAAAGAAAAAAACAATACGAATGTGAATTATCTGCAGTTCACCAAAAACAACAATACAAGATAAATTTACAAAATCTCTCCCTCTCGCCCACATAAACACACATAATCATGCACTCAAGAATTATTTGTAAAATTATTTGATAAAATAAAAAGAAAACTTTAAAAACAAAGTTATTTATCTCTTAGGGTATCATTATTCAGAAGTTGCCCTAGTTTAGTAGGTAGTGTGTGGTCTTATTAGACGTGAGGCCATGGTAAAAATCCCAGTCTAAGCATCTCAAGTCTAACGAAAGACGAAAAAATATTTCTTTGTCGACTTCCTCTTAATAGTCTTCTGGGAAAAAACTCTGGGTGTAAATGAAACTGCCATGAAACTGTTGTTCGAAGTCGACTTTAAACTGTAGTCTTCAGCACTCATGGTTAAAATTAACACACACATCATGGGTGGTGTGCAAGGTATCCTTATTTAAAGATTCGTTTTCTGATTTCAATTTTATTTTAACGACAGCAATTTTATAACGACAGCAAACAAATATAAAATCAACTGAAATATTTTATGGACAATTAAACTGAACGTTTAACAAACCATTTTAATATTTCATGTGTGTTATGTATATGTCTGTGTCACTTTAAGTCCAACTCTACAATTCCAAATCATGAACATCAACTGTTCACTATTTTTCTTTCATTCTACGAATTGTTTCGATTCCACTCAATTTGCGTAGCTCTTTAGCAGATAACATTTTGTTAAACATCCCCAAATCGTAATATTAGCGAATCTATGTTTTCTGGAGTCACTCTTTCATTTGTATACTCTTCTAACAACAACAACGCATTCAGGATCAAATCTTGTGCAATAAAAGAAACTTTGTTGCACGATTTCATATCGTTTATTTTGCCTGTCATAGCTTTCAAATTGTTAATTTTAACAAATGTTATCAGTAACTCTGCTAACATCCTTATAAGCTGACTTTCTTTCAACTGTAATTGCAAATTGTTCGTTGATATATCCTGAGGTCAGTTGACAAAAAAAAATTCTACTTTATTTGCTAATTTGTAGTTTTAGGAACACTATCTGGAACACTAGTGTGTCCAAAAAATAAAGGGGCACTTTTTGGATATCTGTGAAGGGTTCTTATTTTTATCAAATATTGGCAAATACATCTTGAACGTTCATGACTTCGCCTTCTCGAAATCTCTATAAATGTAACCATCGTTGCTTACGTTTATTATTGTAATGTTGTTTGTGTATATTTTTGTTTACTTGTTTACCTTTTTTATGCTGGTGTTTGTTGTTGTATTTTTGTTTACTTGCTTACCATTTTTTTATGCTGGTGTTTATTGTTATATTAAACAGTACGATAATTTGTAAACAGGTTTGTTTACTTGCATTGTATTGTTTTTGTAGCTTTTGTTTATAATTTTAATGTTAAGCGATGTAAAAGTAAAGCGTCTAGATTTTTCATTTTCGTAACAATATGTATGGTTAGAGTTTCATTTCTTCATTTTATTATCTTGCATGACTATTATCAAATTATGAACAAAAACTATGTGTATGTTGCAGTGTTGACAGTATGGTGATGCTAGATTGTTTCTAAAACTATTGGTTTTGAATGAGTGAATATTGTTGTATTGTTGCGTAATATTTTTTCTTTATTGTTTTGGCTTTTGTAAGCAGAATTCGGTAGCCAATGAAACTTGCTTCAAATCAGCTTCATTTTGATTCATTATTATAATAAGCATCAGTTGGTAACAGTGGAATATAATCAATGGGGTGGTCATAATTGGTGGTAAATCATAGTGAGCTTAAAGGACTCCAGTGTAATAATTTTGTTTACGGATTATTGTTTAAATAATAGTACATTTTTGTTAAAAAATAAAGTCATTGTATACGTCTTGTAGCATTTGTTCGGTCAATAAATCCATAACTTTTGTTTCTTTGTTTTTTTTTTTTTTAACTAAATTTACTGAACTGAACATTCATAGTCAAGGCGAATTCATATAAGGTGGTGCTGTCAGCCCAGGTGACAGCTTTTTTGTGTACAAGTGATTGTCAAAGGTTTTGTTTACGTACAGTGAGCAAAAAAAAAATGTTCACTTATTGCAAATTAAAGCACTTGGTCACGTATAAAGAAAATAATTTTTAGGCAAAAACCGTGGCGACTCTTTGACTACAGCGGCCGAAGTCTCTAGAAAGTCGTTTTGAACAAAATCCTGTGGAATAATATATTTGTTAGTTTTTTATAATAAGTGTACACATTTTCTATTCTTTTTTGCTCACTGTATATAAAGGGTGATTTTTTAGCTATTATCTTTTTGGCAACACTGGTTTAAACAGCTCTCTCACGTTTCGTGTTTTGTTTCACTGTCAAACATCTTCAGTTTGGTCTATAATTTAACCATGAATCGTCTTACAAACGAACAACGCTTGCAAATCATTGAATTTGGCATCATTGGACCGTACTTCTTCAAAGATGCTGCGAATCGTAACATAACTGTGAATGGTGAGCGCTACTGTGAGATGATATCCAACTTTTTTTTCCCCAAAATGCAAGAGCTTGACTTGCATGACATGTGGTTTCAACAAGACGGTGCCACATGCCACACAGCACGCGTAACAATGGACTTATTGAGAGGCGAGTTCGGTGAACATTTTATTTCACGTTCGGGACCGATCAATTGGCCGCCTAGATCGTGCGATTTAGCGCCTTTAGACTATTTTTTGTAGGGCTATGTTAAAGCTCATGTCTATACAGACAAGCCCGTTTCAATTGACGCATTGGAAGACAACATTAAAGCATTTATTCGTGAGATACCGGTCGAAATGTTGGAAAGAGAATGTCAAAATTGGACTAAGCGGATGGACCATTTGTGGCGCAGTCGCGGTCAACATTTGCATGAAATAATCTTCAAACATTAAATTATATGGAAAGATTTCATGCATTTTTCTGAATTTTATGTGTTTTTTTTTTTTTTTTGAAAAGTTTTCCTATAGCTCTTAAAAAATCATCCCTTACATTCTTTTATTTATTAATTTTTTTTATTTTCTTTTATATTTGTACTCTACATATTTTTATAAATTATTTAAATATTCCTAATGTATCCCCCTGAAGTATGACTACCTGAGTGGTAGCGTAAATCATTCCGTACTTCAAAAAAAAAATTTTGATTTAAATTTCGCCATGATTAAGTTCGCCAATTTTCACAATCTATTTCATCTAGTCTAACATGTGTAACATGAAAAAAAAATACTTAAAATACTTAAAAATACAAACCAAAACTGGCAACGCAACAAATGTTTACTGATGTCAACAAACAGTTTCAACCACATACAAGTGTATGTGTGTCATACTCTCTCTCTCTCTCTTTGTCTCTATCTGGTTATTGGTTACAGTCATCCATGTAGTAGAACCCACAAAAACCAAATAAAACTGATTATTTAAAAATATTTAAATTCAATACCCAACAATTTTTTGTGGTAAAAAAAGTGGTCAACGAAGTAATACCAGGTAAACAATAGAAGCAGTCATCTCTCACTCTCCATCTCTGTCTCTCTCTCTCTCTCCCTTAGTTCCTCAATTTGTTTGGTTCTGTTATTAAAGGATATTTGTCCTCTTGTTTCGTTGTTTGTTTTTCTGTTTTTGGCAGTAATTTAACGACCTTTTATGGTTCACAAATGTTGTACAAACAAATTGTTTAAAAATAAAATGGAAGTCAAATGAATTTTGTTTAAATTTAAAATAAATAAATATTATCTATCAGTCAGTCAGTCACTCAAACAGACAGGCAGGCAGCCAGGCAGGCAGGCTAATAGGCCGCAGGCAGTGTTGCCAGAAATTTCATGGCCTAAATCGTCAAAATCCGGATATTTTTGCGTAAAAAATCATCAAAATCGTCAAGTCACTTTACAAAATCGTCAAAATCGTCAAAAAATCGTCAAACACAAGTTTTCATTTTTTTTAGTTTTAATTGTTTTATTTCAAAAAAATAATAAGATTAATTCAGTCTTATTAACTATATTTATTTAAAAACATAACAATGAAATATAAAAGTTTTATAATAGTAGAAAATAATGTTCATATTGAGATCAGAATTCACAAACATATACATATATTTTTAATATACATACATAAAATATAAAAACTAGTTAACATATTTACCAAATACTTATTTTATGCATAAATATCTGATGATAACAATTTAAGCAAATCTGAACTCATCTGTGTGTCATAACAGCTAGACTTTTTAAGTTTTAAATAGTCTTTTGTGTAAAGAATGCCTTCTAAGGAATCGTTTTGTAAACGATTACGCACTTTGGTTTTATTTAAATTTACCTGACTAAATATTCTTTCAACATTTGCCGAGGAGTGTGGTAAAATCATTATATTGCGAACAAAATTTGTTAAAATTGGAAAAGCCAAAGAAGAATCAGATCGTTTTACTTCCGATATTCCAAAATTCTGTAAAGTTTGTCTCTTCTCCTTTAAAAATAGTTTTAAAATCTAAAAATTTTAATTCCCTAAACTCTGAATCTATACTTTGTTTATCATCTTCTTTTAAAAAATTTGGAAAAGCCTTTACAGTATCTAAAATTGAATTGGATTCACCATTTATTAATACGTTTGGATTAAATATACTTAAGGATTTAAATTCATTTTCAAAATCAAATCTTTTAAAAATCTGGTCAATTAATTCAATGTAAAATTGTATGGAATTATTCATTATTTCTTCTACATCACTTTCACAAAGATTTGAATTTGAAAGAATTTCTGCAGCGTAAATACCTATATAAACATTTTTACTATCCTGAAAATTTTTACTATCTTTATAATTAATCAAAAAATGTTGCTATTTTTAATAAGATTTGGTTTTAAAAAGTTGCTCATTACAATTTTAAGTAATTTTTCCATCTGTAAATACAGGGTATGAATTTCAGTAGTTTCACTCTGAAAAATTTTATTTATATTATTTATAATACCAAGCATGTATTTTAGAAACGATAAGTAAATTTGATTTGTATGATTTAAATTTTTGAAAATGCTTTTAGCCGTGTCGATTTTGTCAATGTTGAACGCAAAGGAAAAATAAATTTTAAGGGGTTCATACAAATCCAAAATACGATTAACAACGGTTTCTAAGGAAAGCCAGCGCATTTGGCATGGATGTAAAATCTTTTTAAGTTTAATTTCCAACAACTTCTGTATAGTATCAAACTGACTATACCTCTTTGGACCATTTGATAAATAGTTGTACACATCGCTTACAAGAGTTTCTACGGCTGATGGAAGTTTAAGGCAAGCATTAGAGGAACATAAAGCCAAGGAATGGCAAACACATTTGATTATAAATAAGTGAGGTATATCATTTTTCAAAAGTTGGGCTACTGAATGTTTCTTTCCGGTCATGACTGATGCTCCATCTGCCGCAAATCCAACAAAGTTTTTTTATAATCGATGTTATTTTTATTAAAATAATTTACTATTAAATCATATAAACTAAAAGCATCACACTGGTCTACAGTCAGTAATCCAAAGAAAAATCGTCATTTTTCAACCTAAAATCGTCAAATCGTCATTTTGGTATTTTGAGGCGTAAAAAACGTCAAAATGCAGAGAAATCGTCAATTCTGGCAACAGTGGCCGCAGGGTATAATTTTATATGATTTTACATACAAAACCTACTCATGTATAGATATGTATGTGTGAATGTAGAGGCGAAAGGATTAGTAGCCGTGATGAAGGCATTGCTGTAATCGAGAATCGTTGTTATTCCTTTTCATTATAATTGTTAAATTTGTTAAATAAATTTGTTTTGAATGCATGAATGATTTTAAACCGAAAACAACTTTGGTGACACACTTCTCTCTCTCTCTCTAACAAAAACAAAAAAAAAAAAAAAAAACAAGAAACTAACTAAAATCGAATTCGAATTGTTTCCAACAACATGAATTTAATAAATACACATTAAATTAAAGCAGATAAAATGCAATAACATTTCAGAGAAGTTAATTTTCTGTCAATCAATCGCTCACTCACTCACTCGCTCAGTCACTCACTTATGTACATACATACATATATATGTACGCACTAAACAATACATTATTTTACGCACAATTATTTATGCTGTGTGGGTTAATTGAAATTTTAAATAAAATTTATGTATGTTTTCAATGCCTAGTTTAGTAGCATTGGAGGCGCAAAGCGGTGAGTGTGGTTTGTCGCAAATCGTTGTTGTTGTTTTTTTTTTTTTTGTTGTCTCTTTGTATTTAAAAATTATTTCTGATGGAAAATTGAATTGCGTGCATGAAATATAATTTTAAATAATAACACACACAGGTCGTCGAGATTTTTAACCCAGACTATACTTTTCTAAAGGTTTTTGAATAATATCCACACGTATATTCGTATGGCCAAATAAACAGGCTTTAAGCACATTTAGGTTAGAATATTTCAAAACACCTTGGATGATGGAGCAATTTTGAATTTTGTCGACCTGTGTAATTTTTATAATGCAGTAAACATATGTATGTATGTATGTACAGTGAAGGACTAAAGTCTACATGCAGTCCAGTTGGCAATAAGTTTTCGACTTGCGTTTGCACGTGCGCATATTGACAAAAGGGATGGATTTCTGGTCCAAGGTTTTATGTACAGATGAGTCAAAGTTCAACATATTCGGGACTGATGGTCATGCAAAAATATGGAGGAAAAGGAACACGGCTATGCAGATCGAAAACTTATTGTCAACTGTAAAGCATGGCAGTGGGAGCGTTATGGTTTGGGGAGCTATAGCAGCATCTGGCGCTGGCAAATTGGTTTTTGTTAAAGGCATTATGGACCGATATCAATATAAGAGTATATCGGAACAAATTTTGAAGCCATCTGTCTAATGCTTGGGTCTTGGGGATGGTTGAATTTTCCAACAAGACAATTATCCCAAGCATACCGCAGCAATTGTTAAGTTATGGTTTCTAAATAACGCGTCCAGGCAACTCAATAGTCCTCCACAACGTCCGGATTTAAATCCTATTGAACATGTTTGGGACTTTTTGGATCGAAAAATTCGACAAAGTCGAATTACAAATGCCAAATCGTTAAAAAAAAAACATTAACGGAGGAATGGAGCAAATTAACTCCGGAAGAGATGAACCATTTGGTGGTAATAGATAATGGTGGTGGACCAACTAAATACTAAAACTTAAAAAAACACCACGTGTTTGGATAGTATAAGTTACCTTTTTTTTGAGACTGAACTGCATGTACACTTTTGTCATACCATATTTTTGTTATTTTGTGAATTTTTTTGTTAAAGGACAAATGAATTAATTTAATTTTTATTTTTTTATGAATAAAGATGATTTTCGAAAAAAAACTGTATCATTATTTTTTCTATAAACGAAGTGTTTTTTTCAGAATTTCACTACATGGGACTGCATGTAGACTTTAGTCCTTCACTGTATGTATATCAAATATACATAATAAATAAATAATATTTAAAATTAACACTGTAACGACTTAAAACATTTTCACTTCGTATAATTTATTGTTGAGCAAAATCACACATAATTGGCCATTAAAACCCTTCAGTCAGGATTACGGCCTAGCTTCTCTTTAAAGACGAGTCCGAACAACAGATTTTTTGAGAAACTTTTCACGGCAACTTTATTTATTCTCAGAGCTTTTGCCAGAAATCTGCTGAGAGAAAGTCACCGAAGAAATATTTTTTTTTTTTTTATATTTTCGTTTTGATCTCTGATCTGGGGTTTGAACCGTGGCCTTACGTCTAATAAGCCAACACACAGTCTAGTAGGTACTACGGCTACTTGAGCAAAATTAGTATAGAATATATGGACGTAGTAATTTGATGCATTCTTTTTAAAGTTATCGGAACACTTTAGACACCCTTTTTGTTTTATCAGATATTAAATGGAGTTGACAAAACAAACACGGAATATATTTTTAATATCAATTGAATTGATTAGATTGGATTAGATTAGATCTTATTGCCAATCGTTTCAATTACACAATGGCCACTATGTTTATAAATTTAGGACCACATGAAGCATACGAAAGTATTAAACACTGCTGAAATCGTTTAGAGTATTATTGCTGATGGTGTATGCAACCTATTAAATGATCCGGATATCCTAAAAGAGTTTATAACTAGAATGGCCGACTTCCTAAACGCAAGTTTCAATGCATATTTACAATGCATACACTTCGTAAACGCATTTGTAAAGTTATTGGCAACGTCTAATGTTCCTAATCGTTTGGCAACGCATTTTAATGAGTATCAGCAGTCAAAATCGCGCATCATTTTTATTTTGTATGCAAACACTTGAAGTGCAATGGCAATTTAATAACATATGTTTTATGGATGAGTTGCATAGCGACGTTCCTAAATGCCGATAAAATGCAAAAAAATGTATGCCATGCAAGGTTGCATTTAAGGTATGTTTTGCATTGCATACGCATTTTTTAAAATTATGAATTGCAACTTGCGTTTAGGAAGTCGGCCAATATAATTAATTATTGAGCCTTTTTCCAATAGTAATAAAAGTTTCCTCTCAATTTTCTTTGTTTAATGTTAGGCAGTGCAGTCAATAAGTAATGTTACCTTGAAATAATGAAGAAATTTGAGAAAACTAATATGAAATATCGCCTGCAAAACAAGCCCAAATTGTAGTTTATGATCGTTCTCCACAATAGTATCCAAGCCATTACATTTACCGGCTAAAAGACATATTAAAACGTTGCTTAAAAATTAAAAAAACTGCTTTAAGAGTTTTTAAACCAAAAAAAACCTCTTGTAGTGGGAGTATGTAGACGCATACAGCTAGCCATAAATCATAACCATTAAGTAACTATTAAAATGTGCTCTTTAAGGGTTAAAGACATAAAATTTGTACAAAAAAAAAAAACCATGGCTCTTTGGTCAATAGCAACCGAACGGTTAAAAAATATTTGAATATTTAGTATTTATGTACATATGTATGTATGTATGTATGTATTTAAGTGCATTTCAAAAATTAGTAATTACAACATGATTATGGTGGAATTTTGCGGAGAGACAAATTAAAATTAAAAACTAAAACGAAAATGAAAAAACCAAACCAAAAAAAAATCAAATGGAATTAAAATTAAAGCTTTTATGCGCTAAAAAACACACACGAATATGTACGTATGTACTCGTATGCAGCCATACATACATACGTTTGAATACACATTAAAATTGATGATAATTTGCTAATATTTTGACTTAATCAAAAATTATGAGCAAAACTAAATGCATTGGACAAGCAGGCAAGGGCTTAAATTAAAATTAATTAAATATAATGAAGTAAAATGTTGTTTAAATTCTCATTAAAATTGCAGCAGTTGGTATTGAATCAGATCAGATGGTTTTGATGTTAAACAAGTTAATAATTTAATTACTAGCCAAATACTGGCTAACAGACAGACAGAAAGGGAGTGAGATACGGATTTAAAAAATTCGACACTTAAAATACATTAATAAACCATATACATACATACATACATATGTACATATTGTATTGGTAAGATATAATTTTATTTTTACAAAGTACTTGAATTTAAAAATTCGGTTAGTAATTGATAAAATATAATTTGGTGTGGCAAAATCATGATATAAAGTTCAAATTCAAATTGAATTTGTAATTAAAACATGAAATTGAAATCTAGTATGTAAACATATTTAAAATCATCCTTTATTATATGAGAAAAGAGTCAGCCCAATGACAAAATTTTAAAATACGAGAGAAATCGCTACATGCTGACCAGAGATCAGCAATGAGTATTCAGAAAGGCGAGTAGAATCGAATCATACTCATAATTTCTGATACTTATACGCATTCATACTTATTTTAATATCATGGAACCTCTCTCTACTCATATTCAAAGTTTGAAGTACTCATCATATTCATAATTAACAACACGTATGATGTTGTTGATTTCTACTCTTTGCTCTGCTTGCTGTTCTGTATTTTTTACTTATGTGTCTTTTTCTTTTGTTCTAAATGCCTAACAACTAAGACAGTAAATTAAGATGAATGAATCGAATCACTCGAATCATTTATGTATAAGTATTATAAGTACACTAGAGCCCCGACGTGCGTCAATCCGATTTGCGTCGCTTTTTAAAAATTGACAAAACTCAGCTTGCATTGTTGCTATTTCAACTTGCGTCGATTAAATTTAGCCGAATTTGAAGGAATGGAAGAGGATGACATTAATGAACTTTTGCTGTCTCACGATGAGGAGCTTTATAATAAAAATTTATTGTCCATTAATATTCAGCATGCTTTAGAAGATGATGTTATGATAATTGATAATATATTAGAGAAAAAAAATAACAATCTGCAATATTTCGAAAGCTATGCAATTAATTTCCCATGCATTTCAGCATCCGCTGATCAAGCCATTAGTTGTTACAAGGAAACATATCAGCAAAAAAATTTCTAAAAATTCAACAAAACTTTTTGTTAACAAACCTGTAAGACCACGTAATCAAATGGAGTGTTGTTGATTTGAATTTATTATCTGAAGAAAGCACCACATAAACTAAACAAAGCACAATTTCTTCTTTAAAATTTATTTTTTATAAATGAATTTTATTGATTTTTGTTAAGTTTTTTTGTTAATTTATATTTTTGCTATTTCTTTATAATAATTAGAGAAAACTTTACTGAACTTAATAAAATAATGAAAAATGTTTTCATAATTCTGTTTTATCCGAAATATAAATTTTTTTTTGCTTCATTTTGATGAATTTCAATGCATTTGTATAGAAAAATTTGATTCGATTTGCGTCGTTTCGATTTGCGTCGCAATTCTCCGGTCCCCATTAACGACGCAAGTCGGGGCTCTAGTGTACTATGAATCAAACATATTTCGAATGGTATGAGTTTAATGTCAATGTTGCACATATACTCATTGCAACCTGTATTTATAAATCAACGTGAGTAGTGAGGAGTACGAATGAATCAGAGTACATAGTTAAATTTCAATATTGTTGACAAACTTATATTCAAAATTTTATGATTGCTTATGAGTACCGAAAAAACGATTCATTGCTGATCTCTGAAGCTGTCTAATGGGTTAAAGTATAAGAAAACTACTCTGATTTTACAAGTGACACTTGTAACCTTTTGCCCAAAGTGAAAAAAGATATTGTGGTAAGTATATCATGGAAAATCTCTCGAATTTCCGAGCTTTATCGTCAATAAACAGAAATACACTCAAAAATTGTGGAACAAAATGCCGTGGTTTGTTCGGACAGAAATACCACTATTGTTGAAACTCAGGTCGAGTAATGGATTACTATTCAGTTCATTTGTTATTACATTAAAAACGTTAGTATTTCATTTATCTGAATTTCCATAGGTAATATCACAAATTACATTAGTCGCCGTGGTCTAGTAGGTACATAGTATTTTAGTCCTCGGTCTTCGGCGACTTCCTCTCAGCAGATTAATGGCAAAAACTCTGAGAGCAAATAAAATTGCCATGAAATGTTTCTCAAAAATCTGTCGTTCGGAGTCGACTTTAAACTGTAGTCCTCGGCACTCATGTATAAAAATTAACGCACACAACATAAGTGGTGTGAGAAGCTGGATCGTAATCCTGACTAAAGTGTTGTAATGACCAATTATGTATGTATGTATGGATATTACAAATTTTTAACTTAACTTTGTGGAGTATAAAGACAATATATTTTCTTTAATATTATAACTAAAAATATTAATGCTTCGAAAGAGAAAACAAAATGCTATAAGATGCTATGGTATTTATTTTTTTTGTCTCACTGACCGTCTTATGTGATTAAAAAGCTTTCACCTGTTTTACATTCACAAATTCACCATTAAACCAGTTTCAAACTCTGTTTCAAGTTCTTTATTTCTCGAAGTGAGAGAAAAAACCTGGCATCCATTAAAAGTTTGTCCAATAATTATAATTTGAAGAACTACCATAAGCTTCTTAAGTTAAAGAAATAAATGAAAAAAAAAAAAAAAAAAAAGATAAAAGCAAACACAATTAAGATTATAATTAAGCAAACTATAGCAACAAATTAAAATGCGATATTTGTTGAAAACTGTTGGAAATAAATGAAGAAAACTTCTTTGCCTCAACGCAGTGTCCGCCGTCTAATGCCTGTGTAAACTAATTATTTCACATTAAAAATTATTGCGAGAGACAAAAACAAAAATGAATTCGAAATCGAAATAAAATAAAACAAAAGAGGAAACAAATTGCAAAACTTTTTAATTTTCACAAATAAACAGTTTTTGTAATTTTAAAAAATTTTAATAAACAGTACATGGCACATCATTGTCCTTGCCAAGGCAAATGTACTGGCCAATTGAGATGCCAGATTGTTTTTCTTCATTCTATTCTTTAAACTCTACCTTGATGAAATTTCCTTGTTTTCAAAATCTTGTATTATTTTATGTTAACGACAAAGCTTTTTCGATTTTCCTAGCCAGTGAAGCTAAAAATTTCTCGAAAACTATTTGAATCAGCTGTCTCTGTGGATAACACATGCCTGTTTAGTTTTTATTCACAAGTTTGGCATCATCTGGCAACTCTGCTGTACGTAAAATAATGTTGAACTGAAAAAAGTTTCTCATGATAAACTAAACCTTTAATTTGTTTTTTCTTTTCGATTTTTATTTTTTTTATTTTTTTTCATTTTATTTGAAAATAGTTGCCGTTTTTTGCTGTGTTTAATAATTTTCTCGAAATAAACTTTTTCTTTATCACGATATGTATGTTTGTATGTATATTCGGTACATCTCTTTAGTTGTTCTTTGTGCTTTTGTATTTGTTGTCTTTATCACTTTATTTTTGCTTTAAAATTCAAAAAGTTCCACAAATACCTCAAGTAAACAAATCAACAAAATAAAACTGAAACGATAACAGCAACAGCAACGGCTATAATGACGACGTCAACGTAAACAGCAAAAAAAAATGTATCGGCAGGGGCAGCAGTAGCAGAGACAACAACAATGAAAAACAAAACAAACAAAAAAAAAAAACAGCACAAAACTTGTAAATGCAAAATGCTCAAAGGGAACCACAAAATAAATGTTTGTCACTTTGTTTTCGGTTTTTGTGAGAGTGAAAACACAATACAAATCAACATACATACACACACACACACACATACACACACAATCACGAATACGCCAATGCATATATGCATGCATGCATTGGAACATCAGCATTCATTCACTCACTTCGAGATTGGGCCAACCACATGCATAAATGTTTATCAAGTTGTTTACAGAGATGGGAATAGTAGTCCTTTGTGCCTCTGCTTCACTACCTAGTGACAGCTTGTGTCGAAATGTTATCGATTCACTAGAAAATATTGGGGTCTTGTATTGCTGCAAACATGAACTTTTGACAGGGTAAACTCCAATTGAAACCAAACGCAACACCCAATTTTAGATGGCCAAAAAAAAGCACTGGAAATTTGTATTTCCTTTTTTTTTCTTTTTATTAGATTGTATAAATCAATTGAATATTTTAAACTTGAATAGAATTTAGGTCAATTGAAGTTAGAATTTTAAGGCCATTTTATTTAAGCTTTAAGTACGAATACATGTGGTTAGGTTTTTAAATTTTCAAAACGTTTTTTATTTTCTGTGGATTCAAAGTTATCAATTCAATTAAAAGAAATTTTTCCCCTTTTTAATCGTGGTATATTTATTTATTTATATATTATTAAAATAATTTCTTTTATTTTAATTGCAATAATTCCTTTATTTACAAAGATCAAACTTTCAGTATAAAATAGCCATTTAAGCCATTTCATTCCAAATAGGAACATCATTACCGTTGGCATATTTTGTCAAATTCACTAAATGGACGACTTTCACTTTGGATATCGAGGTCTTAAGCTTTTGCATCCTATAAACTTCGTTATTTAACCTTTTAATTTCAATGCAAGATCTTTTCCAATAAGTCTGTAAGTCGGGAGAAAGTCCTTTCATCCGTTGTCGGTTGGAAAGTGTAACTAGTTGGTCTTCCGTGAAACCTTCAATATTGGCTGCTTCATAATGCCTATATTTCATGTTGTCACTGATCACTTCATGTAAAGTTATGTAACTCGCTAAGATCAACCTGATTTTCCATGTAGTTCAACGTGTTATCGCCGTAGTCTAGTAGGTAGTGTGTTGGCTTATTAGACGTAAAGCCAGGGTTCGAGCCCCAGGCCAGACATCAAAACAAAAATACAAAAAGTATTTCTTCGGCGATTTCCTCTCAGCAGATTTCTGGCAAAAACTCTGAGAGTAAATAAAATTGCCATGAAAAGTTTCTCAAAAAATCTGACGTTCGGAGTCCACTTTGAACTGTAGGTTCCGCCACTTATGTATAAAAATTAACATACACAACATAATTGGTGTGAGAAACTAGGTCAATAATCCTGACTGAAGTGTTGTAATGACCAATTATGTATGTCAATCTGTTATCAGTTTCTGGTACAGGTTTGACACAAAACTCTAAGCTACCAGGCAATCTTAGTTCTGGCATGTTTCTCATATTGAGTCATGCATAACTGACCGGTCTCTCTCGTTGTTGTTCCTCCAGGATACGATTATATCGTTCTACCAATATATCAACATATATGTGCGTGTAGCTGCATTATTCTTGTTTTTTTTTATTCTTCGCATACTTCCTTAAAGATAAAAACATTTAAAATTTCAGCCTGGATTGGAATATAATTCAAGTGGAGCACCAATGCAACCACAACTGTTCCCGCTTCTTGTTTGGGAAGCTAAAAGGAAAAGGGTATGCAACGTTAATCGCTATCCGTTCGACGATAGAACCATAGTTGTATTGATAAAGTTATTGTCGACTTTACTGGACAGTTGGCTGCAATGCAATGAGCTGTTCGCTACCAAATCAACTATAACTTGTTAGTTTCTCCATAGTTTTGATTACTCCAAGCTGATCTCCATTATTGCACCTTTCCCTCTTTCCAAATACGATATAAGCACACATCGATCAATTTTAATTTGTTTGAGTGTTACTACCCTTCAGAAGAAAGTAGTAGTGCAGAAGTACTCTTCGACTAGCCGCAAAGCGATACCGACTAGTCACTCTTCATTTCCCAGTTAATGCTTTCAAGTGACGATTTTAAAATTGGGCTGTCATACGAAAACCACTACTCGCTTTTGTGTCGCTTTCGGAGTGGTGCTCCACTGGACGGTTTGGTAGTGGTGTACGACTGCAGAGTTCAGGAGTTCTGCACGACTGCAGAGTTTGGGAGTAATTTTCCACCAGTCGCCTTTGAACAAATCCACGATTAAGTAGTTTGTGGATAAATTGGTATTGAGAAATATTAAAAAGATGTACACAAAGATTTTGTTTTAATACGGTTATTTTAATTATTTATTAAAAAACGCAAAAATAAAGAGTTAAAAACTTAAATTACATAAAAAATACAAAAACTAAAATTTTTACAAGACATTTCATTGGCTTTTTTATCATAGGAAAAGCTTAAGTTATAAATTTAAATTTGCACTCAAAATTCCTCAATTACTTCAATGTTATTGTGTTTGAAATGTTAAAATATAAACAAAATTAAAAAATAATTAAAATTAAAAAATAATTAAAATTAAAAAATAAAGCACTTCATTGGCTTTGTTATCACAAAAAAATTTTAATTAAATTGTAAATTTCAGTCTGGACTTTCAAGCAGTTTGTGGTTATTTTTGGTTGTTATTTCAGTTAACTGTAGTAGTGCTGTCATTCGGCTCGACATGGTTATCCACACTTAGCTGAGCGCGATTTTTTTTCGTCTTTTGCTTGCTGTTGATTTTGTGGTATTTCTTCTTTTCGTGATGGAGAGCAGGTCTGAATTTTTCTTCTGGGCGCTCATCAGAAAGTGCATCTAAAAAATCAAAATTAAATATTGAAAAAATCAATATGATGTCAACGAAAGTCTATTGAAAGCTCTTTAAACGAAGGCATACCAATAATAGCATCGTAAACATTTTTAAAGTCTTTCAACCTCTTTTTGCCTTGCACTCCCTCAGCGTTAAATGCCATAACAATGTCTCGCCCAAGAATTTGGCCAAGATTTTTGCTTATGTCTCGTTTTATAAGAGATTTTATGTAGCGAACCTGCAGCGTTATAGATTATATTAATGTTCTGAAGTCTGTTATAAAAATTGTTCTTTATATGTGATAATTACTTACATACAGATCATTCTGGCTTTCAAGTACTTTTGCAAGCTCATGAAGTTGGATCTCTGATTTTAAAGGGAAAATCTTCATAACATTGTCTAAAGCCTTGCTTTTTTCGTGAAGCTGATTTAACAGCACTTTATGCTCCGCAAGGATATCACATATATTCGTGTTCTGTTGTTTTTGCTGTTCAAGCGTTTCTGTTAAAGATTATAAATAGAATATAATTTGATGTTTAAACTCCTGTAAAAATAAACAAACTTACCTTTTATGTCGTCCAATTTTTTATGAAGTTCTGCGCAGCCATCGCACTTTGAGCCACCTAAATTTCAAATTGATATATTAATTTTTGTTTTGCTACTCTTCGTTGGAGAGTGCGTTTATTCATTTTTATTTTTTCTTTTATTTACTTTTTTTGTTTAAATTTGTAAGCGGCAGGAATATTTCTCGTAAACACTAATCAAACTTTAATTTTACAAGCCAAAAATTGTTGACAGCTGTTTGCAGGACTGCCAACTTAAATATATGCTGATAGGGCTGCCAACTTAAAAAACGAGTTCAGTATTGACGACTAGTCTACCAGTACTTGCCATCCGTCTATCAATCGTATCCGTTGCGACTACTGACTTCTATTCCAGTATAGCACCACTCGCCAGACGTCAATGCCTCTACCTTCTTCTGCAGGGTATCATCGTAGATCTATTATTTTATTCAGCCTTATCTAAAATTTCCATCGTAGTTCTACTCATTTTCTGGGTATCTTTTTTGAAAGCCAGTAGCGTTGTAAAGACTAAATGGTTAGCCATTAAGCGATTTCCTTTTCTTTATCCTCTGTATATGTGGATAAGTATTTAGAAATGCAAATCATCCAACATCATTTGAAAATGTTGAAATTATAAATGAATCAGAACATCCATCTCTGTTGAATAGCCTTATGATTATTTGCTTACAAATATAAACGGTTACGAGCATGTGTTTGCATTAATGGACAATTATAGGGGCCTCTGTCTGTCTCTCTGTCTGTCCGTTTGTCGTATTTGTTTAAAATGTGCAATTAATTGTTTATCAAATATTACCAAAAATTACAATTTAATCCGACTAAAATACTGGTCGCAAAAAAACACAAGTAAGTGAAACAAAAAAAACAAAAAAAATTTTCCTCTTTCTTTGTTATTGAACTTTTTGTAGTTGTTGTTGTCTTGTTATGTTTTTTTTCCCACATGCTATCTATCGCCTCTTTGTTAATTATAAAGTTCGGTTTGTGCAAAACAAAACCTCAAATATTTAATTTTAAACAATTATTTGATATTTTTTTAACAGAAGCGTAAAATGTTAAAAACTTCTGCTAAAAGAAAAAAAACTTAATTAATAAAAATAATTACAAATTTGCCACATAAAACCTTATTTTTGAAAATCATAAAAAACTCATGGGATTATTTGCATAAAATTTTACTTCATTTGTAGTCGCCGTAGTCTATTAAATAAAATAAAAATATTTCTTCGGTGACTTCCTCTCAGCTGATTTCTGGCAAAAACTCTGAGAGCACATAAAAAAAACTGCCATGAAAAGTTCCTCAAAAATCTGTCGTTCGGAGTCGACTTTAAACTGTAGATCTCGCCACTCATGTATAAAATTAACACACACAATATAAGTGGTGTGGGAAGCTAGGTCCATAATCCTGACTGAAGGGTTGTAATGACCAATTATGTACGTATGTATGTTACTTCATTCATATTTTGTGAATAGTTTATCCATCTCATCTATAAAACAGTCAGAGCGTCGCGCTTTTATGGTTCATATGAAGGTGAAATATCGAATATGTTTTATGACGTCGAAATCAAAAGAGAAACTTATTGTCTGGCAAAAAATAAACCTCAATCGAATTCGAGTTTCAGTCCTGAAATTTTTTCAGTCATCAAACGCAAAGTGAATCATTAAATGAGGATTGGAAGAGCTTTTCAAAAACAGAAATCAAAATCTGTGCGCAATCCAAATAAAAGGAATGAAATTAATGAGGGAAATATAGAATAGAAGGCCAGATGTTATTTAATTTATTGTCGAAATACTGAATATCAAAACTAATCGCTTAATTAGGGTATACATTTTATTTATAATCCAATAACTATTTTGTATTATCAATCACAGATACTATTTGCAGCTATACTGGCTAAAGGCTTATAAAAAGAACTCAAAAAGTGTCGAATAAATAAATAAATAAAAAACTTCAATAAACTCTAAATGACTCGAAAAGTATGGCTAGCAAAATATGATTTGAATATATTTTTTTAGAGTATATTAATTAACAATTAATAATAATAATAATTGTCTCGCTTTTAATTTCTATACAGTAGTCGCTCGGTTATATGAACTAATTCAAACAGAGCCTGTTCACTAAATGGAGAAGTTCACATAATCGAGAGAATATAAAATAAGTAATTCAAATGATTTTTATTACATTAAGTTTTTATTTTTAACTAGCTGTACCGTGCGCGCGTTGCTACGCCTCCAACTAAAACAAATTTGAATCATTTTATTGATTTTGTTCATTTAAAAAAAAAGTGACATAAACTTTAGAAGTGTAGAGATTT
This sequence comes from Sarcophaga caerulescens, assembly GCA_927399465.1. Classification (NCBI taxonomy): domain Eukaryota; kingdom Metazoa; phylum Arthropoda; class Insecta; order Diptera; family Sarcophagidae; genus Sarcophaga; species Sarcophaga caerulescens. The sequence goes on along the minus strand of OV656873.1, from coordinate 1,223,276 downwards.
TCGATTATGAACATTTATTGAAGTGCTGTCGGAAATTGGTAATACCAACTTATAAGCCTTCGTCGGCTCATGCGCAAAAACTTTGCTAAATATCATAACATAATCAAATGCACAGTTTACGATTTAATTCATTTTTAGTCATTTTCAGTGGCGTCACCTGCCGGAAATTGGTCATACCAACCTAGAAACCTTCCCAGGCTCATGCGCAACAACTTTGCTAAAGATCATAACATGTTCAAATGCATAGTTTACGATTCTATAAGGTACATACAAACATACATTCATTTTTATATATATAGATTTTTTAGGTAAATCAAAAAAAGTGGGCGCAAAAGTGGGCGGGGCAAAATTTTCTCTTGATGAAAACTTTAAATGGATAAATACAAACATTTGAAAGAAAAATTAGTCAAATCGATGGAGCCGTTTTCTGATTTTAGATAAATAGAAAATGTGGGCGTAAAAGTGGGAGTGGCAAACTTCACATAAACCATCTACTAAATAGTCCGAACAAAGCCTAAACATTTGGCTTGGATAGGTGAGCCCGTTCTTGAGTTATAAAATGACAACGAAAAGTGGCATTAATTTTTATATATTAGGAAGAAGAAGATAAGCTTTTTAATAATAAATGTACATGAAGGTAGGCGGTTATATTTTTTTTGTACTTTTTTTGCTTCAAAGGATTTCTGTAGTGCTTTGTCCCTGCATTTTGCAGTCACTTCCAAAATCGGCTTTTTATTTTTCTTAATAGCAGAAATTGTTGACTTGGCCACTTCATATCTATGTGCAAGAGAAGTAATGCTTGCGCCTTTGTCCAAGCTTGCCAAAATGTCACTTTTTTCTGATAAAGTTAACATCTTGCGCTTCATCTTCGCTGCACTATGTAACAAAAACTAATGATCTCAAAAAGCTTTTTTGTATTCGTATACACACACTAGCTTATCTCGGCGAAGAACCGGTTTTTAATATGTAAGACAATCATTCAAAACTCAACATTCAAAACATTAAAAAAAATCAACGGTTCACATAACGATTTGCCAACAAGAGACGACGTAACGATTTCAACATATGCAGACGACACGGCTTTTTTGAGTTCCTCTGAAACTCCTTCAGAAGCTTCAGGATGCATACAACAACAACTCGATTGTTTTCATCACTGGCTAACTAAGTGGAATATTAAAGTCAACACCCAAAAATCCAGCCATGTCACTTTTACAACGAGAAGAGGTAATTGTCCATCGGTATTCCTCAATGGTATTGCTATCCCTAATGACAACATTGTAAAGTATTTGGGACTACATCTTGACAGAAGGCTCACATGGAAAGCACATATAAGTGCTAAAAGGAAACAACTCGACATAAAATTTAAAAAAAAGTACTGGCTTTTCGGACCTAAATCCCAACTTTCCTTGGAGAATAAAGTGTTACTTTATAAAACAATGTTAAAACCTATCTGGACTTACGGAATAGAACTATGGGGAACTGCTAGTAATTCTAACATAGAAATTTTACAGAGATTTCAATCTAAGGTCCTGCGCTCAATTACAAAAGCTCCTTTCTATGTGACTAATAAAAATTTACATAAGGACTTAAAAATTCCTTTTATAAAGGAAGAAATAAGGAAACTTAGCAGCAGTTACTTAGGAAGACTTAGCAACCACACAAATGTGTTGGCGATCACACTCTTAGACGAAACTGACGAAGTCCGAAGGCTTAAACGCAAACATATTTTAGATCTTCCTTTTATTTAACAATCTTTAAATACCGTAATAATAGTAGAATATTATATTAACTCTCTTGTAATAATAGTAAAATATATTAATTCACATTTACCTCTATATATGACTCATGTTCATATATAATTTAAATTACTTTTTCAATGGAAATAAGTAAATATGTTATTTTTTAAGATTATCACATTTGCTTATTATTGTAAAATAGATTGCAAATAAATGAATATATTATAAAAAAAAAAAAAAAAAAAAAAAAAAAAAAAAACATAACAGAGATAGGCTGTGTTCACTCTTTAGAACTTCCTGTGCTTAAATTTTGTTGTTCACTATTCTGGAAGTTTACATAACTGGATATTCATCTAACCGAGCGGCTACTGTACTTATGTATTGTTACGAAAATGAAAAATCAAGATACTGGTGTTTAGATTTTAAATCGCTTAACATTAAAATTATAAACAAAAGCTGCAAAAACAAAACAATGCAGTAAACAAACCTGTTTACAACTTATCGTGTTGCTTAATATAACAACAAACACCAACATAAAAAAATGGTAAACAAGTAAACAAAAATGAAGTTCTGTCAGTCTTGTGTGAAGACGCGATGCGTTTGAAGAGAGTTAAGGCCGTGTCAGATAAAACTTTGTTGCTTTGCGTGACGTTTATAACTTTGACAGAAAAGCGTAAAGCAAAAGGTGTATGTCACAACAAAAACTTTGACAATACTCGCGTTGTTTGTTTATCTTTTAAAAGTGGTTGGCGCGTAAGTATTGCTTTTAATATTTTGTGTTTAAATAAGGACTCAAAATGGATTTTGAGTATTTATTGGACATACTTATAATTGTACTGCTAAAAAAAACTAAAAAACATAAAATTTAAGGACAAATATTAAAAAAATAAAATTTGCGCGCTAATTTGCCAAAAATATATACAGAATAATCAACAGCTGATTGTCAAAGCGCGCAAAAAGATGAGAGATGCCCAACTTTTCGGTTTGCGTTGCGTTAAAAGCTGTTTATGTGACAAGTGCCATATAAACATGTACATTTATTTTAAATGTCAAATCGAATTTGTAACGCAACGCGAAGCAAAAGTTCTATGTGACACGGCCTTAATCGTGGTTTGAAGATCTCCTTTACAAAGATCGGTCGAATAATTGTCTAGTAATTGTTATTGTTTATGCAAAGGGTATAAACAGAGGAAAAATAAACAAAGCAATCGTTGTTGTTTACATCAAGTTGTGAACAGTGGCACACAGAATTGTACGAATAATAAAGAATTTTAATTAAAACTAAACAAAACAACTTATTTTTATTTTATTTTCAATCTAAGAGCTCATATTTTAAAAAATTTGTAAAAGGTAAAAACGTAACAATATGTTAGAGTATCTAAATTAGCAAGATTTTGTTTGTTTTTATTTTTTTCTATTTTAATTTCTGTACTTATGTATGTAATTATTATAAAATAATTCAATATTTAGAAATAATAATAAAAAATTTTAGAAAATAAAAATAAATCAATTAATGTGCACATACATACGTATTACAGATATATGTGCACTGAAAAAAATATCGTAGGTATTATCAACTAAAAAATTTAGTAAACCTTCAACGAAAAATATATTCAAATCTATAGATTTTTTATTGAAGTCTACACAAGTTTTCTTTAAGTCTACATACATTTCATTAAAAACAAAGATTTTATTTTAAATTAACTAAATAAGTTTTATATTTAAAATTCATTTAAGTAGAATCTGTTGTAAAATTTTGTTGAAAATAATAAATGTTTTGTTAATTTAACTAAAATTTTGTAAAATTAACTAAATCTACTATAATAAAAATAACAAAAAACTTTAGTTATTTTTTAGTCATATTGAATAATTATTTTTTGTTAATTTAAATATGATTAGTAGAATTGAAGAAAATTCGTTAAATTTACTATGGGAATGTAAAATTGAAGAAGTTTCGTCAATTTAACTCCTTTATTGTAGTAAAATTGAAGATAGAAATTTTTCAATATGAATAATTTACTAAATTTGTATATTTTTACTAAAAAAAGACGTAGATATGAACAGACATTTTTGTTAGCTGATATATAACAAAATTTCTTCAATTCTACACCCCTTTTTACAGTATTTACAGAAATTTTTTGTTCAGTGTGTATACATATAAAAATCAATAGTGACGTTATAATTATAAAACTCACTGTATTTTATATATCTATTAAAAATTTTGCAGCGGAATTTTTTTAATTATATTATTTGATGTCTCTTACTATTTTAGAATTTTATATACACATCGAGAATATCAAAGAAATCTCTTAATTATACTCTAAAGCCTACGGATTGCCATCTTTTAATTATATGGACAAAGAAAAAAAGTAAAGCAATTCATGAAAATCATGGAAAGCAAATTAAATTAAGAATGATAATGATGCAAAATAATAATGAACCTGAGCAGAATAAAGAATCGATATTGTATCATATAAAGGGAAATATTTATTCAATAACTACATATTTCAATTAAATTAATAAGGGAGCGAGAGAAAATTAATTTAAAAATTTAATATTCCATTTTTAAAATTCCCTTGCTTGGCAACCATGAATTCATATATTCAAGTGAAATGAATTTTTTTTTTTTGCTTTCAATTCAGCGTGTATTTCCATTGTATTTAAGAATCGCAACGCATTGTATTCCACTCAACCACTGATAACATTTTATGGTAGAAAAAAAAAAAGAAAGAAAAAATATAAAAACAACTCAAACAAACGAACGAACGAACAAAATATGCTCTAAATCAGCTACGAAAGTTTAGTTGCTCCGTGAACTTGTGCTCCGCATATATAAATGCTTTCTGCTTTTAAACGGCAACAAGTGTTCGTTTAACGCCTTATTAATTCCCAGTCATAATTTTTAATACTGTGGACGAAATAAATTTTTGGAAAAACAAAAGAAAATATTCTTTAAATAGCTAACGACAAACGGAAAATATATTTTCATCAAAAAAATTCTTTTGTTTGCCTTAGAAAAAGACGAAGAAATATAAAATAGAATAGAATAGAATGGTGCGTGTTATAGAAGATGTATTTGGGACTGCCGTAAATCCCTTAAATAAACAGACGGAGGAAATAAAACGCTTTACCTTGCAAAATGATATGGAAATGAAAGTGCAGGTAAGTTATACTGAAATAGAGAATGTTAAATTAAATTAAATATGAAGTCGCCGTAGTCTAGTAGGTAGTGTGTTGGCTTATTAGACGTAAGGCCACGGTTCAAACCCCAAGTCAGACATCAGCAGATTTCTGACAAAAACTCTGAGAGAAAATAAAATTGCCATGAAAAGTTTCTCATAAAATCTGTCGTTCGGAGTCGACTTTAATTTGTAGGTCCCGCCACTCATGTATAAAATTAACGCACACATCATAAGTGGTGTGAGAAACTAGGTCTATAATCCTGACTGAAGGGTTGCAATGATCAATTGTGTATGTATGTATGTACTACAAAAGTTGTCAGATCTAAACAAATCGACATTTTTCGTGGGGCACTTTCTTTATTGGAGGGTGTTAATCTATGTATGTATAGGTACCAAGAAGAATATACAACATGTTCATATGATTATTGCATTGAAATAAATGTACAGTCACTCGATTCATTTATAAATTCAAACCGAATACGAAAGCCCGTACAGAAGTTTCAGAATGGGAATGTGGAAAATGGACAACATCATCAAACTGGGTTCATTGAACCAACGCAACGCCATCTACATATTTACGAATAGAAAACTTGTATACCTTTGGCTAAAGTTTAATTGGGGAGGTATTCACATTATAACGGGCTTTTAAAGGAGTTGTCTTACAATAGATTACCGTAATGAAAATTAGCTGTACAGAGTATCGAAAAATGTCGTATTCTTATGCGGCACTGTTCAGTAATTTCATCGTGTAAACTTTATTTGAACAAACGTATTCAAGTGTTTGATAATTTTCTAAATGATTTTCAATTCTGAATAAACATTTGATTGTATGACAAGTATGTACATACTAACACACCATTCAGTGCCGACTATTTAAACTCCCAAACATAGAAATTTAATCTAAGCGATGCTTAAAGAAAAATGGAAACTTTTTCAACTTTAAAAATCTTTCCTTTCCTTTTATTTTCTTTCTTTTTCTTTTTTTTTTTTTTTGTTTGTATTCTTTCAAATTCACGTTTATAATTCTGTCAATGTTGTCAATTGAATTAAATTCCAGAGTGCAAAAGTATGAAAGTCATATCAACATTGTTGTTGCTACTGTTGGGGTCCCATTTATAAATTCGACCACCAACATGGACATTGTTGCACAGACGTTCCCAACAAAACAGTTAAAGTTGAAGAAAAGTTTACGAAACAAAAATAATAATAATAAAAAAAAGGAAACACAAAAAAAAAAATAAGAAAGAATCGTTAAAAAAGTTTTAAAAGAAGAAACATTCGTCACAGAATCTTTCGACATTTACAAGTTTATTTAGTTTATATTCTTGGCCAGGAGATTAATTGTTATGACGACACACTTAAATTTTGTTTATTGACAGTAAAAACAGATTTTCTTTTTGCGATAATTCCGTTTGTACGAGTACAATTTGAATTTGAATTTGAATTTTTAAATAAAAAAAAAGGAGAGGAAAAAAGAAAATATTTCGAAAAATGTTGTTTAAAATCTATTTGTAAAGTGGAAAAAAAAGCTTCTGGGAATTTTCTTTTTATGCGGAATTTTAAATATGAATGACAACTAAATTAAATGAAATTCCATTCGCTTCATTATGTACTGAAATTTCAGCAAATAAAAGGAACATGAACACTGACTGGCAATGGCATGAATGGATGACTTGTTAAATAAAAATTACAAATTTCACAAGTATTTATTTGTTGATTAAAATAAATTAAAAATATTATTAACAATCTAAAGAGCTACTTCTTGTTAGTCAATTGAATCAACATTTTATGACATTTTTTTTTTATATTTTCAAGAGTATTCTTGAATTATTTAATTTGATAAAGTTGCAGTGTACAATTCTTCTAATTATTGTTGGAATATTCTGTAATGAAATTTAGATTTTGATTATTGAACTTTCTATTTATGGTTATTATATTCTATATATTATTATATTCTGTATCATAAGGTGTACAGAAAAGACCATACAAATAGCAACAAATTAAAATACGTTTTAGCTAAGAGGAAGTACATATCGAAATATATGTCGCAGTAGCAAATTAGAACTATACAACTCCAATTTAAACAAATTAAACTGTATTAAATGTGGAAAAGACTGGTGAAAATTATCAAATGATTTAAAAACTCGTTCTATACGTATTCGTTGTGACTTAAGTGCTGATGATTTTCTTCAACACTTTACCAAGATTTTGGATAATTCAGATCCCATTAAAACTTTTCATTGGTGCTTGCCTTACAATGTAGATGCCTTCCTAGATTCTCCCATTGAATTGTGTGAGCTTATTGCTGTTTTGAAAAATTTAAAAGACAATAAGTCTCCTGGGCAAGATGGTATCAGCTATGAATTTTTCAAATATGCGCCTGTCAACTTTATTAAAGAGATACTTTATACTTTCAATGCTATATTTCTCAAGGAATCTATTCCTGAAAGTTTTAAATCTGCTATTTTAATTCCGCTTCTGAAAAAAGGTGATCCTAATTGTCCATCAAACTATCGGGGCCAGCCTCTAATTGATACACTTTGCAAGATCTTCAATAACGTCCTTATGAATCGGATTACGTACTGGATTAACAAGCATTATATTTTAAATGAATTTCAAGCTGGATTTAGAAAGGAGTACTCTACAGTTGACAATGTTTTCAATTTAATTAACATTGGACATTTGTACAATTTACAATGTACAACGATCCCCAGAAATTCGTTATTTTATAAACTGGCAAATATTGGATTATCTTCGAAAATAATACGTTTACTACAACAATCGTATGTTGGCACTACCAGCCGAATATTTTTTGGTAACTCTTTCTCCAATTCTTTTGATGTTAAGCTGGGAGTCAAACAGGGTTGTATTCTAAGTCCGATTCTTTTTGCTTTGTACTTGAATGACTTAGTCGGCGCTCTTTCTATGGGAGTAACTATTGGTGACATGACAGTGAAAGTTCTTCTCTATGCTGACTATATTGTTTTGTTATCTGACTCTCCCAGCAATCTCCAGGCCATGATTGATTCTCTCCATGAATACTCTGACTTATGACATTTAAGAGTAAATCTTTCAAAATCGAAAGTATTAGTTTTTCGTAACGGCACTAGAATACCAAAAAACTTAAAATGGATCTATGGAGCAAATGAGATCGAAATTGTTAACTCGTATCTTCGCAGTATCTTCGTTTTGGTCTAAATATATAAACCATTCTAAAATATCGAATAAAAATAAACTCAAAATCTTTACTGCCGTATCTCGCTCAGTTATGTTTTACGGTGCACAAATATGGGGATATAAAAAATATGATGTGGTGGAAAAATTATTTAGATTTTTCATTAAGAAGGTGTTACTATTGCCTAAAAACACTCCAAACTATATGCTTTTTTTGGAAACGGATTCGAAATCACTATATCTTGATACATTAAAATTGCACTTTAACTATAACAGATTGCCTCGCAAGCACGCAGAAATCATAATTGCTAAGCAGACTTTTTGGGTTGAGGACTGGGTGAATTTATGTAATAAAATCAACTTTGTTCCTGATAATAGATCAGTGCCTCTTAGCAAACATTGCAAACCAATTTTACAGCACGTTAGAACATATGAATATAATAATTTAATATCCGATGCCAGAAACTCACAATTCCACGACTTATACTCTCAACTAAACTATACTTTGTTGCGAATAACTTCTTCTGGACTTACATCTCGGGAGTTAAGTCTACTGATGAGAGCAAGAGGGGGACTTTTGGAAATATAAGCGCTAGACCGTTCAGAAGTTCTTCAATCGGAATCTGTACTCTATGCAACTTAGATTCTTCCGAAAATACGCCGCATTTCATTGGTATATGCCCTGTTTTTAATGAATTTAGAATTCGATTTTTTAACAAAAGCCTATTGAGCCAAACTGAGGTCATAAATATTCTCAACGGTGATACTCATAGTTTTAGTTTACTTATAAATTATGTTAAAGTTCGCTTAAAATACAGAAAACTGATCTTAAATAAATTTGCTTAGATTTGTATTTAAATTGATATATAAAATGAAAATGAATTGGAAAATATTAATATTTATGTATATAAGTTCACATATCAATAATATTTATGTGTTAATAAGGTCAAATTATATGAATTTTTATGCTGCCTTAATGTTGCCTTTCTGGCTCACAACTATAAGTTAAGCCAATTATAGATCAATTGTTATTTTTTATACCAAATTTTATCAATTTGTTTGTTGTTGAATCAATTAAATAAATAAAAATAAATAAAATATTCTAGAAATTATATATTTGAAGTCTCCGTAGTCTAGTAGGTTGTGTGTTGGCTTATAAGACATAATTCCACGGTTCAAGCCACAGGTCAGACATCAAAAGGAAATACAAAAATTATTTCTTCAGCGACTTCCTCTCAGCAGATTTCCGGCAAAAACCCTGAGAGTAAATAAAATTGCCATAAAAGAGTTTCTCAAACATCTGTCGTTCGGAGTCGACTTTAAACTGTAGGTCCCGCCACTCATGTATAAAATTAACGCACACAACATGAGTGGTGTGAGAAGCTAGGTCGTAACCTTGACTGTAGAGTTGTCGGCTTATATGTACATATAGCAGGACATAATAATTAGCGAGTTAGCTATGATTAATAAATGGTCTGTTAGCAATGAGTTGTTCATCTATATTTTCTTTTAGAGTATTTTCATAAAAAAAAATATGATTTTTATTAACGACATTCAAATCAGAATACAAAACGATGTTATTGAAATGGATTATATGTCACGGCCTAATCATACATATCGACTGTTGTTGGTGGTAAATACGGCATGCTTAGATATCTAGGGACTTTAGAGTATTCAACCCCTCCATCCTTCTAATAGATATGACATTTAAAGGGTCCGCCAAGTAACTTTCTTTTTTGAAAATGCTTTAAAAAAAAACTACTGAATATTTTCTCAAATTTCTTTTTTTATTTGAATGTACAATCCTTCCGGTTAATAATGGAAAATAATTTCATTGAAATGGCTGCCTCGGCTGTCCATGCAGTAGCTTACGATCGGTCCAATTTTTAAGCACATTATCGATTGTGTGCAGCTGTATTTCACCAATGGCTTCACGAATATTGTCCTTTAAAGCGTCAATTGTCTTGTGGCGTAACACTTGGCTTGTCGGCATAACACTTATCTTTGACGGCACCCCACAAATAATAGTCCAATGGTGTCAAATCGCAGCTCCGAGGTGGCCAAACGACATCAGCTCTGCGGCTGATAATGCGATCTTCAAAAACAGGGCGCAAAACATCGAGTGTAGCTTCGGCTGTGTGGCACGTAGCGCCATCCTGTTGAAACCAAATGTTGCCAATATCCTCCACTTCAATTTTTGTGAACAAAAATTCGTTCAACATGTCCCGATACCGATCGCCATTGACTGTAACGGCCACTCCTTGCTCATTTTCGAAGAAAAATGACCCAATTATGCCTCTGGACAAAAATCTGCACCAAACAGTGACTCGTTTTAGGTGCGTCGACTTTTCAATGTATGCGTGCGGGTTTTCTGTGCCCCAAATGCGACAATTTTGCTTGTTTACATACCCGCCAAGATCAAAATGAGCTTCATCTGAAAAGATGATTTTTTTGCCAAAATCGGCATCTTCTGTAAGTCGATCGCAGGCCCACTTAGCTTAGTTGTTCAAGCGTATACACAACCATATTCGTTCAGCGGAAAGATAAAACTAATTATCTGTCAAATCAGACATGAGCTAAGTGTTACCATTCGCGACCATATTCGTTCAGCGGAAGGATAAAACTAATTATCTGTCAAATCAGACATGAGCTAAGTGTTACCATTCACGAAATAAGCACTAGTTGAAAAAAAAAATTAAATGGCGGACCCGATATATGCCAATAGCTCTAGCAGTAGCTTTAAGAATAACATATTTATTAAGATACATACATACATATCTAACAAAGTCTAACCGAGAATTATTTTCCTTTTTTTTTGTTAACAGATGCTCTTTGAAAATTTTCCAAAATTAAGGAGCATCATTAGCAAAATAGGAGCAAAAATAGGAGCAAAATTAATTCAACTAAAATGTAATACAGTTTTCGTCTAATTGGCGCTCAGTGACTTATCTGCATCACTTACCAAATCACATTCAAATAATTGGCAACTCACATGTGTTTAAAAACGATCTTATAAAGAGCTTTTATTAGCCTAAACTGTTCAACTGTGCCACCAAGCGACGGCTTCCATAAGTTTGTAAATAATACAGCAGACTGCTGACACAACTGAGCAAACTATCGTTAGCCGCTTATTGTAGCTGAAAGAATTTGGTATACAGTAAATACAGCCATAAATCATTTAAAAATGAATGTGATTTTTTTTTCTTCTTCTTAAATATCTTAAAAATAAAGTAAACAGAGTTCAGTCCTGTGCATAGCTTCTCGCCCAGCTTCTAAATTTCGATTACATATTTAAAAAAAAGAAAAAAGTTTTCAGAAATTACGAGGCATAAACAAGAATCCATAAAATCAATAAAAAAATATCGCCTACAAAAAAAGATGGAAAAAAAAACAGAAATTCAAAGCAATTGTTAATTGAAAATATTCGTTAAAAAGTTCTTGTGATTGATTGAAAATTTGCTAAAATGACACTTTTTGGCAAATGTTTCATAAATCTTGCAGAATCATTGCGATGGCAACCACAATATATGTATGTGTGTACTATACACGATAGGCAATTATTTTTTATTTTTTCATTTTTCCGTATTTTTTAAATTCATTTTTAATTTTGCTTATCATAAATGGTTTTTCTTTTGGTTTTTTCTTTTAAAAATGTTCCAGTACATTTTTCTTTTAGATTCTTTTAGCCATAAAAGATAATTTAACAAAGTGCTTTAAGAGCAACATTTCTTTTAAAAGAAAAGAAAAAAAAATACCATAAAATAAACATTTCCGTATAATCCGCTAGAGTACGTAAGCGGAATTAAATTTTTGAGATTTCTCTCAGAGTCATAAATCCCAATCTCCCAAAAGACAAACAAATTCAGAAACAGAAAACGTAATAGAAACCATACCGACCTACCACTGTAACCGCCAACGCCACCGCCACCGCAGCCGCAGCCAATTTTCTAACCAATGAACATTGGAGCAACAACAAGCGGAATTTTACTATTCTTCCTTAGACCACCTCCCTCTAACTTCCTACCACTGCACTCACTGCACTCTTATTCATTTTTTTTCTTTCATTTTGTATCTTTATTTTTTGTTTTTTCTCTTTTCTTTTTTTTTTATTTTTATTTTTTTTTTTTTATTTCTCCATGAACCTGTAATAATATTTAATGGATTTTCATTTAAAAATGTTTTTTTTTTTTTGGTATTTAACACCAAATTCTACACTTGGCTTCTTAACAACTTAACACACAGTCTCAGTCTTAATTCGTTTCTCACTTTCTTTTCCATGATCTTCTTACTGTGAATCCAAAAAACGGTTACACGCTACGGTTGCACATTCACGCCATCCTACGCCCCTCCCACCGCCTATGCATTTCAATTCTTCTTATCAAATGGTGCTTGTGGCTGATAACGATTATTACTGTGTGTTGAAAATCATGATGATGATGACGATGACGATGACGCCGGTATTCATGTTGACTTTGGTATTTACGTTGGCGTTTTTGTTGGTCAACTTGCTGCTTCTAATACCTGACACATCCAACTGTAAAATAAAAAATAAATATTTTATTAAAAACAACAACACCAACACCGACACCAACACCAACAATCACAATGATGGGGTGGAATGATGACAACAACAACAAACAATATTAACAGGTTATTACTTTGGGTGCCACCATAACCAGCATTCAAGTACCGGATGCAAATGGCCATGTGGATGATGTCGCACTGGGTTACGATGATGTTGCAGGTATGTACGTATTACAGCCAATAACACGGCCACATAACCATTTCTATACCCATACAGTTAAGCGTATGGCATACAATAACAAACAAACAAAACAAACAATAACAGCAACAACAAGTTGCATGACACATGTATGAATGTACATACACATGTATGAATACATATGTTTGTATGTATGTATGTATGTGTTTGCAAGATTGAATAAAAGAACTATGTATACAATGTTGAATAGATAAACGCTCATACCATAAACCCGTGCACATTCAGTAAATTCTTTGGAAATATTTTTGTTACACTTTCTGATGGTTTGTTGCTGTCACTACACATACATACATATACTACACACAGTGGTTGGTGTTTGATTTCAATTCTTTTGGTTTTTTTTCAAATCAGCATTTTTCATCACTGCAATAAAAATGTTGAACAGTGTTACCTTATCTGTAGATATTCTGGGAAGCAAAATGTGATATTTATCTTAACCACTCTCTCTCTCACTCTCACCCCCTCTGTTTGCAAACAATTTCAAGAAATGAAGAATCAAACAGTAAAACAATGACCCTTTGACACTGAAAAAATACTTTTTCAATGAAGTGAAGAAACCTCAAAATTGTGAAAGAGAATGGGTTTTTAACTTCGTTTTTGGCTTTATACGAAAATTAAAAAATATTGCCAAACCTCACTATGTCTGGCTCACTTCTAAGTATTTTTTTATAAGTATGAAGTGAGTCATAACATCAGACCCTATCAGAGATCAGCAATGAGTATTCAAACAAATGAGTAGAATCGAATTATACTCATAATTTCTGATACTTATACGCACGCATTCATACTTATTTTAATATCATGGAACTTCTCTCTACACATATTCAAAGTTTGAAGTACTCATCATATTCATACTTAACCACACATATCATGTTGTTGATTTCGACTCACCATAACTTAACATATACACGAAGCACAAAATAAGTATGATTCGCGTACGAACACTCAAGTACTTACTAAAAGGTTGTGTGTTTGCTCTGCTTCCTGCTCTGTCCATTTTCTTTTTTTGTAAATGCAACAACAACTAAGACTGTAAATTTTGATGAATGATTCGAGTCATTCAAATTCTTTAGAAGTATTCTAAGTATTTTTCTAAAGTTATGAATCTAAATGAGTAGGTTTATGAATCAAACATATTTCGAATAGTATGAGTTTGATGTCAACGTTTTACGCATTCTAATTGCAATCTGTACTTATAAATCAACGTGAGTAGTGAGTACGAATGAGACTTAGTAGTTAAATTTCAATATTGTTCATACATAAATGCTTATGAGTAGCGAATGATTGCTGACCTAGGGTCTGGATTACTTCTAAATATTTTTTAACGCATACAAAGTGAATCATAAAATCAGAATCTGCAACAAGCACATCTTAGAATAAATGATACTTTAACACGCAAGTAAATACTAAGTTTAGGTTAGGTTAGAGGACGTGTACTTGTCCGTTAAGACAAGTACAATACCCGGAGGTCGAAATTGACCCATTGTACAACGTCCTTGGAGAGGGAAGGAAATAGAGGGAATAGGATGAAAGGAGGGTATAAGGGTAAGGGGAGGATGGGAAACACACAGAAAGAAACAGACACAAAAACAAGGGTTGAGCGCGCGACTACACTTATGAAGCCCTAGCACCTCTCAACCAGCTCAGACTGCTAATGAATCTGTGGAGAGCCTTGATGTCGGCTCTCGACACAGAACTCAAGCTCTCAAAGAAGGCTCTGCCAAGGGTCCTCAACCTCAATCTACCAAGGGCTGGGCAGTTACAGAGGAGGTGTTCGATAGTCTCTAACTCCTCCTCATCGCAACATACCCTGCAATAGTCCGGCTGGGATCTGTTCCAGATCCCCGTCAGCGACCTAATCTCGCAGTGCCCTGTGATAAAACCGACAACCAACCTTACGCTGGCCTTAACCAAGCCCAGCAGCCAATCTGTTCTCTTACTGTCCACAGCAGGCCATAGACGTCTAGAGACAGAACAACCTGATCCGTTCCTCCAACGCCTCTGCTCTTCCTCCCTGACCCATCCATCGATGAGGCCATAGAGGTGGCAGACTGGGGGTTCAGGACCAACTATTAAATCGCCCCCCGAAAGGGAACCTAACCTAGCGAGGGCATCCGCCGTCTCATTGCCCAGTATTCCGCTATGACCCGGAACCCAGCATAGACGGATGCGGTCCGGTCCAAAAGACCTCAACGACTCTTTGCACTCGCGAACCAGTCGTGATTTGCACCAGACCGACGCAATGGCCTTAAGGGCAGCCTGACTGTCAACGAAGATCATGTAAGATTCCGAATCCGAAGATGGGCCACCAGCTATGGCCTCAATAGCCTTCAGTATTGCGAAAATCTCCGCCTGAAAAACGCTGCAGTCATCATTCAACCTGAAGTGGAGTTCAAGACCGAGTTCTCTACAGAAAACCCCAGCACCTGTACATCCACCTAACTTAGACCCATCTGTGAAAATGGGTATACCACTCTGCCCCCGGAGTACCCCACCATTCCATTGTGCCCTATCCGGTATAAGTGTCCTTAAACCAGGTAGGAATATAGCCTCGGGCACAATGTAATCAGTGGCTTTTTCCGAAAGTCCATACCTTCCGTCAGGAAAGACGATACTCAGAACTCTGGAGTGACCTATCGAGCGCTGCTTCCAGCAACCCGATTCCCTCAGGCGTATGGCACTACGCGCTGCACACCTCTTGACATATAAGTCAAGTGGAGTCAGACAGAGCATAGTATCAAGAGCAGCCTGAGGGCAACTTTTCCTCACTCCAGTGATACTCAAAGAGGCAATCCGCTGAACCTTGTCCAAGATTTTCCGTTGAAAACTCTTGTCTAAGGCACACCACCAGACAACACAACCATAAGTAATAACCGGTCTAACAATCGCCAGATATATCCAGCGAATGGCCCTAGGCGGAAGACCCCAGTTCTTACCTATGGAGTTCCTACACTGGTAGAAAGCATTCAGTCCCTTCTTCATTCTTTCCTCGGTGTTTCGTTTCCAGTTCAGCTTACTGTCCAGGACAACACCCAAGTACTTGACCTCAGAAGACAACGGCAGCTCCCTACCAGCTAATCTTGGCAGCCTGAAGGTTTCAATTTTGTACCTACGCGAGAACAGAACGAGATCCGTCTTATTTGGATTTATCCCCAGGCCACAGTTCGTTGCCCAAGAGGATAAAATTCCAAGAGCAGACTCCATCAGTTCCCCCAGCGTCGGCAAAAATTTTCCACCCACAAGAATAGCCACATCGTCGGCATATGCCACAACCCTAAAGCCCCTACTTTCCAGGAGCCTCAGACCAACATTTGCGACCAAGAGCCACAATAGAGGGGATAGGACACCCCCCAAAATAGTACTAAGTTTACTTCTACTACTATCTACTACCTACAATTAAATAATATCTACACATTAGGATTCATTCTACGAAAAAAAAATGTTGATTAAAGATTAAAACGTCTAGATCAGTTATTTAGCTCGCAGACGACTTAAGCAACTTTTAATAATCGCCCTCTGAAATTTGGTGAGATTTTAATTGACCTCTCATTGGCTTCACTTTTTCCATATGTCCTTTTACATATGTACACTTACATAATACATACCTACCTATAGGGTTGCCAGATTCCGATTCGCAAAAAGCTGGACATTGAGTTTTAAAAAGCTGGACAAAACAAAAAAAAGCTGAACATACAGAAATTGACTATCGCTCGCAATAATATTTATTATGTTCAAGTGTTGAGACATGTTGTCAGTGATGATAGAAGAGGGAAATCATAACTTAGTTGTATAACAAATATACAATCAGTGTTGGCTAACATAATTTGACAAAGATAACATGAAAATTATTGCCCAAGTTATTGCAGTGTACTAAAAAAATTTCTATTTAGCTGGACAAATTACATTTTAGCTTGAAACTGGACAAGCATCAAAAAAGCTGGACAATCCAGCCAAGTCCAGCCAGGCTGGCAACCCTACCTACCTAGCATATTTTGGTGTCATTTGATAATTTAAAGGAGAAGTCGATGAATGAATCAAAATTACAAGAGTGAATATACGCTGTTTAGTTTTTGAAGTATATTTAATGTAAACAGTATCCGCTGATATACGATATATATGACGATCTGTCCCTGAGCTCAAACTTTAGCAAATTTTTTCATTATTTCTACACGTATGGCAGCTGTTAAATTGTCTTCTACGGCTATAATTTTGACTAACATGTTCCTGTTCACAAATCTAATGATCTTGACGGTCAATTGTCTTCTCCCTTTCTATCACGTGATTCAACGTCTTGTTGCATCCACATGTCAACCAAGTTCAGTTCAAAAAAAAAGGGAGTAATTATTGCTTGGCACCTGGCTTCATTGTTTGTATTATTATGTCGCCTATCTTACCAAATCACCATTTGCGGATATAGCATTCAAGAACACGTTTCATTGTTTCATGAAAATGGGTCCTCTGTTTAACCCGTATTTTTAAGGAAAAATTCATTAGGAAGACAGGAAGCGCTTAATGAAAAATCCAGTGAATCTGAAGTTCAACGTTCTCTATCTTTCTCTCCGTTATATAATCATAAATATGATTTATTTATAAACGAAATAATGTTGTTAACTAATTATTCCAATATTATACCAAAAAATTTATTGGCATTCCGGGTAACTGTGCACCACCACCAATATCCAAAAAATATTCAGAGTTGCTATGTTGTTTGTGTAATTTTTATACTTACGCTGATGGCAAGAAAACTTACAAAAAAACAAAACAAAAAAACAAAAAAACTGAGAGGAGAAAAAGCAAAATGGCAAGAACTGAAACTTTTTGTTACAATTTGTTCTGAAAAGTTTTACTGCCATTACTTTTAGTCGCTTAGTCACGAAATATGCTGTAAAGAATGATTATAGTTTTTGTTTTCTTCATCATTTTTTTCCTTTTCCTTTCGTTCTTCTTACCAGTTGCTGTTGCTGTTGTTTTTTTCTTTTTGTTCCTTTTTGAATTTTTTTTTTGCTTTATTGTCCTGTTGTTATTGTATCCTACTGGTGCTCTTATGGCGTATTTTTTTTTGCTTTCTTTCTGTGCTCAGTTTCTTATGCTGTTTTTGATGAACAGTCATATTTTTTCTTGTCCAACAATATCTAGTGCTTTATTTCACGAAGACTAAAACTTTTTTGTTTGCAATTCGATAGTACCCTACGTTATTTAAAGCAGATAATGGCTTCGTAAATTGTTACCGTTATAACACCATAGCAATTTCCATCTTAATGTATCATCTTATCTCATTGTGACATCATCAGTTAAGCAGTTTAAGCAAAAGGGATTAACTACGCTCCTGTGTTTGTATTCCCTCCATATCATAATTCATTAGAAAAGTAAGACTTTCAATGCAATCTAACTAATAATCCATGTCATGAATAACATCATCTTAATTATACCGGGTTATCCATTTCGTGGTTTCAAAAGTAAACGTAAATAAAACACATATAAAATATTTTTTTTTCATGATATTTCTTTTTTATTGTAAAGTTTGAACTTTGACATTATGTGCGAAACACTACATCATTTAAATGACCTCCACGCGAAGTGTTGCAAGCATTGATTCTTTTGAGGTAATTTTCGACCACTTTTTGACACATATTGGGCCGCATCTCAGCCATAACTTGACGAATGTTGGTTTTTAGGTGCTCAAGAGTTGAAGGTTTATCTGCATAAACACGGTCTTTCGCGTAGCCCCACAAAAAAAAGTCTAATGGTGTCAGATCGCATGATCTTGGTGGCCAGTTGATATCGCCACGACGAGAAATTACGTGGCCAGGAAATGTCTCTTGCAATAAAGCCATATTCGCTCGAGTTGTGTGGCATGTGGCACCGTCTTGTTGAAACCACATATTCTCCATGTCGTATTCTTCAATAGCAGACAAAAAAAAAGTCGGTTATCATATGACCATAACGCTCCGAATTGACGGTGACAGTCGTTCCATCGTCGTTTTCGAAGAAGAAAGGTCCAATCACACCTTCGGACCAAAGAGCGCACCAAACAGTGACTTTTTCTGGATGTAATGGCCTCTCTTCAATTACTTGCGGATTCTCAACATCCCAAATACGACAATTTTGTTTATTAACAGACCCACCGAGTGTGAAATGTGCTTCATCGCTGAAGAAAATTTTGTTCGATACGTGGCTGTGGCAGAATCACCATTTTTGTAGTAGGTGTTGATCATTTTTATGCGTTGTGTGATAGTTAAGCGATTCATTTTCGTCAATGTCAGACTTTCAACTGAAAAGAAAAAAATTGGTTTCACAACTTAGTTTGACAGATGTCGAATTCCAGTCCCATACTTTTGAAACCACGAAATGTATAAGAACATTTTTCATTTATAAGTACATATCGCTCCTTTATTGCAACATAGTCATATCTCAAAAAATTAAAAATTTGTAGTTACTTAAGCAAAACTGCTCTTTTAGACCTTCTGTACATGTTGAAAAAAATCAGTTTTATATCCCAAGCGGAACCGAAGTTATAGCAATTAGAAGTTAGGCAATTAGATCATAGGACTTTTGTCTTGAAAACTTAAATCGCATTTTGCCAAGTTCAAGTTTTTTTGAGATATGACTATGTTGCAATAAAGGAGCGATATGTATTATAAGTATTTTTCTCTAAAGTTATGAATCTAACTGAGTAAACTTATGAATCAAACATATTCCGAATGGTATGAGTTTGATGTCGAAGTCGCCGTAGTCTAGTAGGTAGTGTGTTGGCTTATTAGACTGAAGGCATGAGTTCGAATCCCAGGTCAGACATCAAAACTAAAATATGAAAATATTTCTTGGGCGACTTCCTCTCAGCAGATTTCTGGCAAAAACTCTGAGAGTAAATAAAATTACCATGAAAAGCCTCTCAAAAAAAAAAACTGTCGTTCGGAGTCTAATTTAAACTGTAGGTCCCACCACCCATGCATAAAATTAACGCACACAACATAAGTGGTGTGAGAAACTAGGTCGTAATCCTGACTGAAGGGTTGTAATGACCAATTATGTATACATGTATGAGTTTGATGTCAACGTTGTACGCATACCCATTGCAACCTGTACTTATAAATCAACGTTGTAGTGAGGAGTACAAAATAAATCAGAGTACATAGTTAAATTTCAATATTGTTTACACAAT
Source organism: Sarcophaga caerulescens (assembly GCA_927399465.1). Lineage (NCBI taxonomy): Eukaryota > Metazoa > Arthropoda > Insecta > Diptera > Sarcophagidae > Sarcophaga > Sarcophaga caerulescens. The sequence continues at coordinate 1,203,239 of OV656873.1, read as the reverse complement.
TATATTAAAAATTTAATGAGTGCTTATGCGTAGCGCCAAAAACGATTCATTGCAGATCTCTGGTTTGAACCGTGTCCTCATGTCTAATAAAATTTTGTAAAAAGTTCATTTCGAAGGAATTAAAACAATCGTTTTAAGTTTCTTTATCTAATGAACTAATTTGTATTGTAAAATTGCTTCTTTTGATATTCCTTTGTAGCATCATTCAAATTTCGTGTTCAATAACGACGAATGACAGAGTTTGTTTGATTTGCATGATAATTTGTAATACGATATTCTCACTTAAATGACCGAATGTAGTGCAACAACAAGTAGATAAGGTTTTACTGACCTCATTTCGTAAAGTTGTTACAGTTATTATGCGAATAGCTGTGTATGCAATAGTGGTGCTATTTTACAGCGAGCGAGAGATAGAAAGTGAAGCAACAACAACCATAAAGTTAGTAAAAATCATTTGAGTTTAAATGATGATACAAAAATATTATTGATTTACATGAACACTACTACACTACACTACATTCAAACGTTTATTCATAATGCACCACACATGCATGGATGTATACACCACGGGTAATGATTGTGGGTGTGTGTGTGTTCCTGTATCCATGTACATACATACATATGTATGTATGTAGGTTTATGTGCTGCAGAAACAAGATTGTAAGGGGATTTATACACATGAACAATGAACTTGCATATACATATGCATGTACATGTGTGTGTACATAATTGTGCCTTGTGTGTATGCGAGTAAGTGGCATACATGAGTAAAGGATACATGCATGTATGTATGTATGGATGTATGTATGCACAATCATGTATGAAATATGACCAAGTAGAAGGGAAACTTTAACTGCTTAGATCGGCACACCCAGTTCACAATGGAACTAAATCAAGAGATACACTTTAAAAACCAAACATATATTTTCTAAAAAAGCATTTCTTATTCATTTTTCTTTCTTTCTTTTCTGTTTTTGTTTTGTTTCGTTTTATTTTCTCATTTTGTTTTATGTTTTCTTTGGTAGTTTTCCATATTTTAGTTGTTGTTGGTTTAAAATTTAAAAATTGTGCAATTATTCACTAGGCAACAATATGTTGCCTTAATGGTTTTTGCAAAATAACTACCAAAGAATGCAAAGAAAGAAAAACAAACCACAGAGAGGAAAAAAAAAGACGTCAAAACGTTACTGAAATGCAGCAGTTTATAGTCAACTTAAAAACTAATAATAAATTCATTACGTTCGGTTTTTGTTCACAAATATATTCCATCGCTGCCTGCCACTCACTACTTTAGCAGAACACCCATTCATGTCAAATATTTAAAGTTTAATGATCCTTTCATCATTCAGTCTCGCAGTAATAAAGAAACATTTTCTTTGGTTTTTTATTGTTGTTGTTTTCTTACTGATTACAGACGACTCCCTCTTAGCCAATTTTCCTCTCTTGAGCTAATCTTATCAAATTTACATTCAAACATCTTCCCTGCAACCAGACAGCCATACAGCCATCTATCAATCCCTAACCCTGTGGCCAAACAACCAGCACCAAAAAATAACAACAAAAGCTAATAATAACAACAAAATTAAAGAGAGCTACAGCAGAGAGAAAAAATGGGGGCGGAAAAAATACTTTAGTTAAGTTACAACACAACACAACTCATCTTTTTTACAAATCTTTTCGACAAATACTTGAACCAAAAATTCCAAAAAAAAAATTTTTTCTCTCTCTCTCTCTGAAAACAAACACACACACACACACACACATTCATGTAGTTGATATACCCGTTGAAAAATTTGCGCCAACATACAATGAAATAAACGTGTATGCGTGCGTTTTGTTTTTCCGTTTTTTGTTTTTTTTCCACTTTCTCTGTGCCTTCTCGTTTTACTCCTTTTTTAACAATCATTTTTCCACTACAACAAACAAAACATAAAAGAATGAAAAAAAAAAATGAAGAGAAAAACATGGCAAGACTAATTTGCAGTGTTTATACCCCCATGCACTTCCTGGATTTTTGTGAAAATATTTTTTAGTTCTGTGTTGTGTTTGTGTGTGAGAGATTTGGTGTATGCGTGTGTTGTTGGTAGTCATCTCTACAAATGAACGGAATGAAGAGTGAAAAAAAGTGGGAGGTCACTCCAAATGCAAAAGTACACTTGAGGGCTAAACATAAAGTGTCACTTTGTGAGTGCAATGGCAGCAATGAAGATACGCTTGCCAGCCATCTGAAAATGTCTGATGATGACGATGAACATAATGTCAAAGAGTCAATTTTGGCTTTAACCACTTGTGGATCTTGTGTGCGGACAGAGCGGTAAAGAGAGACGTAGAAACATAATAGAGATGGACAGAATGAAAAAGGGCATTTCCGTCACTCACACAAAAACACAAACAAAGAAAGAAAAATCACAAGAGTGTAGACATGCCATGCCATCTATAGCCGCTTGGTTGTATGCTTATGGCTGCCAACACACTTTAATACGTAAAAACGAAATGAGTTGTTGTTGATTTTCATGCTGCTATTTGTTTTGTTTTTCATTTTTATGCTTTGTTGGCGAGAATTGCAAAAAAAAAAATTGTTGTTAGTAACAGCAACATTATTTTTATGACAAAGAAGTTTAAAGACACCAAAGCACACACACACAGTCAGTCACCCACTTACACTAAAAAGAGATACAACAGTTTAGAATCGAGCCAAGTCGGGCCAGACCCAGCCAAACCAAACCAAACAACTAGTGGCAACCTTTGAAATATGTACTGCAAATATAGAAACAACAACACTAAACGAAACGAAAACAGGGGGAATTTTTCTGTATATATTGCTACGATTCATTACCAGCTTCACTTGCACCAACACCAACATTATAATCACTTGAACCAACGCCACCACTACCATCCAGCAAGCACTACCAACAGGCCGACAACCACCATCACCGCCAAGTTTTTACAATGACCACTTCCGTTGCAATACAACTAAAAATTTGCGGTTACGCCAAAAGTCCGGGTACATTAAAAACCACTTGTTTTGTTGCCTTCTGGAGTTTTGCAACATCAGTAGAAAATTTGTACGTCGACGGACGGATTCAACGAATAAAAAAGACAAAAAAAACACACAAAAACAAAGAAACAAATCATCGAATAGAAGCATATAGACTGAACTGAAAAAATTATTGTGCAACCAAAATAAAAATAAATTGCACTGCGTTTAACAACAACATTGTACAACATTTATGAGGAGG